>VDFB02353493.1:67004490-67153944 GCA_007258455.2 Sequoia sempervirens
AGAGGAATTTTGAAGAGGGAGATTGAGTATTCTTCTATTACAACCTTATAAAAAAATTTCCTTAAGAAACATAACAACATGAACCTTGCACTTGCATTTTATGGTCCTTATAAGTGTGTCATAAAAAAAAGTATCTTTGGACATTTTTACGCTCATTTGGGTCTTTCTTATGGATGTTGGCCTAGTTTTTCCTAGATTTAATGTTGTAATGTGGTCAGCACATTCACATTAGGTCTTGGACTCTTGAGAATCAATATGAATTCTATGATGTTTTGTAAAAGTGTTGTAACCCACTTTCACACTTTTCTAGGACCCTTTTATTATAATTCACTTAAATAACCCCTCTTTATCACCTACCAAGCCTTATTTCAAAGTGTTGTAAAGTGTTGTAACAAACTTTCACACTTTTCTAGGCTTGTCATCAATAATTTGACCCTTATGTTTAAATGACCCCTTAATACACTTACATGCCCTACTTAAGTGTGTTTCAGAGAATAATCTCTTTAAACATCATTTAATACACTTTAATTCCCAACACCAATTAAAATTTCCCTGGTGGGACTAAGTCAGCACTAGGGGCGACTTAGTCCCACTTGGCTCAAAAATCAAAATTATTTCAAAATTTTGGCGGGATATTATTTTCTAAACCTTAAGGTCGGCCTGTGATGTGGTATTTTCAGGAAATTTTGCATAATCATATATAAATATAGGGTCTTCCCTCTCATTTCACCCCATTAATTTAATTCATCATCCATTTATCATTCACCATCTCTCTCAAGTCAAGCAAGCTAGGGTTAGGTCATTTAGAGAGCATTCAAGATCATTTTTCAGACATTCAAGGGCATATTCTTCATCTATTGATGTAAAAATTTAAGATCAATCATCATGGAAAGTTTCTAATCCCTCAATTTCATTTTCATTCTTCCTCTTATTTCTTCATTTGGTTTAATTACCTAAAAGGGGTTTGACTAAGGAAAACCCCTACTCCCTAACATTCACTATTTCTTTCTCTTTATTTGATTGGTGTGTTTGCAGATTTAGGCACTTTGAAGGTTTCAAGACCATTGAAGAATAGTTTACAAAGTTTTTGAAGACATCTCCTTGTTGGATAGGTCAAAATATCCGCAAAAAGTCACTTACAGTGCCAAAAATCAGAGTTTTAGAACCAGACACCTGGAGGAACAGAAAGTGCAGGTTGAGGGTTTTTGTTTCCACTTTTGGATTTTCAGAAAAGTCAAAGTGGACTAAGTCACCATCAATGGTGACTTAGTCCCACTACAATTTTTTTTTTTAGAGTTTTTTGTAGATTTGGATACCCATTTGGTGAAAATGAGCTCTGGTGTAGTTTTCTAGATCTGGGACTAGGTCGCCCAAAATGGCGTAAGTGTCCCAGTAGGTCAAAATTTTAGGCTCAACAACATTTCCAATCTCCATTCTAGTCTGGAATACATTTCCAGGTGCACACATTTAGTTTTACATTTTTCTGTTTTGTTTCATTTCCATTTCTAGGTCATTTAGTTTATGTTTGCATACTACACTGTGTTTTCAAACACTTTGCATTTCCTTAGTTTTGCCTCATTAGTCAATCTCTTTGGTTATTTCTTTACATCTAGGACATTCTATTTAGGCATATCTTGATCATATTAGCATTAGTCTTGAGTGAACCCCTAAGTTTTTGTGGGATACCTTTCTCCTTTTAGTTGCAAAACCCTAGAAGTGCAAGAGAGTGCCTATCCCCCAAAATATGTGGTACAATTAGGTTCTCCATCAAATAGGAAATGTAGATTATAAGTTAAAACTTCAAAAATCTTCCAAAATTGATCTTATCTTCCTTGTTTCTTGTTTAAATAAACTAATAGGTGACAATATTTCAGTGGAGTTAGAATTGTCAAAGTTAGATTAAGAATGAAAGTTTTAGAGCCTAATAAAATTATTGAGAAAAGAGTGAAAAAATTGTGAAATAGATCTATCTCTAAGTTCCTAATCAAGTGTAAGAATATGCCAATTGAAGATGCCATATGGAAAGATGAAAAATTCATACTAAAGCATCTAGAATTACTAAGCATCAAGGACATTGATTTTTTGAAGGGGTGGGGCATGTTAGGTCCCTAATATTATATGTAGTGTTATTACCATAATATCACATATCCTAAGAATATAATACATATTCATAAGTATAATTAATTAATCACTTGTGACTTCACATTAACATTAGTTTTAGTTAATACCTTAAATTATATTTATTAGGATGAAGGGGTATGTACCTACATACTTAATCTTATAAATAAATAGGAGATGTTCCTCATAAATCATCATATCTTCAATTATTCCATTCATATAATATTGCATGATTATTAGAGGTAAGCCCCTCAAAATGGTTTGCTACAATTCTGATTTTTTACAAATATTTCCAGAAATATCATAACAGTCTAGGTTTCCAGTCTTCATCCCTAGCTTTATCTAATTCATCATCATCAATTGTATTTATGATATCTTGCATGGTAAGTGATCAATATTTTATTCACAAGAGAAAGGAATGACTCCTACTACTAAGAAAGAGAATATTTTTTCAAGGCTTCTAAAAGCCCACTTGATTACTCTTCCTCTGAAAACATGAAATAAATTTTATTACAATAACTCATTTTGTGTATATCATCAAATGCATGGTCATTCTACCAATTAATTTCTGGATTTGAGTAATAAAATACAACTTAATTATTGTGGCGCTCTTGCATGTGTTGATGCACCCAATCTCTCTAAATAATAATTATATTTATTATATGGTGTTGCTCCTAACTATATGGAATTTGTAGCTTTATGTGTTTTCTCATTTCCATTCATGGTGGTACAATATTAAGTGCAACCACATTTTCCACGACAACAACACAGTAGTATTTTGTGTGGTTTTCCTTATCCTTACACTTGGAGGGAAAGAATAAATTATTTTTGGAGGTGTGTATTCCTTTCAAGAATCCCCTCTTCCCCTCTTCTTCCTTAAAATACCAACATAGCAAGTATGTTGACATTTTAAGGGGGAACATATACCCTAACCATTTCGTAGATATCTTATGCGATTTAACTTATTGACATACCCCTTTAGTGGTGATATTTTTATAATGCCCTTTGAGGCATGGTTTTCAATTCATACCTTGTGATGTTAATCATTTTTTCATCCCTCGTGATGTTAAACTTTGTGCACCCCCTGAGGTGTTTTTTATGCATTCCCGAAAGCATGGTTTGCATACTCCTAGCATGATGGAGTTTTTTGGTCTATGAGTTATCCATATATTTTGATAACTCCTAATTAAACCCTAGGATTTCAATTTTCCAAAATGTCAAATGAATATTATGATCCTTTGGTTAAAAGAGATATTAATAAAGAATATGTATAAAAACTCTCTTAAAAAGGTGGAAGAATAATTATTTTTTTAAATAATTATTAAATGCAACCTTTGTGAAAGGGTGTGATGGTTTGGTAACCACCCCTTAAGGCTTATATAATCATTTATGTGAGACTTGGAAAGGCATGGAAAACATTCAAGGAGAGAAGAGAAAAAGGAAAAAGAGGGAGCAACATAGGAATTCAGAGGGCACAAAAGAGTGGAGGTTTGGGTCTTTGGTTGGTATTGAGGCATTTGGAGAAGGGGCACACAATGTGTGTACAACTCAGGATACAACATACACCTGGGAGTGTCCTTGCTAGGGTTGTGTTTATGCCATGAAGGCAGGTTGGGTTACGTGTAAGAACCAGTTACCTATGGGGGTATTTTCTTGCTATGAAAACCTTGAAACTATAACTATTCCTCTACATACCAGATAGCAGCCTCTTTACGATTTTTAGATAAGTATTGAAAACCATCGATTTGAAAATATTGACAATATGTTTATATGATCTTGGTGTTAATATGATTAATCTATGTGGAGGTATTCTTCCATTTATTATGTTAATTATTTAGTTTTCTCATGTTTGTAGTTTACATTAATTATTCACATATATAAGAGGAAAAAGTGACATCACAATTGGAATTCAGTTTGGATAATTTCAATAAGGAGGCCAAGGTAGTTTTGGATGCAAGGTATAACTCCCATATTAGGAAAATTTCTAAGGTTATTGAATATAGTTGGCCACCAAAACATATGTATGCTTCATGGGTGGAGAAATATAAGGAATAAATTATATTTCATGCTCAATAGGGTCATCAATTTTGTCTTTGTCACAATCCTATGAGATCACAAATTGTTGTTGAGGTGTCAACCAAGTTTGTTTCTTCATCAACATGCTCAAGGAATTTTTTTCCTTTGGTATCTTTAGGATATTCTTTTTTTTTTTAAGGCATGGAAGATGAATCTTTTTTGTTGTCAGGTTTTAAATGTCTAGTTGCAACAAAATTTTAAATATCACATGTCAAATTTTGGTAATTTTCACTTATTCTCTTAGTTCCCGTGTTCCTATCATATTTTATAAAGGATGAGCTTTTATCTTATTCAAGGTTATAATAATTATACATTTTATAAATTATTTTAGATTATAAGGTGTGATTAGGGTTTCTAGTTTTCAATATCTATAATTATTTTCTTTCTAACAATGATGCATTTTTATTGAAACACAAATGCATACATGATTATAGTATGTCATCATCTACAGCATTATAATGCACTATTATTCATGAATAAAAAAATCAAGCATTGTTGGATTCATCAATACAATTTCTTGTATTATGTATTTTTTGATTGCTTGTTTTCAAGTAATAAAATAATTGCTTTCATTAAAATGCAAAATACATTGTGTTTATGAATGGATTATTAAGTAGGATCATATTGTAATAATTTAGGTTGTATAGTTATTACAATTTAATAGCATTGTATTAACTATCAAAATATATTAAATTTTTGTGAAGAGATGTTTATGTGATTCTAAGACTGTAATCCTAGATAGGCACCAGTCAAGTAAGGATTTGATTTTTAGTTCCTAGAACACTACAAATTTTCAATAGCCAAATCGCTGCACAATTTTTTCATATTTATTATAAGCTTCTCATACATAAGCTCAAAATAATGAAGGACAATGTTATGGTATTATATTTTATAAACCTTTAACCATAATTTGTATGAGATTTATCTATTTATCTAGTATGCATTAGAATATGTTGCACCATATTTAGATACTATTTAATGTCCTTTGTGAAGGAATTTATTGTGAAATTATATCAAAATGGAAACTCGTATAGGTTTTTTAGAGCCAAAAGTGTAGAGAGAATTTATTTTCCTATTTTTTGGCCAATTACTTGAAACCATTGAGCATAAAATATAGAAATTTTCAAATCAGTTGGAGATGCCAAGAAAAAATCTTGATTTAAAATAATTAAGTATTAATCTACTAGTCTAAGTCCAAAAAATACTATTAGAATCGAAATGTGATAAGCATTACACTTGAATAGGAATAGGGTTACTCTTGGAAGCCTACAAAAATATGGGGATGTAGAACTCTCAACTTCATTGCATCCTCACATGTCATTGATGTCTCATCATACGGGTCCCATTGGACTCTTACCTATTCTAGGTCTTGACCTCAAAATTATAACCTCTAATTATAGAGAAAACACCTAGGCTTCAAAGAAATATACCCACCTTCCTCGAACTTCAAGTGATATTGATCAATTTTATGGGTCACATCCATAATATACTACCTGAGAATTAAAACGTGAAACATGTTATGGATGTGTGAAAGGATAGAGACAAGAAAAGGTTTTAGGTGACATGAAAAATCCTCATACAAATATTAAAGGGTCCAAAAAATCATGGTTCAATCTTAGATCCCTCCCCATAATGTAAGGGGATCTTACATGGTCTCACTCTCAAGAACACACAATCACCTACTATAAAATATTGATTTAATCTCTTGGAATTGACATAATTCTTCTAACAATCCAAAGAAATAAAAAATGACCCCTAATCTAAACCATGTACTAATCCATGTCCTAGAGAATCTATGGACCCAAGATAACATGGTCCTCTAATCTATCCCAACTCAACAAGGTATGAAAAGGTCAACCATAAAAGGATTGAATCAATGACATTCCAAGAAAACTATGGTACCCATTATTATAGGAAACCTCCAAAAGGCACAAATACTCCTCCCATCTATAGTATTGATCAATAAAAAAAATGAAAAGAATGTGCTCTAGCACTTGATTTAGTCTATCCATCTATCCATCTATCTCAAGATGATCTAGGGATAACTAAAATTAATTTTGACACCCAAGGTATGCTATAAGGAGGTCCACAACATAAAAAATAACACTTGTCATGATCAAAGATGATCCTACAAGGTACTTTTTCTACGCACACAATATCCTCCATGAACACATATGCCACATATGTAGCACTATACAAAAATCTCATAGGAAAAAATGAGTAACTTTAGTTAAATTTTCTACCATCACCATAAAAGCATCATGGAAATGCAAGGACATATGTATTTTAAAAATTAAATCTAAATAAATTGTATCTCATTTACACTTGGGAATGTTGTGTGGTTGTAGGAGACCTACTAGAAGTTGATGCTCAAACTTCATATTTTTACACTCCAGGAATCTAGCCATAAAATCAACATCACATCTCATCCCTACCTAATGAAACATCTACCTAAGTTTGGCATGCATTTTATTAACAATAGGATGAACTAAACATAAGGCATGATGTTCTTTAGACAAAATAAATGAATAGGGACCATTTGAGGGTAGGATATAAATATCACCAAGATGTTATATAGTCCATTTGATTTGAAGGAATAGTTGTAGAAAACTTGTTCACAAAAGATCTCTAGTACTCTATCTCTATTGTCACCTTTTGATACCACAGATCTGCAAGAAGTTCCACTAAATAAGAATCCATAGATTTGTACCCAAGGTCAAAATTGAAGCCTCATGCCATATTGTAATTAGGGTTTATATGACCACATTATTCTTCCATTTTATGTAATGAACACCAAATTCATTATAAAAAAATATATCTAGTAATACTATCAAGCATTTAAATTCAATTTAGTAAATATATATTGCACAAAATTATGATCAATATTGAGCTAAAGTTGATGCCCCAAAATAAATTTCCTTCATTTCATAAGTGTATGAACAAAACAAACTAACTCTAAATCATGGGTGGGACATTTTAGCTCACGATCCTTTAGATTTTGAGAATCATAAGAAATCACCCAACCTTATTGGATAAGGGATACCCCCAACCCATCCAATGATTCATTGTGTAAACTAGAAAATCTACCATTGGATCTAGCACTATCAAGATGGATGCATTGGTCAACCATTCCTTAAGAACTTGGAAGGTTTACCCACACTTCTTAGGCCAATTTTTTTTTTCTTTCCTCTAAATAGAAGTGATGGGATGAGCCACTCTAGAGAAATCTCTAAAATATCAACAATAATAACCCAGTAAGCCCATGAAGCTACAAAAATTTAAGACACTCAAATGTGCTAGACAATCCACAATGACCTAAATATTTGATGGATCTATTGAGATACCCTTACTAGAAATAATGTGACCTAAATAAATTAGGTCAAAATGGAAGAACTCACTCTTTTCTATGTTGCTATAAAGTTGATGGTCATGAAAAAACTAAAGAACTTAGTGCAAGAGGACCTTATGATCCTCCACTATCCTCAATTAAATTAGAATACCATTTAGGAATACTAGGAAAATTTGGTCAATATAGGTAAGAAATACACCATTCATCAAACATGGATATAAAAAGGATCATTTATCAACCCTAATGGAACCCTTATAAACTTGTAGTTCCGATAATGGGTGTAAAATACCATTTAATGAATATTAGCCTCATGAATGAAAATTTGATGGTATCTTATCTTCAATTCAATCTTAGAGAACACACTATCTTACCTCATCTAATAAAAAAAATAATCCTTAGGAAGGGGGCACCCCTTACCAAGTTTTTCACCCTAGACCCTTTAGGGCATCCCTAACCAAGAGTGGTTCTCTAGACCAACCTGGGAACTCATTACCAACATGGGTGCCCCTGACTAGTATGGGAACCCTTGAATAGGCACTAAAGTATTTAGAATTTTGTGATTTACTACTTTATTTTTTCTTATCAATTAATGCATAACTAATGAGATAATATTTTTCTTGGATGACATAAACCACCATATATGTGAGAGCACCTAGGGGGTCACATATACACTCTTCTTCATGACCACATCCCACTACTCTCTATGGTTGAGCACCATCACCTATGTGATGTTGTTCTATGTTGGGTGTATACCACGCTCACCATGAGATAATATGATGTAATTTTGATGGAACTCATGGAGCAATGGGATGTAGACACCTCTACCTTCTATCTTTCAATGAGAGAGATGATGGTGACATTAGAGGATGTATATCACATTATTTAGATAACCATATGAGGAAGGATCATTAGCCATAGGGAGGGGATGGCCTGAAATGAGATCTTAGATGACTAGTACTATTGCATAAACCATGATATGTTATAGGATGGAAAGAATCAAATTCAACCATTATGGGTACTATATGGAGATGTTGAGGTTTAGATCATTTATTGGATCATGATCATGACTATAACACTAAGAGTAACACCACATAGATGAGGAAAATATCTACATGCATACCTCATTCATACTATATAAGTGATGGATGTGCAACTGACTGTGTTTGACTAGGGTTGAAGCATGCTAGCATACCTATACTATGATCTTGGGTAATATATCCATTATGAGATGTAGAGTCTTATGACATGCACCCTCCTCGAGGTGTGTGTGTTTAAGCACATCATTGCATGTAGGCCATGGGATATCCTATAGAGGTAGCATGGACCTATTCAAGATCCTTTTATTACCCTTTGAAGAGGCCATGGAAGTATGATGACTTGCTATACTAGAACATCAAATTTGACTGATTAGATGTTATAGATGTGATTTTGAGATCATATAGGAATTAATAGCCCTAGATTGGCCTATCATAATAACTTACAAGGATGTAATGCAATAGCTTTTTTGATTGGTCATTATGAGTACATTGTGATGCATTTTTACTATGAGAAAGTGACTAGACAATTTGGTCATATTCAAGGGGTTCCCATCCCTCTATTGACCTATCTTAGGTTGACTCACAATGGTGCCAAGATATAAGACATAGGACATCCTACCATTATAGACATATAATTAAGCGATTTAGATAATGAGGAGTTATACACACATCCAATGTATGATATGGATGATGTTGGATCTAGTACTATATACACTAGATGGTAGAAAATTGCACATCTATCTCCCATATTTCCTACAGATCATCCTATTAGAAATCTTAGGCCATGACCAGACATAGAGAGGATTCCAAGGAGGAGGATTAGGATGAGAATAAAGATGCAAGTGGACATGATGAGGAGGAGGATGGGAAGATGACCATAGTAGCTGGAGGAGGCTAATGATTCCCATGAGGAGATACCTAGGTCTTGTCCTCACATATCACAAGAAAAACCTACTAACCTAAGAGACTGAGTGCCTATGAGCATGGGGAGATGATCAAATAAATAGATACCATTCCCCCAACCTCATGAGGGAGTCTAGATATAGCCACCATAGTCACATGCATGGATCCTCTCTAGTAGGTTAGTGATCTAGGTGATATGATACACTTTTATTTTCACTTTATAGTATTGAAATGAAGAAAAATAGGGTAGGGTTTCCCAAAATGGAAAAGTAGATCCAAAGAGGAACAAAGTAGGTCCAATCTTTCTTCAAATCATTAGGAAATGAGATCTGCATCAAAAATTGACTAACAAACCTTAGGAGAGTCAACCTAAGATGTGAATCTTTAGATTTCCCTTTTTTCTAGGATGAAGGTCTAGGTCAAGTAGTATTTTGGGGAGAAAAATTTTAAATAACAAAAAAACTCTAAACCTAGATCCACAAAGTACAATGAAGAGATTTATAACAAAATAGAAGGAAACAATGAACTTTCTAGAAAAACTGAGGGTAATAAATGATGTGTACCTATCAAAACTTGATGTTTTTGTAACCCTAACAGGGACTCATTCACCCTATGGTGAATGGGTCTTGGTAGAATTTTGCGGAAGACTCTAAATTAGAAATTGTAGCTTATGAAATGTGAAAACTTGCTGCCTTTGTAACCCTAACAGGGACTCATTCACCCTAATAAAAATGGGTCTTGGTAGGCTCTTCCAAAAAATTATGAATCTGAATTTGAAGTTCTAGACCTGCAATTCCTTCCTGTAACTTGAAATCCTTGCTTTTGGATCCATATTTGTCAACAATCTACAAAATATTTGATGTTTGTTGGTGGATAGGGATTTTCCTTGGTCAAACCCCAAGCTTGTTAATTAAACCTTGATGATAAATGGAAATATGAAACATGAAATGTGTGTGCAATCCTAACCTTAAGTGTTTCTAAGATTAAGATCTCTAGTGATGCAAAGAAACCCTACTCAAGTGTGTTAAAATATGATCCTAGAATGAAACATGAACAATGCAAAAGACCTACTTTAGGAGATACCAAATCCCCTTAATAAGTCATAAATCTAAATATACCTCTCTTTAAGCTAAAAATAGAATGATCATATAAGATGGAATCACTTAGGAAACAAGTCATTAGGCTTGGTTGAATCTCATGATGCTTCTCCCAAAACCTAGAATCCATCATGATTCTCCATAGGCATCTATCATCACTTCTTTAATAATGCTTGATCTTTGACAACAAAATGAGCTTGAAGACCTGCAAAAAAACTATAATGTTGCTCCAAGACTTCACTCTAGCTTCTAGCTTTTGAATGCTTCATCTATGAAAAGGTGGTAAATAGGTTCACCATAATGAAACAAAATGATGGACCAATTTCATTCAATATGTAAGCTATATTATGCAAATGAGAAATAAAAATAAATCTAACCCAACTACTAGACAAAAGGTAGATCTAGAAATGGTCAAATACTATGTACCTTTCACCAAAAATACTTTCTGAAACCTCACTAAGGACTCATTCACCCTATGGTGAATGGGCCCTGGCTAGGGCTCTAGAAAAATAATTTCTAGGTTTTGTTCCTCTTAGTCAGCACTTCCAGATTCTAGCCGGCCACCATCGAAAAGCTGGAAATAAATCCCATAGTTCAATTTCCATGATTTTGCAAGAAATGTGACAACTTTGACAAATTTGCAACTTTCTCCAATTTTTATCACTAATTAATCTTCAACCTAAAACTTGCAATCACACACCAAAGGAGAGAAAAATCTTGTTTTGTTAAGGAATAGGGGTTTGCCTTGGTCAAACCCAATTTTGGTAATTAAACCTTGAAATGAATAAAGAAAAAAGGAATGATGAATGAACAAATGCAATGTCATAACTCACCCATCCTAAATTGAAACCTTGGGATACAAATATACAAACTAGTGTGAAGTAGCCTCAATGAATGTAGATCTTGATAATGAACTTAATATGAAACAATGCCATTGATATTTATAATTATTTGATCTTGAATTCTACATCAACACATTAGCTCAAACAACATGCATGATGCAATCCATCTTTGACATGAGAATAGGAATCTTGATTGTTCCAATAATCTTCTATAAATCTTCTCTTGAATGCTTCTATAATGCTCTTTCTTGATCTCATTAAGTCACATAAAAATTCGAGGATGAAACAAAGTGAAATAACCTTGTATTTATACATATCTTAAGATTAATTCCCACAATTCAAATATCACAAGCCGACATCAAATCTTGGATTCAAAATCATCAAAATACTACCGAAAACATATACAAAAGAGGGGTCCTAGGTCTAAGTGAGGACCCATTCACTATATGTCAAATGGGTCCTAGGCCACTTACCTAGGACACACTTCAGACAAGGTGAAATGTTATGTAAAATCAGGGTCTTAAGACCTAGTGAGGACCCATTTTCCATGTGGTGAATGGGTCCTATATCACCTACCTAGGACATACTTCTTCTAAAATTAAGTGTTCTGTAATGGAATTTATGAATGTCAGGTTTTATCTCTCAAAATTTGCAATTAATTAGGCTTGGATTTGAATTAAAGGGGCCAATTAAGGAAAATTAACCTCAATCAATTAATGAAGCCCTAGATTAGTGTGAAAGTGTAAAGGTAGACCTTACAACACCCTAAATAAGGCACAATTAAGTCTATTTAGTTTAAAAAGGGCCCTAAACTTAATGCGAATGTGTGAAACACATTACAATACTAAATCAAGGCAACATTAAGCTTATTTTATTATTGATTATTCCCAAACTAAGGAAAAAGGGATACTTTTTATGTTACTACATTTTTCCCCCACTTTAGTACAAAACCTACTAATTACCAAGTGAAATGAAAGAAAATGATAGTTTCACCATCTCGTAGCAGAGTGTTTTCGCTTGATGTTGGATTGCTCTTATCATAGCGAAGCCTCCAAAGTTCATGTGCAAAGTGTGGATGAATGCTTGGTTGATCGAAGGAAGGAATGAAGCTCTCTCAAGGATGATCTTGACAATAGTCCTTGCATAAGGTATGTTGCTTCTCTGATCCATATTTGTGAGGAGAGAGGTTTGTTATATAGGAAAAGATATTTCAAATCAATGATCAAGATCACATTGGAGAATATCCAAATCAATGGTCAAAATGTGTTGAGAGGATTTAGACATGAGAAGATTGTGCAAAGTTGACTACACAATTTGGGTGATTGAAGAATAGATTGGCTAGTTAGGGTTTAGATTGATCAATCAAGAATTGATTGATCAATTAGCAATTGATTGATTTTAGTTAGGAAATAGGTTGAATATTTAGCAAAATTAGATTGCTCAGTTAGAAACCCATGATTTTCTCAATTAGAAAGTGGGTGAGGAATATGAATTAATTTATTTAATTATTTAATTCCTTTTTGGAGTTGAATGTGCAAATCAAGTTTGACTTTTGCAAAAAAAGTTGCATATGATTTTTGATAAATTATTTGAATAATTTGATTTGATTATTCAAATTTTGGATGGAAAATGTCATAATTAAATTATTATGATTTGATAATTTAATCAATTTAGGGGAATAAGGTGATTTAGTGACGTAATCAAATAATTGGCATTGTTTGACTAATCAAGAGGAAATAAGATTAGATTAGGACTTTATTAAATAAATGTAATTTATTTAATTGGTTGAAATGATGAAACATGAATTAATCAAATAATGTTGTTTTATTTAATTAATAGTAGAATTAGGGTTTTCAAGACTTTATTAAATAAAAAATATTTATTGAATTTGTCGAGAATGATGAAAAAGTGAATTAATTAAATAACAATGTATTGTTCAACTAATAGAGGAAATTAGGGTTTAAGATGTTATTTGATGATTGTGGGATGATTTCAAGATTATTCGAGATGTTTCAAAGATGTTTTGAGTTAATTCCAAGATGTTTCGAGATGTTCTGACTTGATTCAAAGTCGTTCTAAGTTGATTCAGAGTCTTTCCAAGACGTTCTAAGTTGATTCAAAGTCGTTTCGAGACGTTTCAAGTTGATTTGGAGTCATTTCGAGACATTCCAAATTGTGATAGGTGTTAAATCAATTTTACATGTCTACACTAAGCTATTGGTTTGCACTCACTTTGAGGTAGCGGAACTCTAGGTTGTCCACTAGGTGAGTCTTTCAATAGGGTGGAAAATGAGGGAATCATATTAGGCTCCCATACCATATCAAATCCATCCTCCTGACAACTTCATTAAGGCACTACAATGCTGTATAAGAGCGAATTTTCACCCCATGTGCAAATCCCCTTTTTTCCTTTATCCACCTTAGAAAACCAAGTTCAGAGGCTTAATTCCACCTAAGCCCGCTGCTTGCATCACACTTGGCACCTATTTTGAGCGTCGGTGGGGAATTTCTGTCAAAGACGCCCGCACGACATGTAGACGTTTGCATGGCGTGCTTACGTCCCTAACATATTCCTACATCTAGAGCCTGCAAAGGTGTTACACTTCCCATTGGCGGTCAATCTATAACACCCTCCTCAGCCGACCGACCTACATATAGACGTTTTCTTCATCTCTCCTTCAAATTCACTCCTTCAAAAAATAATTTCAACTCTTCCTCCATTTCTAGCTTCACTCTAGCTCTCTCTAAACCCTCTCTCAGCTCTCCAAACACTTTACACTTCATAGCAACAACATCAACACTCCACCACTTCAGTAGAGCAAGTGTGGAACAAAACACCATAGTAGTAGAGGCTTGAGTTCCTCTCATTTTCTCCCCCATTTTCCTTGAGTGCTCTTGGTGGAGGTGGTAATATTTCACTCCTCCTCTATTACTTGGTTGAGTAGTATAACACTGTTTTGTAGTGCTTTAAGTGCTCTTTACTTGATTTCTACTTTTCTCTCTATCTATCTAGCTATCCATGGAGGTGGGAACATCAAAATGGGGTTTTACTGAGACAGGCCCCTATACAGCCACCCAACAATTTTTCTCTCCCTCTTTTGTGCAGGTATTAAAGACATAAGCTGTAAGCTTCATCATTTGCACGGTTGTAAGTATTCCCTTCCTTTATACTCCTTACCCTTATCATTTATTATTTACTTTATTTTAGTTCTACTACACTCTGTTGTTCTATAAGTTCTTAGTAATTATAATAGAAGCATTCACTCTCTTATTTTCTGTGAAATTCTCACTCCCTAGTTTGTACGAGATGCCAATGCGTCACACTGTCATCTGTATTCTATGTTGTCATCCTTTGGCTGAGAGCATATGAGTTTTTCTAGAGAATCTCTGTGACCTGCTCTTTCGGATTATGAAACTTCTGCTACTATTCCATTGAGGTAATATAGGGCAGTTTTCCTCATGAGGCCCTATGAGTGAAGAGAACTCATGAGTAGCGAATCCCCCTATATTATATTTTGGTGAACCTGATGTGAAGAATAGCGTTCTTTGAAAAACTAGGAATTTATTTACCCTTACTTGGTGGGGCCATAAATTTTGACTCGGTGCTCGGAATTCAGAACTGTTTGGACCATTGGAAAGGTCTCATAGAGAACTAGTTTAGTCCCTAAAATACTAGTGCCTTTAGTGGTTGAATTTTAGGGACCGACACAAGTTCTGACCCAAGATTCTACTTTGGAGACTTATGAAAACATGATTTACTAGAACATAGAAAATACCAAAAAAATTGTAATGAATTTAATATCTTCTTTTATTAGTTCAGTTTCATTTTTTTTTAAAATGTTAATGATGTTCCATTTCATGCATGTGATGGTGACTTAGCTTTACCCATGTCACTTGGTATTTTTGATCCTTCTCATGAAAGTCCTTTGGCTTCAGAGGATATTTTGTTGCAATAAGGTGAAATCATTGATACTTTGCTTAATGTTACTCTACCTTCTATTAATTCCAATGTACTCTCTTCTAGAGATGTTGCATTTGTGAATGATGAACTTCCCCTTCATTCTAATGCAGTCTCTTATAGAGATGTTGCATTTGTGAATGATAAATCTCATCTTTGTTCTGATGCACTCTCTCCTAGAGAGGTTGCATTAGCGGATGATGAACCTCCTTCCACATCTGATTCTCCTTGGATTAATGTTGAGAATTTTTCTTCAAATAATTATTCCACATTTGATCCTGGGTAAAAGCACAAATTTGTGTCACACTTTCGGCCAAATAAATAGTTCTGAGCAAAATATTTTTGGCTGGAAAGGTTTCGGCTGAATAGGTTTCGATCAAAACCACATGGCCTATTACATGGCACACAGGTTTTAGCCAAATACGTTTCGCCTGATCCCAAAAAATTAAATTTTTCCTTTTCCACTTTGAAATTTACTTTGAAATTGGATTTTTTAATGTGTGAGGTTTCTACAGAAAGGTTTTTGGTAGAAACTATTTCTATAGAAAGGGTTTTGGCTGAAACCCTTTCTATAGAAACTCTTTCTACCAAAATTGTCTATGTGGCATCCTAGTTGGCAACCAACTCAGTTTTTTTCTGAATTTTCTGAAACTTTCAACTTTAGAGCTAAGTATTTCTTTAGTTAGAATGATGTTTTTAAAAAAAAAAAATACCCTTTTGTAGAGCTTGGAGGTGAATCCGAATATATATATTTTTTAATATTTTGATTAGTTTTAATATATTTTATTTTTAAAATAATGCAAGTAGGTTATTAAAGTTAAAAAAGAGGTTGATTAGAAATTTTTAAAAAATAGTAAAACATATTAAAAAAATTTAAAAATTATATGGGGCACAAGAGGAGAGAGTCTTCTTCAAAAGGATGTAGTTTTTTTTTTCAAAATGATCAAAAAAATTGATAATTGTTGACGTCCCATGAAAACTATCAAATTTTGACAAGTCTAACTTTAAAACGTTATTACAATAAAAATATACATAAAAAATTGAAATTTTTTTCCATGCACAAGATATTGAAGTTACCTATTTGAGGAAAAAAAATTATGGAGAAATGAGGTTTTTTTCAATTTGTTTCTTGACATCCTGTGAAGTCACTCTTTTCTGAAATTTTCAGCATTCCAAAATCTATCCTTAAATTTATAAAAACATAATGAAAACAAATTTTTTTTTTTAAATTGAAAAATTACAGGAATAAACTTCATCAAAATTTCTACATTTCATTTGTTTACACAATTTTGAAATTCAAAACATAAGGACCACTTTTATGTGGTCGAAGTTCAGAATTTTTTTTGTTGTGATCGATTCCTTTATAAAGTGTGACTCAAGTTTGTGCTTTTACCCTCCTGTTTGGATTGATGTTGAGAATATGTATTCAAGTAATTTTTCTACTAGCTATGACAATTTTGTAAATGTAGTATGTGTCTCTGTTGCCTCTCAAAGGCCGAAGAGACCGATCATTTACGTGACTCTAGCTAGTCCTTCTAAAAGGGTTTGTTCTATTAATGGTGTTCCATTCGATTGTGACTCTCCTAATCTTTCTAAGGCTCCCTCTTATAGAGAGATAACCCATACTTATGAGAATAAAATGAATAAACAATCAAGTCTTCCTTTAGCTCCTAAACCTACAACTAAAGCACCTAGTGATTACGATCTTGTTGAGAAACCTTAGGTTTCTCCAGATAAGATCGCACCATGGGAATTGCTTTAGTTTGCCCTGGTTTACCAAGGTATGCTTCAGGAAGCCTTGCAAAAGATCCTCTTGCCTTCTTCTGCTAGGCCGGTGGATGCTAATGCATTGATGGTGTATATTTGTGTAGATTTTCCAAATATTACATTCTATCCGCAGGAGCTCTTGCCTCTGGAAGTACGGAAGCAAGTGGACCCTTTGATGATTGTAGTTAATATTAATAAAATTGGTATTAGACATACTCTCATTGGTTCCGGTTCGATGCTCAATGTATGTAGCATCGATCTATTGCCTAAGATTAATATTGAATCATCTTCTATTAATACTTCTTCTGTTGTCCTTCATGGATTCGATAATGTCAGTTGACAATCCCTAGGCATGATAGTATTTCCTTTGAGGTTGGGACCCATTACTATACCTACCCTTGTATATGTTATGGCAAAAAAATTACCGTGTAACCTTCTTCTTGGTAGATCATGGATTCATTCTATGGGTGCAGTCCTGTCTACCCTACAAAAATATATTAAGTTCATTTGCAATAATAAAGTAGTCACAGTCAAGGCTGACCTTGATGCTATGTGCTTATGTGAAATAACAACTTCTGGTCAAGCTTCAGTTGTGTCTACTCTTATTCCTTAAGTATCTTCCAATTTGTTGATGTTTACTCTAGCAGTACCTACTACAAAGGATACTCTCGAGATAAATGTCCCTGAAGAAGATCCTTCTGAAGTAAGAAATACTAAGTCCACTACTTCTACCTCGAATGCATGTCTTGGTGATGATTGGGGTTCTTTAGACTTTACAGATTCCTTCATTCAGGAATATAAAGTCAACCCGATCCACTTAGACCTTCTGATGACATCATCCACTCCTGCTATCAAAGATGGTCGCTATTCTGTATCGTAGGGCAATGTAGATGGAAATTGAAATGTTCTTAGTATTGATCCTCCTTCTGAGGAGGATGATTACATTCTGCTAAAGAAGACAATGTTGGAAGTCCAGTTAATAAGAATTATGGTAATCCCATAGAGGAATGTGATCCCCATTGTTGGGACAATGATCTTTATGAGGGTCCCCCTTCTTTTCAATATCTACAAACACATTATGGCCCCGACTTTAAGCTTGTCTCTAAATATGGTTATGAGTGTAAAGGTTGTGGGTGCAATGAACAAGGCATTTAAGTCCCTATAGAATTAAAACCCCGTAAGAATAATTTGGGACTTGGTTGCTTAGAAAAACAATCTAAACAGAAGCCATGGTTGAGTGACATAAATTCTTCTCAACCTCATCCTATTGAGAAGATTCTTCCCCCATTGTCTTCTATCTTCATATCTTCTTCTCATGAGAAGTCAAACTTTTCTCCGCAAGAGAAAGGGTTGCTTCCTACTCCTCATCCTTTATCTGAGCAAGAGCCTATTTTTTGCAGCTTCTAAAATCCCACTTAATCACTCTTCCTTCTCCTACAGGAAAGAAATTTCATAAACATGATGAAGGAGAACATCCTTTCTATGCATACCATCGAGTGCTTGGTCATTCCATTAGTGAATGTAAAGCCTTGAAAGACAAAATACAACAAATTTGTGATTAAGGTGCCATCAAACTCCTATTTGATTGACACCCCTGCTTTTTCTTCGCATGACAAGTGATATCAAGGTTTACCTCTATCCTTTTCTAAGTATTTTGCATGGTTCTCCTCCCCTATATGTTGGGGGCAGTGATAGGTCATTTTGGAGATGTGTGTCCTTCTTAAGGACCCCTCTCTTCACTATGTATTTCAAACGAAGTGTCCCTTGAGTGGGCCGCTTTTTCTCTTTTGAAGGGTTCTCGAGGGACCTCTTTGAAAGATTTTCTCTCGAATGAATTCATTGGCGCCTAGATTGGGGGTAGCCTAACTAGACCTATTTCACAACTTTGCATCTAGCTCGGGGGAAACTTGACTAGACCTTGCTTCTCAAATAGTGCATCCCTTGAGTGGACCCCCATTTTTCTTCCTCATGGCGAGTTCCCAAAGGACCCTTCTTTCGAAGCCTTTACAATGAATGGATTCTTTCATGTCTAGCCTAGGGGAAGCCCAATGAGGCTTATTCCATTCGCCCTTTGACATCTAGCTCAGGGGCAGCCTGACTAGACCTTACCTTTCAAACAAAACATCCCCTGAGTGAACCCATCTCCTTTTGAAGGGTTCCCGAGGGACCCCTTTGAAAGTTTTACTTATTGATGGTCTACGTGATCGACTGCTTTTGACATGTTCTATTTGCGAGTAGACGTGTCACCGCTTCCTGACTTTGCTGAGTTTGCTTTCTTGGGTTCCTCCATGAGAGAGATCTTGGGGGATACCTCCTTGCAAGAATGAGAACTTGTAGGGTGCTTTCCTTAGAGATTCCTCCATCCAAGAGATATTGGGGGTGGCTCCCCTACAGGACCAAGTACTTGTAGGGTGCTTCTTTCGGTATTCTTCATGCTTGAGTTCGTGGAGGATACCTTCCCTTTAGGACTGAGTACCTTTAGGGCACTTCTTTTGGTATTCTTCATGCTTGAGTTCATGGAGAATACCTTCCCTATAGGATGAATTACCTGTAGGGCACTTCTTGGGGCTTCCTTCATGTGAGAGATCTTGGGGGATGCCTCCTTGCAGGTCCACAGGCCTGTAAGATGCTTTACTGTTTCAACTTCATAGTTCTGAGTAGCTATGGAGTCCTTCACTTTTCCTGCACATTTAGGTATGCCAAATCGAGTACTACTTCCTCGATGGTTCAAGCATAATTTTCTAACCCTACTCTCTTCTTGATCTACTTTACCAAGCACTCATCAGTGTTCATGCTCACTAAAGTGGGGGAAAAATGTATAAGAGCGAATTTGCACCCCATGTGCAAATCCCCTTTTTTCCTTTATCCACCTTAGAAAACCAAGTTTAGAGGCTTAATTCCACCTAATCCCCTACTTGCATCACACTTGGCACCTATTTTGAGCATCAGTGGGGGTGTTTTTGTTGAGGAATCCCACGTGGCATGCAGATGTCCATGCGGCATGCTTACGTCCCTGATAGATTCTCGAGTTTGGAGCCTATAGAGGCATTACACTTCCCATTGGTGGTTAATTTTTAATTCCCTCCTCAGTCGATCGACCTAAATATGGCCATTTTCTTCATCTCCCCTTCAAATTCACTCCTTCAACAAGCATTTCAACTCTTCCTCCATTTCTAGCTTCACTCTAGCTCTCTCTAAACCCTCTCTCAGCTCTCCAAACACTTTACATTTCATAGAAGCAACATCAACACTCTACCACTTCGGTAGAGCAAGTGTGGAACAAAAAACCATGGTAGTAGAGGCTTGAGTTCCTCTCATTTTCTCCCTCATTAGCCTTGAGTGCTCTTGGTGGAGGTGGTAAGATTTCACTCCTATCCTCTATTACTTGGTTGAGTAGCATAACACTATTTTGTAGTGCTTTAAGTGCTCTTTACTTCATTTCTACTTTTCTCTCTATCTATCTAGTTGTTCATGGAGGTGGGAACAACAAAATAGGGTCTGACTGAGGCAGGCCCCTATACAACCACCCAACAATTTTTCTCTCCCTCTTGTGTGTGGGAATTGAAGACACTCACGAGCTAGAAGCTTCATCATTCACATGGTTGTAAGTATTCCCTTCCTTTCTACTCCTTACCCTTATCATTTATTATTTACTTTACTTTAGTTCTACTACACTCTATTGTTCTGTAAGTTCTCAGTAATTAGGATAGAAGCATTCACTCTACTATTTTTTGTGACATTCTCGCTCCCTAGTCTGTATGGGATGCCAACGTGCTGCACTGTCATCTATATTCTACATTGTCGTCCTTTGGACAAGAGCTTGTCAGTTTGTCCAGAGAATCTCTGAGACTTGCTCTTTCAAATTCTAAAACTTCTGTTGCTATTCCATTGAGGTAATATAGGCCAGTTCATTGTATGAGGCTCTATAAGTGAAGAGAACTCATGAGTAGTGAATCCCCCTATATTACAAATTCTAGGCAAGGCTCGACATGCAATCAAGGTGTGTTATGCTAAGTGGCGTTGAGTTTGAGGCTTGATAGGGCTTAACAAGTTGCATTATGCTTGGTGGCCTTGAATTAGGGTTTTGAGATTCATAAGGCTTACAAGTTGTATTATATTAACACTTATGAACAATAATGCTAGTAATAGTTTTTGTTTAAATGGATCTTTTTTAGTTCATGTAAGGTCTTCTTCTCAGGGAACATCATGCCTAATGTCTCCAAGAGAGGACAAATCAAGAGTAAAAGATTCACAACTTAGGGAATGCAGCATGTCGCTTCAGTGCCACTAAGAGGAAACTCGTACACTAAGAAATATTACACTCTTGGAGGACATGAAACCCAATGAAACCACCAAGAAAAGGATGCATCACAAGAAAAAATAAAATCACACCATGAAACATGCAAAAATGTCAAAAGATATTATTGATGTATGCCCCCACTTTAAAGCGGTTTCTAACATCGTTGCTATGATCAATTGCTTTAAAGTAGCCAATTTTTTCTCCTAAGACATGAGATCTTCCTCGAAAATCCCTATGCCAAGTCATATGTTTCTGAAATGAAGCTAGGTCATGAAAAAGGAAGGAGGGGTTGCCCCCAATAATACATAAGGTATCTAAGGATTCAGGGTCAATATATATTTGCTACAATGTTCTTATAGAGATTGGAAACATCATTCCACAAATACTCATAGAACTAGAAGTATGACACAAAGAGAGTGAAAACAAAGAAAAATCAATTCGGGTCAACATGGAAGAGACCTAAATGTCTTGACACCTTGTGTCATCCCTAAAAGGAAAGAAAAAGACAAACAAAAAATAAAATGTTTATGACATAGAGAAGAATGTAGGTACATATAGAGGAATGCACAAAAAGAGAGATAAATCAAATGGAAAAAAATGGGGGATCACATTATGCACATGCAATCACATAAAAAAACATGACATAAAACAAAGAAAAAGACTAGTAAGGAAAATGCGAGTCAACCTATGGCTGGTCATCTGCATCCCAATATCGATCGGTATATACAGAAGGTAGAAAACTAGCCAAAGGGACAACGAAAAGTGTTGAACTAGAGGAAGGACCAAGTTCAACACTCTTTTTAGGAGAATTATCATTTAAGCTCATGGAAGAGGAGAACAATGAATTCAACTCAGTATGCACTTGTTTATCAATCTTTGCAATGTCAATGTCGTCATCTAGATTAATCATAACAAAAGGTCAAATGATAATGTCCCTAGAAGGTTCTTGTTTACATTGGGTGAAGAGACATCATGCATTGTAGGAGTAGTTTGTAACATATGAGCAATAGCATGACGTCTATGCCTACGCTCTCTATTATTTTGATTTCATTTCAATCTATTGTCAATTTGTGATTATGTAGGAGTGGGTTTATCAACCATATGTTTCTTTTCTTCCCTTACGAGAGAAACGAGAGGAACCATGAGAGGTTGTTCAACCACTTTCTTTTTGGCATTATAAACTTGTTTTACTTCAGGAGGTACAACAAGATTGTTTTGATTGTCTCGTGGTCTCTTGAAGGAAATAGTAGGAGGATTTTTCATAGGTTGTTGTTGGGTATTTGGTATGGATTTTGGTTCAATAATTGGTTCGTCAAGGAGAGGTGGCTCAATCACGGGTTGCGACATGTTTCTAAGACATAATTTTTCTATGTGCTTCACCTTAAACTTTTGATATGAAAAGTATTCCTCATGAGGTCTAATAGGTTTAATAGGCTCAAGAAAAAATAAATCCAATAAAAAGTTCCCTTGAGAAGAAAAGAAATTAAATCCACTATGGTGCACAATAAATATTTCATTTCCAAATGGAAACTTTAAACATTTATGCACAACGGACAGGATGACATTCATGGAGTGAAGCCATGGATAACCTAACTTCACACGAAATTGGTCTGATGATGGAATGATGCTAAATGAGACACTTAATGTTTTTGGTCCAACTTTTAAAGGGAGATTTATCGAGCCAATCACAAGGCAAGCAAAACCTTTAGCATTTTGATCCATGATTTTGGTTTATCATATGTATCTTGATAGAGATCATGCACAAATAGGAATTCTTTAGTAATCACTTTCTTTACACAAACAGGATCAATTAATATCCCATTAGTAGGCTTGTCATTGATTCTTCCAACTATGTAAAGAGGACCATTAGGTATTTTTAAGTATGTATTTTGTGAGAAATCAATATTAAGGGGCATTTTGGTTCAACCCTTACAAGGTTTAGCCTCAATAAATGCCACTACTTCAACTACTTAATCTATGTTTTCATCTTTTATGTTTTCAATATTCATCACATCATTCTTTGTTTCACTATGTTTGACAAAGGAAATAGTATGTTTAAACATGGGATTTGTAAATTTTGGTTAGGGGGAGATACAAACTTATTACCTTGATCATTCACACCTCCAATTAGAATATTTTTAGATTCAATGAGGTCTTGCACATGATGTTTAAGATTCTTACAATATTCCATATCATGTCCATTTTTTCAGTTGTAATGGCAATAAAAATTTGGTCTATATTTTGAGGGTAATGGTTTATTAGGATCAGGAGCTCTGATAGGAGGTAAGGAAAGCATATTATTTCTAAGAGTTGCAGCATGATATTATGAAGGGAACCGAGTAAAGGGGTAAAATTTCTAATCCTATCTCCAAAGGAAAAATGATTTGTCATCTTTATGGCAGTCGCATGGTTATCAACTTGTTGATTTGGTTGAGGGGAATTAAGATTTAAAAAGCCTCTATTTTGTTTCTTGAAAGGTTGGTGACTATTTTGAGGTGCAGATTTAGAATTTTCAGGATGACTAGAAGAATTTTTCACATCATGACTATAAGCTGAATTTTGATAATCATGAAGGGCTATACATAACTGTGTGAAGGATGGGAATTTCAACATCTCAAGTTTGGTTTGGATTTTGTTTTGTAAATTGGAAATAAACATTCATTGAAGGTTGACATCAAGAATCTTAATTTTTATTTGTGAATAAAGAATTTGGTATCTCACTATGAAATCAACCACTTTCTCATCATCCTTTTGCTTGCATGTCATTAAATCAGATAGGGTCATCTTGAGACCCATGTGAATGTGGAAGTGGTTGTGAAAGGAATCAACAAGCTCATTGAATGAACCAATTGAATTATTCGGTAAGGAAGAAAACCACTTTAAAGCACTACCCTTCAATGGTCTAGGGAAGAGTTTAGCCAAGAGCTTATCTTCAAAGATGAAATCACTACATAGGGTTGTATAAGCGAAAACATGGATAGCAGGATCTCCTTTCCCACCATATTTCTCAAGTATAGGAACCTCTATACCTTGTGGCATTTGTGTTCTCAATATCTCTAGGGGTAACAGGTTGGTTTTGATGTATTGTGAAGGTTGACCATTGTTGTTTTGAGTTAGGGCTATGAATTGTTGTTGAAGAGATGACATGCTTTGCAAAAGTGTGTTAAGGGTGACATCATTGTTATTATTGTAAGGTGGAGGGGAGTAAGGTGGGGTGGTGTATGTATGCAGGGGGCAAGTAAATTTTAAATTTGTGAGGGAGGATGGTTGAGGAGATATGGTATGTGAATGCACAAAGCTAGAAGGATTCCCTGTGGAAATACCTAAGGAAGTGTTGATATTTCTAGTAGGCTGAATGGATGTGGTAACTTGAGTACTAGTGTATGTAGGAATGGAAATGGGTATTATAGAAGGAGGAATTGAAGTTCCACCTTAGATTTGGGTATACCCCAAAGCTCGATTACAACTATTGATGGTAGGTATAGTGTTGTTAACATCATGCACATTGGTTGTAGGTAAGGAAGTCATGGGAAATGTAGTATGCATGCTATGATCCATAGAGTGTTGATTATCAATACTATTAGAAAGAGAGTTAGAAAACCTAAGATCCATGGTGAATGGTGTATCACATGATGACATGAGCTTCAAACTATGTCTCACAATAGTATTACTAATAGGACACCAAGTTGTAAAGCTCATACAAGTTTCACAAACTTAGTGTACAAACCCCAAAATGGAAAGAGGCTTAAAATGCAATGCAATGACCTAGAATGCAATGTGTAAATGCAATTTTTAGATTCTAAACAAGGTAATTTTATAATTACACTATGCAATAATTTGAAAATGAAGTCTTGTAAATGCAATTTTGAAATCACACAATGCACTAAATGTACTAAATTAAACTAAATATGATAAAATTGATGAATCAAAAACATAACAAATAATAACAAAAATTTGAAAGCAGCAATTAGGAATGCAGAAATGAAGATTTTAATGCCTAGAAATTCAGATTATGATCTGATCAGGGACTCATTCTCCATATTGGGTCCTAGATTAGGTTTTTGAAACAATTTTTTACTGGTTTTTAAATCTTTTTCAGTGGTTTTCAAATTCAGGTTTATTACAAAAAGTTTCAGTTTGATTTTTTGTAGAATGCAATGTGAAATGCAAGTTGAAAATGTGAAAAATGATGACCTAAAAGACCTAGTTTGATATGTAATTTTGTTTCAATTTTAAAATGTAAATTAATATGATGTATATGATATGCAAGATGATTTATTTTTTGTATTTTTTATATTTAAAGAATGCAAATTATGCAATCCTAAAACCTTATATGCAATGAAAAGTTGAATGAAAACTAGACACCCTAAATGATACCTAATTCAATGTAAAGAGATGCCAATGAATGCAGGATATAAATCTAGGATGAAAAAGGAGTCCATTAATCAAAAAATTACAATGCTGAAAATTTTAAGTTTGACAAAATGAAAAGAAGGAAAATAGGTTTACCATAATGAAACAAAACGATGAACCAATTTCACTCTAAATTTCACTTAATATGTAAGCTATATTATGCAAATGAGAAACATAAATTAAATCTAACCCAATTACCAGTCAAAAGGAAGATCTAGAAAGGGTAAATTACTATGTACCTTTCACCAAAAATGCTTTTTCAAACCTCACTTAGGACTCATTCATTCTATGGCGAATGGGTCTTGGCTAGGGCTCTAGAAAATAAATTTCTAGGTTTTGTTCCTCTAATTATGTACTTCCAAATTCTAGTCAAGTACTATTGGAAAGCTAGAAATAAATCTTGTAGTTAAATTTATATGATTTTGCAAGAAAGGTGACAACTTTAACAACTTTTCAACTTTCTCCAATTTTTCTTTCCAATTGATATTCAACCGAAAACCTACAATCACACATCAAAGGAGAGAAAAATGTTGGTTTTTTAGGGAATAGGGGTTTTCCTTGGTCAAACTCCATTTTGTTAATTAAACCTTGAACTGAATAAAAACATAAAGGAATGATGAATGAACAAATGCAATGTCACAACTCACTAATCCTTAATTGAAACCATGGGATACAAATCTTCAAACTGGCATGAAGTGGCCTCAATGAATGCAGATCTTCATCATGAACTTGGTATGAAACAATGCCTTTGATATGCTTTATTTGATCTTGAATGCTACATCAACAGATTACCTCAAACAACATGCATGATGCAATCCATATTTGACATGATAATGGAATCTTGATTGCTGCAATAATCTTCTATAAATCTACCTTTGAATACTTGAGAAATACTCTTGAATGATTCTATAATGCTCTTGCTTGATTTCATGAATTCACATAAAAATTATAGGATGAAACATAGTGAAATAACCTCATATTTATACATATCTTAAGATTAATTCTTGAAATTCAAATATCACAAGATGACATCAAATCTTGGATTTGAAATCATTAAAATACCACCAAAAAATATCCAAAAGAGGGGTCACAGTTCTAAGTGAGGACCCATTTTCCATGTGGCGAATAGATCTTAGGACACTTAGCTAGGACACACTTCGAACAAGGTGAAATGTTATGTAAAATCAAGGTCCTAGGAGCTAGTGAGGACACATTCACCATGTGTCAAATGGGTCCTAGGTCACCTACCTAAGACACACACCTTCCAAAATTAAGTGTTTTGTACTGGCATTTATAAATGTTAGGTTTTATCTCTCAAAATTTTTAGTTAATTAGGCTTGGATTTGAATTAAAGGGGTCAATTAAGGAAAACTAACCTCAATCAATTAATGAAGCCCTAGATTAGTGTGAAAGTGTAAAGGAACACCTTACAACACCCTAAATAAGGCACAATCAAGTCCATTTAGTTTAAAAAGAGCCCTAAACTTAATGTGAATGTGTGAAACACATTACAACACTAAATCATGGAAACATTAAGGTCATTTTATTATAGATTATTCCCAAATTAAGGAAAAAGGGATACTTTTTCTGTTACTACAATCTCATGAAAATTTTCTTAGATCCTTCTCTCTAATGTGAAACATAGTGAAATAACCTTGTATTTATACATAACTTAAGATTAATTCCCGAAATTGAAATATCACAAGATGAAATTGAATTATGGATTTTAAATCATTAAAATAGCTCCAAAAAAAAATCCAAAAGAGGGGTTGTAGGTCTAAGTGAGGAGCCATTCACCATGTGGTGAATGGATCCTAGGCCACTTACTTAGGACACACATCAGACAAGGTGAAATGTTATGCAAAATCAGGGTTCTAGGACTAAGTGAGGATCCATTCATCATGTGGTGAATGGGTCCTAGGTCACCTACCTAGGACACACATCTTCTAGAGTTGAGTGTTGTGAAATGACATTTATGAATTTTGGGTTTATCTCTCAAAATTTGCATTTAATTAGGCTTGTATTCTAATTAAAGGGGCTAATTAAGGAAAATTAACCTTGATTAATTAATAAAGCCCTAGATAGTGTGAAAACGCAAGGCACACCTTACAACACCCTAAATAAGGCACAATTAATTCCATTTAGTTTAAAAGGGCCCTAAAATTAATGTGAATATGTAAAACATCAAACAACACTAAATTAAGGCATATTTAGGCTCATTTTATCATTAACTATTTCCAAATTAAGTGTGAAAAAGGGATACTTTTCTACACTACAAGTATACTAGATCGTAGCTTTATATGATAGTGTTAACTGATGTTATCTTATGGTTTTCTCTTTTTCTTTGCAATTGGCAACCAAGATTGGTTCAATTTTATGGTTCAAGTGAGGGCATCGATGATTCATAACTATAAGGAAATCTAAGTGCAAAAATGCCTTCCAAAATGCAAATTTTATAGGAGAGAGATACAAAAATTAACAAAACTTTGCAATTTATAGTTCACTTAAGGTACACATTCATGAATACAGTATACAAAATTAAACATTGTTGATGGGTGTTTTTTCACTTTCTCAACACAGGCAACACACAAGTATGCTACTTCTCTTGAATGGTAATTTCTGCAACTAACTTTTAGAAATCATCCCCAGGTCTCTCAAGTGTCAGGTCATGACTTGCAAAAACAACTCAATTGTTGATGTGATTTGCTGGTAATCACAAAAGGCATTTATTGTTATTAAGCATGGAGGGAATTGGGTTTGCAAAAAGGAGTTTTATAAAGTCTAGAAATGAGTGAGCAACTACTGCAAGTTTAGAACAATAAGCTAAAACTCCTTTGTCATCAGATTTGTCTTTAAAATGATGTTGGAACTTTGTCTTAACTTCAAATTTTAAAGAAAATTCAAAAGGGAAAAGGGGTTAGAAGTTTCCTAGACTTGCAACTAATGTTGAATAGTAACAATGGAGGATGCTACAGTGGATAGACTTCCTAAAAATGAGTTCAACTTAACCAAGGACATCCCACAGTCTCATGAAACTGGTGCAATTTTCAAAGGTTCATTGCAGATTTTCAAATTGTTCATTCACCATTAAAGCATTAATAACAGTTGAAATTAAGTGCAACAACAATAAACAATGCTCAAAATAATTTTACATAGCATTTTACCATCAATAAACAACAAAAAGTATGAGCTAGGTGAACCAAATATTTTTGGGATAGGGGACTCTCTTACACTTCTAGGGTTTTGCATGTAAAAGGAGAGAGGTATCCAAAAACCTTGATGGCTCACTCAAGAATATGCCTTTGATATTCCAATGCAAAGATGATTGAAATTTGTCTAAGGGGAATGTCCTAGATGCAAAGAATTGATAAAAGTAATTAAATACTAATGCAAAACTAAGAAAATACACTTTGTTTGAAAACACACTGTGGCATGCAAAATTAACTAAAAATGCAAGTAAATTGTTGTAACTATGGAAAAAATCTAGGTTAGCAAATTAATGCATAAAAAATAAAACCCAAAGTATATAATGAAGCACAAAGGAGGAAAACATGAAAATAAAAGGAATAATCTCACCAAATATCATCAACCTTCATGACTGACCTCCATTACACCTTTTCTATTTACTGCAATATGTAGTTTTCCCTCATATTTTATGTGAGCAATCTATGACTATGCGAAGACCTAAGCAAATTGTTAAGGATTTGATCACAAATGAAATAATATGCAACTATGCAACTAGTAAGCAAAGACTAAAATATGCCTAAAATGCCAAAATGCCAAGAGATATGAATTATGCCTAAGACAAGATTGCAAGAGCTAAGATGTCATGAGATTGTTAGAGCATGAGATATGCAAATGAGACAAAAATTGCCATTTTATAGAAAATACAATTTTGAATGAATGGCCAAGATTGAAGATTGACAAATTCCCTAGAATCAATGGACAAGATTCAATGTGACAACCCACAATTAGGGTTAGGGCAACATTAGGGTAAATTTGAAATAAGTCACAGACAAGATTTGATTTGAGAAAATCAAATCAAGGGTTGAAAATGCATGTGACAAGGAGACAAGAATGACACAGGAAAAGAGAGCTAAAAAATCAAATAATATTAGAAATTAGTTGATTTAGGGAGGAAAAATGCTATTTTGAATTAAAAATTAATTTAATTCAAAATGTGGGGTCATGTGACAGTAAATAATTAATTTGAATTATTTACTAAAAGAGGGAAAATTAGAAAGTGGGACCATTTTAAATAAATAATTTTATTTAAAATGGGAAAAATGCCAAGGTGGACAATAACTAAATAAATTAAAAAAAAATTAATTATGAGAAGACATGTAGGAATTAATGATGTATTTAAATAAATAAATAAAATTTATTTATTTAAATAATCAGGAGGAAATAATGGAAAAAGATAATTAAATAAATTAAGGAATTTATTTAATTGTGGAGAGACATTAAAGAATTAATAACACATTTAAATAAATAAATAGAATTCATTTATTTAAATAATCAATCAGAATAAAATGACATGAATTATTTAAATAATTAAAAATTATTTAATTAATAGTTGGAAGTGGACCGTAGGACATAATTAAAAATTTTAATTATGCTAGGAAGAAATATGGTGACAATAGAGCTTGCAGGCCTAGGTCATTTTTATATGTCTACATTTTGCCTCTCTTTGTCATAATGTAGCCTATCGCATTGTGACAAAGAAAATTTAGTTAGAAAAATTCCCCAGCGAAGGTACAAAGTATCTATACCCCCTCGAGAGAATTTTCAAATTTTGGCCCGGTGACAAAAATTTACAAAGTGTCTCAACAAGCTAATTAGATGACCAGAAAAGCAATGGTGCAAGCGGTTTCAGATTTTGACATGTTTAAGTTAGCCAAAAGGTTTGTCAAAGTTGGTCAAAAGAGCCTCCAGTAATAAAAAGTTGAAGAAAATCCCATTTTGACCCTATAAATAGGTTGAAAATGGGTAAAAGTCAATTCATTTTCACTTTCACACTTATAAATTTGGAGAGCTCAAACCTAGGAGACTATGCGCAAAGATGGTGATTTCTATTACAAAGCACCATAGATACATTGTCAAGACCTTCAGACAACCAGAGGGCGTAGACCCACCAATATGTACCCCACACCCGCCTTGTTACTTTATCATTTTTCATACATTTTTAGGGTTTTTAGGAAGTTCAACGAATGCAACTTACGCGAACACATTTTTAGGAAGGTCAATGAATGCATCACAACGCATATGCATTCGCATAAGTTGCATTCGTGGTAGCGTTCGATGCATTCGATGCATCGCGACACAAACACGATAGGTCTACTAGGTTTTCAATTAGGTGTGACACATTTTCCAATTATTGAGACGCATTCACAATATTGCAATGCAAATGAAAAGTATAGCAATGCATTCACAAGATTGCAATGCATAGCAAAGCCGAGTGAAGCATTTGATTTGTCAATGACACATTTGATGGATTGAGATGCAAGCGATTGAGGATGATGCATTTGCAAGTTAAAATGATGCAAGTGCCATAACGTGACACAAATGCTGGATGAAATGACACAAACGCCAAACTACGATGCAAATGAAGTCAATGTGACACATTTGACTTTGACCAGGGTTGACTAGAGTTGACTTAGTATTAGGCTCACTTTTTTGCTTATGTTTAACTAGATAGATGGTAACAAATATTTTCAAGAATGTGTTGACTCTCATTTCTGCATGTGCAGAAATGACTTCCATCGATCTATACATGTGAGTTTAGGCCATCCACATGTGTTTCAAGATTAGCTGACAGATCGAGAGCAGAGATGATTGATGTGACTGGGGTTGTATTATGTAACCTATATGCTCATTATCTGGGCTAATAGGGGCTGTTGATAGCACTAGCCGAGAGATGGAACTCAAAGACTTGTTCTTTCCATTTGTTGATGAGGGAGGTGACTATTACCCTGGAGGATGTGTATCAAATTTTGCATATTCCAATTAGAGGTGAGTGGGTGGTATACTATCCACATCAAGGAGTGTAGGCTATGACCAAGTTGTATGAGGCAGATGATGGCATGAGCCTTGGTGTTGAGGGATATGAGATTTGGTGGAGTACCTAGTAGATCACTATCCATGGTGGGATGCCATGTTATGCATGTTGATTGTCGGGGTGCTGCTTCCAAATCTTTGGGGACATGGATTTCCAATTAGATGGGGAGATGTATTAGTGCAAATGTGATGGGACAAGATAGTCTTTGCATGGGGCCATTGTTTTCTTGGTATGTTATATCATCACTTGCATGAGGTAGCATGCAGGGGTGTGAGTAGCATTAGCTGCGAGACGACATTGCTGGTGATTTGGGCTTGAGAGCATATTCCCATCTTCCATCCACCAATTCAGAGGCCACAACTAGCAGATGGTATGTTGTATGTGTTCTTATATGTGGGTACTTTAGAACAGACTAGAGTCAAAGAGACTAGATTTTGGCGGCATCAGATAGACACCATGACTACATTTTTTTAGAGGTTGTACAAGGATTGCACACAGTGGGCTAGAGAGGCCGACCATTTGGAAATTTGTAGACAGTTTCATTATTTAATTAGATGGATAGTACAGTCTCAGTTGATTATAGAGATGTATGTATCCCAACGGGTACTTCATCAGTTTGGTGAGCAACAAGGTGTGCCTATGGGTACAACAGAGTATGCTAGATCATCACGAGAGCTTGCATGGGGTCCCGCCATATCAATGCCATTTTCTGAGTAGCAGATAGATGGGTTGGTGGCACAACCATGGGGTTGGAGTGGAGGTCCTGCAGATCCGGGGATGACTACAAATTTTTATTTATGGTGGAAAACTCACAGACTGACTTCCTTGATCGATCTCAATGGACCAACACCTATGGATTGTAGATCAATTATAGTGTGGGTATAGTGAGGAGGCCGAAGGGGTAGGGGTAGAGGTAAAGATAGAGGTTGAGGTGATGGGGGGAGAGGAGATGGGGGTAGGGGTGGCAAGGATGGAGGAGGAGATGATGGAGGAGATGGTGGTGGTGGTGAGAGATAGAGGAGAGGGGGGATGACGGGAGATAGACTAGGAGGGTGAGACAATGAGTGGAGAGGGTTATCCTAGATGTCATTCCTAAGGTGCTAGAGGAGGAGAGAGATGCGGGGCCCAGGTAGGAGGTGATGAGATAGGAGGAGGAGTGATAGGAAGGGGAGAGACAGGAGGTAGAGAGACAACTAGAGGCAGAGATCAGAAAGAAGGGAGAGGTGGAGGTGGAGGTCAGGTAGGAGGAGGGGTGAGCAGAGGTCATGGTAGAGGTGAGACAACCAGAGGCAGAGGGGAGATAGGAGGAGAGGTAGGAGGAGGTGCACATAGCAAAGGAGTCCTTGGATGTCGAGGGAGGAGAGGAGGGAGCTGGTGATGATAACGATGAGCTAGATATTGGGGATGAGATGGATGAGGCTAAGAGGTAGCTCTAGGAGCATATGATTGATGGAGAGGACATATCCAAGGTTCCTCCATTGCCATGAAATTCCATAGTGGACTAGAGGCTAGTAGACATGCAGAGGATACTAGATGAGGCCACTACAAAGATTAGATCCCTACGAGCAGAGCTTGAGGTTATGTGTGTTGAGAGGGACCAGGTAGAGATTTAGTGGAAAGAGATTGAGAGTTGGTGTAGTCAGTTTTCTCAGTTGTGTATAGGGCCAGTTGTAGATGTTGCTAGAGAGTTGGCTAGAGTCAGTGCGAGTAGGGGCTAGTATCACATGTTATATGAGATGGAAATGCCAACTGAATAGAGAGAGCCTGGGTTATCTAGACCATCCAACAAGATAGGGATAGGGTCAGGGAGTAGCAGTCGTACTCATAGCAGCCACAGTTAGAGTAGTGTGGGTGGCTCTACTTCCTCAGGGCATACATCAGGTCATAGTTACCATCACTATCACAGGCATTCTTCTAGCCACAAGTTGAGTCACAGCCATAGGTCATTTGGGTCAAGGCACAGATCAAAGCATAGCCAACCTCCAGTCACAAATCCATTGGCCTCATAGACTCAGGCTACAGTCGCCTCACAGCCTCATGTCACTGTATTGATGATGCCATTAGTATCAGTTCCATCAGTCTCACAAACACATGCCTCCATGTCTTCATAGGTTATGTTAGAGTTGATCATAGGTCATCAATCACCACACTCTTCTCCAGGAGGGGATGAGGAGAGCACTTCCTACGACATTTGACATTGTTCTCTTATTATTATGCTGGAGACATTATGTTATGACACTTTATATTTTGACCATTGATCTTGCGAGCTCTTTTTTTGGGATATCTTATGAATCTTATCCCATGACATAATTTTTTTGAGATTGTATATGCGATGTAGTTTTGATGCAGCCTATATGCTATATGTTGTGTGATGATGCATTGTGTGTTGATTATGTGATGCCTACGTGATGTGATTTATGCATTTATGATTCCTATGATGATGTCATTTATATGCTATGCCATGTATTCTTATATGATAGCTACTTATAATGAGATGCCATGATGATATGATGGTTATTTATGCTTATATTCCATGATGATGTTATGTTATAGTGATGATTATATGGATGCATAATGTATGATTGTAATGGATGCCATTTTTATGATTATGGATGTGTTAATGCATGACTAAATATGTATGGATAATGAAAGATTATGATGTGATATGTATGTTTTAATGATATGGATGATGTATGCACTTACATGCTATGTGAATGTGTAAAAACCTAATGCAATGACTATATGATCTTGTATGCACTTATATTTTGTATGTCATAGGATATCATCATGAAATGAACAAGACGAGACAACAAGAAAAAAGGAGATGAATGTTAGCACGAGGACCAAATCCTTCAACATGTTACCACATGACTTAACAATTATTGCTCTTAATCATCATTCGGCGGATTATTGTAATGACCAAAAAACACCATGATGACATAGATCAATGGTGTGCAAGGTCGTAGCATCACATGAGACAAGAAGTTGCAGACAAGGATGATCATGACTCATACTGAGAGTGCAATTGCCCCATTTTTTTTGTCACAATCAACCACAAGAATAAGACACAACAAAAAGACAATAAAGACAAGTCATGAAATGTCGTTGCTCCTCTTAATCCTATTATCAGGACATCCTCAAGGAACTAGCAACATGACTGCCTAAAAAAGATAAGACAAGTCAATCATCATGATATGTCGCTGCTTCTCTAAATCCTATTGTCAAACATCCTCGAGAAACTAGTAACATGATGAAAGATCAAATGACCAAATGTTAAGATAATGTTTGCCAAGTGTTTTCCAAGTGTGTCTGAATGTCAGGTGTTTTGATGTCAAGATGCCAGGTTTGAAGGTGTCAAATGCCAAATTTTTCATGTTTGATGATGTCTAGGTGTTGAATGTCAAATTTTTCCAAATTTAGGAAGGAAACATCCTAAATAATATCGATGTCGAGAGGATCGATCCTAAAATATCAAGAGGATCCCTCAAAATGCTAGATGATAGTGATGATGCCTAGGAAGGACACACCCTAAGGTGCAAGTAAATGACAAAGGCGATCCTTCAGGAGGACACATATGAAGAATAACCATGAGTTGATAGGTTGACCAATTTTGATTGAGTTTGACTAAAGTTGACTAAATTTGACTTGTTTTGACTGAATTGACTACATGTCGATGTTGACATGCTGGTGTGATTGACATGTTGATTAAAATGATTGCCATAATTTGTTGTAAGAGTTTGTCTATTTTGCAATGACCTGTTTTTCTTGAGAACATTTGACATGTGTGCTAGTGTAGTGCCATGAACCCTAATGGACTAACCTAGTGCAGCCTTGGGGGTTCATCGATTGATGATAGTGCCTATGTCATACACTCAGAGACCTCGTAGTTCGACACGACCAATGAATTTGTTGTAATAACAAAAGACTAGTCATGATTTTATTTTGACAAACCTAAAAGGATTGACCTAATATCTTGAGGCCCCGAAAATGAGCCTTTCGTACGTAGCAAATGCATAGAGCCAGTGTAGTTCGACTATGACATTGACTGACTGACTTGACAAGATACAACTTTGTTTTTATGTTTTTGCCATATTTTGATTTGAACTCTTTTTTTTTATATTTCTTCAGGACATTTTTTGATTTTTAGGTATTTTTTGAGGACATTTTATTATGTTTAGGTCCTTTTTTAGGACATATTATGACTTTTAGGTATTTTTTCAGGACATTTTATGTTTTTAGGTCTTTTTTAGGGACATTTTATGATTTTTAGGTATTTTTTTAGGACATTTTATGATTTTTAGGTGTTTTTTAAGGAAATTTTATGATTTTTAGGTCTTTTTTAGGACATTTTATGATTGGCAGAACCACGTATGGCACCCACTGTAGTCAAATGATAAAAGGAATTTCCCCTAGTCAAGTCAAGGACTAGCCAAGTCTGAAGGATGTGAAAAGGACATGCTTAGGGTGAAAAATGGACAGTATGTAGGAATTGATGTCAACTCTTGTCAACCATGAAAGGAATGGAAGGGTTTCACAATGGGGTATCATGATGGTGTCATAAAAGTGGGTGTTTATTATGGACTAAGGTAGATAGAGTCACAAAGATGGTAGAGAAAAAATGACTACACATGGCACCTATTTTCCAGGTTTTCACCATGGTACTTATCCAAAGTGCTTATTTACTAGGTTTTCACTATTGGACGAATTATTTCTCTTTACTAGGTTTACCAAGTTTTCACTATTAGATGAATTATTTCTCTTTACTAGATTTTTAGGTCTTTTTTTTAGGACATTTTACGATTGGTAGAACCACATGTGGTACCCACTACAGTTGGATGATAAAAGGAATTTCCCCCAGTTAGGTCCAGGACTAGCCAAGTTTGAAGGATGTGAAAAGGACGTGCTTGGGGTGACAGATGGACGATATGCAGAACTTGATGTCAACCGTTGTCAGCCATGAAAGGAATGGTAGGGTTTCATGATGGGGTGTCATTATGGTGTTAGAAAATTGGGTGTTTATTATGGACTAAGGTAGATAGAGTGACAGTAGATGGTAGAGCCAAACTGACTACGATGGTGCTTGTTTGCCAAGTTTTCACCATGGTACTTATCCAAAGCGTCTATTTACTAGGTTTTCGCTATTGGACAACTTATTTCTCTTTACTATTGGATGGAATTTATTTACTAGGTTTTCATTATTTTTATTTTTTTTGGTGTCACCAAGATTCTTGTTTTCCAAGTTTTCATCAGGGTGACGATTTTTCATATTTTTCAATTTTTTTTGTATTTTTATGGTTTGTGGCCGGAATTTCTGATGCAATGCATAGAATGTTCAAAGATGTAGAATATTGATGGGCTTTGTCAGTTGTTCACCATTTGGAGTGGCTAGCTGGTATGCTCCAGAACCAAATGATGGCGTGATGATGTAAGGACCTAGCCAATTAGGTTCAAATTTTCTAGGTTTTTCTCTGTCAGACTGATTCTTGGGATTTTGCATGAGGACTAGGTCACCAATGTCAAAATTTTTAACCATGACTCTCTTGTTATAACTATGACAAAGATGATTCTGATATGCTTGTAGGTGATTTAGGGCATTATGTCTACATTCCTCTAAAATTTCTAATTCACGCATTCGTTACTATCTATATTCCTCATCATTGATCAGACCCTTCAATTATAGATGGAATTTCAACCTCGATGGTCAGGATGACTTTGGCTCCAAAGACCAACGAAAATGGAGTGTCTCCTGTGGGTGTGTAGATGTTGGTGCGGTAAGCCCACAAAGCAAGGTTGAATTAGATGTGCCAATCATGACCATCATTGACTATCTTTTTAAGAATTTTAATGATGGTTTTATTATATGCCTCAACTTGACCATTTCCTTGTGGGTATTATGGTGTGGAGAAATGATGTTGGATGTGGAAGCATTCACATAACTCATGAACATCTTGATTTTTGAAAGGACGTCCATTGTTTGTGATGATGGACTGGGGTACACCATACTGAAAGATAGTATAGTTGAGGATGAATTTGGAAATTTGTTTGCCGGTTACGTATGTGAGGGGGATGGCTTTGATCCACTTAGTGAAATACTTAGTGGCGGTGATAATGAATTTGTGGCCATTGGAAGAGGTAGGATGGATTTTTCCCATGAGGTCAAGTCCCCATTACGTGAAGGGCCACAAAGAAGTAATCGGCCAAAGTTCATGTGCTAGTGCATGAATGAAATCACTATGTATCTAACATTGGTGAACATTGGTGACATGTCTTGACAAACTCAAGTGCATCATTTTCTATTGTCAGATAGTAATACCCAATTCTTGTTATCTTCTTGGCTAAAGTAGGGCCACTCAAATGAGATTTGCATATACCCTCATGTACCTCATGTAAGGTTGTTTGTGCTTCATCAACGTCGAGACATTGAAGAAGGGTATTGTCAAAGGTATCAGGAAAATTTATGGATAAAGGACTTTCGTTGCTTGTTGGATAGGTTCAGGGGAAGGGTTTGGGATTGGAGAAAGTCATAGATGTCTTGATAACATGGAGAATTGGGACCAACAAGCTCACAAACCATCTATGATTCTAGAATGTCATATGCCAGAACCAAAGGTTGTTCTACCAATAACTCAAATTGTGGCACATTACTTGGAATGTCTAGGAGAGAGCTAATTATAACCATTGTGTCTGTAGCCTTGTTTCGTGCCCTTGGAATCTGTTGAAAAGAAAGCATGTGGAAGTATGAATAAAAACTGTCAACCATTCAATTATATGGTATTAACTTCTCATCCTTGGTGTCATAGTCATTGTTGACTTGGTTGATGACCAATTGAGAATCTTCGAGGACATGCAGATTTTTGATTTTCCATTTTATGGCCATTCTGAGTCCCGTGACAAGTGCCTCATATTCTGCAATATTATTTATACATGGAAAGGAGATTCATAATGACTTAGGGATGGAATCTCCTTGTGGTGTAATAAACAGTATTCCTACTCCCGAGACATGACTAGTATGAGACCCATCGAAGTAAAGCTTCCAAGGTGATTTAGGTTCTGCATGAAATATAAACTCATCAGGAAAGTTTGCTATCAATGGATGATTGCCTTGTATAGGTGCGTCTACCAGTTGATTTTCTATCACTTATTTTATGGCCTTTTTTTCCACATATTGAATTTCATACTCGCTCAATATCATTACCCACTTTGCCAAGCATCCTATCAATGTTGCACGACTAAGGAGATATTTCAAGGGATCAATCTTTGCCACCAAATGTGTCATGTGATTCAACATGTAGTTTCTTAATTTTTGAGTTGCAAAGACAATGTCTAGAAAGGCGCGTTCAATGGATGTATAATTTAGCTCATATCTGACCAGTGTCTGACTAATGTAGTATATGGCCCTTTCCCTCTCATCATGATTGTTCTACACCAGTAATGCCTGCAGTGCCAAAGTTGTTGTAGAAATGTATAGAATCAAAGGTTTCCCTTTGATTGGTGGCATTAGAATTGGTGGGGACAATAGATAATACTTTATTAGTTGGAAGGCCTCTTGACATCCCAAAAATAGAGCTCGAAGGCTCGATGGTCAAAATATAAAGTGTCATAACATAATGTATCTAACATTATAATAAGAGAACAATGACAAATATCCTAGGATGTGCTCTCCTTATCCCCTCGTGGAGGAGAGTGTGGTGATTGATGACCTATGAGGATATGAAAAAATGTGTCTATGATGCTGATGGAAATAATATTGATCTCATAAGAGGAATGGTAGCATGAGTTTGCAATGCTATTACAGCTTGAGTCTATGAGGCCGATGAATCTGTGACTAGAGGTTGGCTATGCTCTAATCTGTGCCCTGACCCAGATGATCCATGATTATGAATCAACCTATGGATAGAAGAATTCCTGTGAGAGTGATGGGACATGTGACCTGATGTATGCCCTGAGGAAGTAGAGCCACCCACACTACTCTGACTGCGGCTGCTATGAGTACAGTTTCTACTCCCTGACCCTGTCCCTATCTTGTTGGATGATCTAGATAACCCAAGCTCTCTCTGGTTAGCTAGCACTACCCTCTCATATAACATGTGATATTGGCCCCTACTCACACTGACTCTAGCCAACTCTCTAGAAACATCTACAATTGGCCTTGTACACAACTAAGCAAACTGTTTGCACCAGCTCTCGGTCTCCCACTGCCGCATCTCTTCTTGATCCCTCTCAATAGGCGTAACCTCAAGCTTTGCTCATAGGGATCTAATCTTTGTAGTGGACTCATCTAGTCTCCTCTACATGTCTGCTAGCCTCTTGTCCACTGTGGCATCACATGGCAATGGAGGAACCCTGAATATGTCTTACTCTCCATCTATCATCCTTTCCCATTGCTGCCTCTCTATCTCATCCATCTTATCACCAATGTCCAATAGTCCTCATCATCACTAGTATCCTCCTCACACCCAACTCCCTCCTCTCCTCTCCCAACATATATGGCCTCCTCTACTACATGCACCTCCATCTCTTCCTCCTATCTCTCCTCCCTTGACATCTCCACCTCCTCTTGTCTCTCCTCCTCCTACCTCACCTCCTCCTGTCTCACCCCATCCTACCTCGACCCCTCATCTCTCTCCTCCTCCTCCTCCTCTGGAACCTCAGGAATGGCATCTAGTGGTACCTCTCCACTCACTATCTAACCCTCCTCGCCCACCTCCCTTTGTCCCCTCTTCTCCTCCTCCTCCCACCACCACCATCTCCTCTATCATCTCCCCCTCCATCTCTGTCACCTTGCTCCACGTCTCCTCTCCCCCTGTCACCTTGGCCTCCATCTCTGCCTCTCCCCTACCTCTCCAACCTCATCACTGTACCCATGGTATATGCAATCTAGAGGTGCTGGTCCATGAGAACTGTCAGGGAAATAGGTATATGAGTCTACCACCATAAATCAAAATCTCCAGTCAGTCCCAAATTTTTAGGACCTCCACTCCAACCCCATGGCTGCACCACCAATTTGTCTATTTGTTGCTCGAAAAATGGTACTGATATGGTGGGACCCCATGCAGGCTCTCACAATGATCTAACATACTTTGTTGTACCCATAGGAAGACCCTGTTGCTCATTGAACTGAAAAAGTACTCATTGGGGAAGGTACATCTGTATAATCATTGGATATTGTACTATCTATCCACTTAGATAACAAAATTGTTTGCAAAATGCCAAATGGTCACCCTCTTTGACCCACTATGCGCAATCCATGTACAACCTCTAGATAAATGTAGTCATGGTATTTATCCAATGCCACCAAAATCCAATCTCTCCAACTCTCATTTATTATAATTCTCCTACATATAGATAAACATAAGGCATCCCATCTGCTAACTGTGGCCTCTAAATCAATGGACGAAAGACGTGAATATGCTCCTAGGTCCAGATCATAAGTAATGCTATGCCGCAACTAATGCTACTCACACCCCTATATGCTACCTCATGCAACTGATGATATAACATACCAAGCAAACATGGTCCCCACACAAATATTATCCTATCTTGTTGCATCGACACTAGCACATGTCCCCATCTGATCAAGAATCCGTGTCCTCGGTGATTTGGAATTAGGACTTCAACAATCAAAGTGCATAACATGGAATCCCACCATGGGTAGTGCTCCACTAGGTACTTCCATTGAATTTCATATCCCTCAACACCAAGGCCTGTACCATCATCCGCCTCATACAACTTGGTCATAGCCTGCACTCCTTGGTGTGGATCATACACCACCCACTCACCTCTGATTAGAATATGCAAAATTTGATATACACGTACTCCAAGGTAATAGTCACCTCCCTCGTTGGTAAATGGAAATAATAGGTCTCGAAGATCCATCTCTCATCCAGTGCTGTCAGCAGTCTCCTATTAGCTCATATAATGGGCATATACGTGACATAGTACAACCCTAGTCACATCAATTGCCTCTGCTCCCAGTCCATTAGTTGATCCCAAAATGCATATGCCGATGGCCTAAACTCACATGTATAGATAAGTGGTAACTGTTTCTGCACATGTAGAAACAATACTTAGCACATTCTTGAAAATCATTGTTACCATCTATCTAATTAAAAATAAGCAAAAAAGTGAGCCTAAAACTAGGTCAACTCTGGTAAACCATGGTTAGTCAAATCTGTCGCGTTGACTTCATTTGTGTCAGGACTTGGCATTTGAGTCGTTTCATCCAACATTTGCGTCGTGCTATGGAACTTGCATCGTTTTGATCTGCAAATGCATCATCCTCAATTGCTTACATCTCAGTCCATCAAATGCATCATTGAAAAATCAAATTCATCACCTGGATTCACGTCTGCATTCCAATCTTGTGAATACATTACTATACTTTTTATTTGCATTGCAATATTGCAAATGCATCTCAATAATTGGAAAATGCATCACACCTAATTAAAAACTTAATGGACCTATCGTATTTGCATTGCGATGCATCAAATGCATCAAATGCAACCATGAATGTGACTTACACGAATGCATATGCATCATGGTGCATTCGTTGACCTTTCTAAAAACCCTAAAAATGCATGAAAAATGATAAAGTGACAAGGCGGGTGTTGGGTACATATCAGTGGGTCCATGCCCTCTGGCAGTCTAAAGGTTTTGATGATGTATCCACGGTGCTCTATAACAGAAATCACCATCTTTGTTCCCAATTATCTATTTTGATTCTTTACTATTGTACTGTTTACTAGGTTTTCACTATTAGACAAATTATGTCTCTATACTAGACTTTTAGGTCTTTTTTAGGACATTTTATGGTTGGCAGAACCATATGTGGTACCCACTATAGTTAGATGATAAAATGAATTGCTCCCATTCATGTCCAAGACTAGCCAAGTTTGAAGGATGTGAAAAGGACGTGCTTGGGGTGAAAGATGGATGGTATGCAAGACTTGATGTCAATCATTTCCAACCATGAAAGGAATGGCAGGGTTTCATGATGGGGTGTCATGATGGTGTCAGAAAAGTGGGTGTTTATTATGGACTAAGGTAGATAGAGTGATAGCAGATGGAAAAGCTAAACTGACTATGCATGGTGCATGTTTGCCAGGTTTTCACCATGGTACTTATCTAAAGCTTCTATTTACTAGGTTTTCACTATTGAAAGAATTATTTCTCTTTACTAGTGGATAAAATTTCTTTACCAGGTTTTCATTTATTTATTTATTTTTGGTGTCACCAAGATGCTTGTTTGTCAGGTTTTCATCAGGGTGACAATTTTTCATATTTTTTGTATTTTTATGGTTTACAACCATAATTTATGATGTTATGCATAAATTTTTTGAAGATGTAGAATGATGATGGGATCTGTCAGTTGTTCACCATTTGGTGTGGCTAGTTGGTATGCTCCACAACCAAATGATGACGCGATGATGTAAGGACCCAACCAATTAGGTTTGAATTTGCTAGGTTTTTCATTGTCAAACTGATTCTTGGGATTTTGCATGAGGACAAGGTCACCAATGTCAAACTTTCTGACCATGACTCTCTTGTTATAACTGTGACAAACATGATTCTGATATGCCTATAGGTGATTTAGGGCATTATATCTGTGTTCCTCTAACATTTCTAATTCATGCAGTTGTGACTATCTATATTCCTCATCATCGATTAGACCCTTTAGGGAGACTCTTAAAGATGGAATTTCAACCTTGATGGGAAGGATGAATTTGGCTCCAAAGACAAAGGCAAATGGAGTGGCTCTTGTGGGTGTGCGGATGCTAGTGCGGTAAGCCCACAAAGTAGGGTTGAGTTAGATGTGCCAATCGTGGCTAGCGTCATTGACTATCTTTTTGAGAATTTTAATGATGGTTTTATTATATTCCTCAGATTGACCATTTCCTTGTGGGTACTATGGTGTGGAGAAATTATGTTGGATGTGGAAGCATTCACATAACTCATGAATGTCTTGATTTTTGAAAGGATGCCCGTTGTCTATGATGATGGATTGGGGTACTCCATATTGACAGATGATGTAGTTGAGGATGAATTTGGATTTTTTTTTTGTCAATTATGTATGTGAGGGATGGCTTTGACCCACTTAGTGAAATACTCAGTGGTGGTGATAATGAATTTGTGGCCATTGGAAGAGGTAGGATGAATTTTTCCCATGAGGTCAAGTCCCCATTGTGTGAAGGGCAACAAAGAAGTAATTGACCAAAGTTCCTATGTTGGTGCATGAATCAAATAACTATGTATCTGACATTGGCAACATGTCCTAAAAAACTCAAGTGCATCCTTTTCTATTGTCAGCCAATAATACCCAAGTCATGTTATCTTCTTAGCTAAAGTAGGACCACTCGAATGGGATTTGTATATACCCTCAGGTACCTCACGTAAGGTTTTTCATGCTTCATTTGTGTCGAGACATTGAAGAAGGGTATTGTCAAATCTACAGTGGTATAGGGTGTCACTGATGATGGTGTATCAGGAAACTTTACAGATAAAGGACTTTCGTTGGTTGTTGGATAGGTTTAGGGGAAGGTTTTGGGATTGGAGATAGTTGTAGATGTCTTGATACCATGTAGAATTGGGACCAAGAAGCTCACAAACCATCTTTGATTCTAGAATTTCATATGTCAGAAACAAAAGTTGTTCTACCAAGAACTCAAATTGTGGCACATTACTTGGAATGTCTAGGAGAGAGCCAATTGTAGCCATTGCATCTACAACCTTGTTTTGTGCCCTTAGAATCTGATCAAAAGAAAGCATGTGGACGTATGACTAAAAATTATTAACCATTCACTTATATGGTATTAACTTCTCATCCTTGGTGTCATAGTCATCATTGACTTGGTTAATGACCAACTGAGAATCTTCGAGTACATGCAGATTTTTGATTTTCCATTTTATGGCCATTCTGAGTCCCATGACAAGTGCCTCATATTATACAATATTATTTGTACATGGAAAGGTGATTCGAAATGACTTAGGGATGGAATCTCCTTGTGGTGTAATAAACAGTATTCCTGCTCCTGAGCCATGACTAGTATGAGACCCATCAAAGTAAATTTTCCAAGGTGATTTAGGTTCTACATGAAATATAGACTCATCAGGAAATTCTACTATCAATGGATAATAGCCTTATATAGGTGTGTCTTCTAGTTGATCTGCTATAACTTGTCCTTTTATGGCATTTTATTCCACATTTTGAATGTCATACTTGCTCAAGATCATTACCCACTTTTCCAATCGTCCTGTCAATGCTGTGCGACGAAGGAGATATTTCAAGGGATGAATCTTTGCCACAAAATGTGTCCTGTGATTCAACATGTAGTGTCTTAATTTTTGAGCTGCAAAGACAATTACCAGATAGGCGCGTTCAATGGATGTATAATTTAGCTCATATCTGACCAATGTCTGACTAATGTAGTATATCGACTTTTCCCTCTCATCATGATCATTCTGCGCTAGTAATGCCCCATGTGCCAAAGTTATTGTAGAAATGTATCAAATCAAATGTTTCCCTTTGATTGGTGGCATTAGTACAGGTGGTGACAATAGATAATCCTTTTTTAGTTGGAAGGCCTCTTAACATCTATCAGTCCACACAAAGGGGATATCTTTGCGTAGGCTATACTAAAATGGTTGACACTTGTTTGCTAATTGTGCTATGAAGTGTTAGATAGATTGTAGCTTTCCTTGCAATGTCCCGAGTTCAGTTATCCCTTTTGGAGGAGGCATGTCTAATATGGATTTTACTTTGGAAAGATCAACTTCAATGCCTCTATGAGAAACTATGTACCCCAAAAATTTCCTTGATGTTACACCAAAGACACATTTCTTTGGATTCAAGTGGACCTTGTATTCTTCTAGTCTCTTGAAGGTTTTGTCCAACACATTCAAGTGATATTTTTCATGACAAAGACTTTTCCAAAAGGTCATCCACATAATCTTCCATTAGCTTGTGCATCATGTCATGAAATATTGTTGTCATAACTCTCTGATACGTGGTGCTTGCATTGTTAAGACCAAAAGGCATGAAGTTCCAATAGTATGGACCCCAAGGACATGTGAATTCCATTTTATGTTGATCTTCAGGGGCAACATGAATCTGATTATAACTCAAGAAATTGTCCATGAGAGACAACATCTCGTATCCTACTGTAAGATCAACTATAATGTCTATGTTTGGTAAAGGAAAGTCATCCTTTGGACATGCTTTATTTAGGTCCCAAAAATCCATACAGATGCATATTTGACTATTTGGCTTTGTGACTAGTACAAGATTAGATATCCATTAAGCATAGTCTATTGCCATATGAATCCCACATCTAGCAATTTCTTAAGTTCTGTTTTGACTAACAAGGCGATTTGAGGATGCATTTTATGCAACTTGTTTTTTACTGGCTTAGCATCTAGAAGTAATGGAAAATGGTGCAAGAAATTTTTTGGATCCAACCTAGGCATATCGGCATAGGACCATGCAAAATTAATCTTACGCACTGAAAAGAATTTGTGAAATTCATGTTTCTCCTCTTTTGTCAAGCATGTTGCAAAGAAGACAATTTTAGGATCTTCTTTTGTAGATATGTTGAATTCCATAGTGTCCTCTATGAGCATTGCTGATTTTTCTTGAGTCATGGGGAGAAAGTCTAATCCTCCATCCTTGGGTGCCTCGAAGAGGTTTTCACCCGTAGATACATCCTTTATTTTTACTTTTTTGTCATTAGAAGGTGCCTTTCGGTTTTCAACTAAAGAAGTGTCATTTTTTGTTTTATTTTTATTTTTCATTTTGCAACTAGAGGATGGAGTAGTCTCCCCAAAGTAAGCTGCACAATCTAGGTCAATAGAAAATCCAACCTTGTGATCTCCACTTGGTATACCCTCACATAGCCCCATGAACTTTGCAATGGCCTCATCATTCTGAAATATGTCCATAACCGGTGGGCCTGGTTGATCCCAATCAAGTAGTTGTGGATAGATTAAGGAAATACCATCATCAATATTGGTGAATGGTGGGGAGGACTTGGAAAGCATGTAGATGGATTCAGAGAGGTTGAAAATGAAATTTTCATCATCCAACTCCCAATCAGATTCTATCCAATATTCTCCTTCACTTGATTCATACTCATTGTCAAAATAAGGGACAAATGGAATGTCATTGGGGTTAGTAGTGTCATGTGGTGAGTTAGATGAATCTAAATGAGGGTCATTATTGTCAGATGGTTGGATAGATATGTCAGGGTTATGGCTAATGGGATTAGCAGATAACTCAGACTTGTCATTTTTCCTTGGGAGAAAGAGTCTATCCCAGTCTTCTCGTTTCCTTGGGATCTTAACAAATTTTAAGGAGCATATGTTTAGTCCTACTCCACTATCTACTAAAACTAATATAAACTTATGCTTATGGATAAGGAATTCAATGTGTAATGCGTCATTATGATTGGACTTTGGTGATGAATAGTCTTGATCTGAAAATGTTACGTGATGGGGTGTAGTGAGGTATCCCACCATGGCTTCAAGTTGATTGACATCAATGTAATGAGGGACAGAGGACTCTTGTAAGGTTTTGTCAAGTATGGCCTTATGCGCATGAGAAATTCATAGCAAATAAAGTATAGAAATTTGAGTAGGTGTTTTTCCTAGTTGGTCAATAAGGTTAAGTTGTCCCTTAGGTTGCAATTGCTTAGCGGATGGATCAGGTATTGTAATTTTTGGTTGCCTAGGTGAAGGAGGTCTAGCTATGGTGACTTTTCCACCATGGGTAGTGACATTACATTTAGGTGCTCTTTTGACAGTAATGGTATTGATGTATTCATCAGTAGCCCATAAGTTATTAATAATAGGTCCACCAGAATAGTCAAATGTGGTGTGGGTATAGTTGGCATGATTATTATTTGTCTTAGGACCTGATGTGGAGGGATTATTTGAACCATGGTCCTACAATGGGTTTTTGTGAATAGTATGGTCTGCGTTTGACACAAATTATGGTTCACCCAATTTGATTGTGTGATTTTCAATGATGTCTTATACCAAATTTCTTAGTTGTCGATAAGAGGAAGTCTTATGCCCTTTAGCACGGTGATAATCACATAAAGAATTGTCATCCCACCATGATAGTTTAAACTATCCTGGGTCATATGGCTTAGGGTCTTCTAGTGTAGTGACACCGTTTTGAAGGAGATTTTTAAGGAAATCTTTGATTGGTTCACCCAAGGGCATATATGTGCACCTCTTTGGGAATTGTCTAGTCTATCGTGGATGCCCTTGGTTTTGACTATTTTGATTGTTATGACTATTTTGAATGGCATTAGCAGTAGGTGTTAGTGTGGTCATTGGTGTATTTTGTGGTGAAGCTCCTCTAAGAGTAAGTACATGACCCATTGTGTTTATCGCCTTAGTGTCAACAATGCCATCATTGGTAATGTGTTTGTTCTTGACCCAATATTTATTCTTGTCTATGGGTGGGTTTGTGTTCATGTTCTTAGGGCCATATTTTAGTTCTCCTTTAGCATTAATGGCCTTCTCAAGTTGGACACCCTTTTTGACTAAGTCTGTGAAGGTTGTGTAGCAGTGAACTTGCAAGCCATATTTCAATGGGCCTAGGAGTGTTTGGAAAAACATGTCAAATTTTTCTTTCTCAAGTATGTCAATATGGCAACGACTTGCTAGAATTTTCCATCTTTGGAAGAATGGGATAAAAGTATCACCAACTTCTTCTTGTGTGAGTGTGCATAAGTTGGTGATGGAAATATCTGTGTCAATGTTATAAGAATAATTTTCCACAAATCTATCTACAAGTTTGTCCCATGATTTTATTCCCTTTTGTAACGTGGAAAACCATTCAAGTGTGGGGCCTACAAGACTCTTAGGGAAGAGTCTCATTAAGTAAGTATGTTCATAGGAAATATCTACACAATTGGTCATGAATTCTCAAATGTGTTCAATGGGGTTTGTCTTTCCTTTGTATTTAGTGAAGTTTGGTGCCACATACCCAAGAGGGAATGATGGCATGTATAGACTTGTGTCAAAAGGATACAGACATAGGTCCTATGATATGTGTGAATATTTATGGGACATTTGCATAGTCTCTATTTTTTTTGCAAGTTTTCCACTTGAGCTATCAAAGCATCAATTATAGGATTGTTTGTTGCATCACACATGGGAGTGATGGGTATCCCATGGGTCCCCATTTGTTGTGATGAGATGTTTTGGTTTTTTTGTGTAATGTGTTGCTGTGAGATGTATGATGTGTTTTGATTCAAATGTTGTTGGTATTTCAAGTTTTGATTAGGGATGTGTTGATGGGTGTGGATGTGTGATGCATATGTAGGAATGTGTCCTCCAACCATATTAGTCGATATTTACGAGATGTGTTAACCTTGAATATTTTGGTACAAAAATGACATCATATGTTGTGTCATTTGACTGTGTTGTCCATATTGATATAATTTTCCATGGGGAATGTTGGTGTTTTTCCCTTGGGAAGCATTGGTATTAAGTTGTGATGATGTGTTGACATTTGGTTGTGGTCTTCAAAGGAAAATACGTCGTTTACTTCCTCCAAAGGGATTGAGTGAAGACCCAATGAAAGGATTTGATGATGATGCTTCCATGGCACTAGATGAAGCTCCAAATAGGGGGTTTGAAGAGCTTTCCCCCATTGATGAGGATCCAAAGGTAGCTCCAATTGATTGTGAGGATGTTGTTGAATTGTTGGCATTGATTGTGACATGGCTTGTGACATAGTTGGTGTCCCTCCAATGGATGTTGCATTAATTGTGTTTTGGTTGGATGTGTCATTAGAGGTGGCATTAATAGTTCTTGTGGAAATTTGTGAGGTGACACCAAAAAAGGCATTGTTTGCATTGTTTTGGGGTTGACTAGTGTTGGCTGTATTGTTCGTATTATTGTTGGCATTGTGATCAGAGAAGCTGGTCTAAAAGTGTTAATGTCAAAGCCATGTGGAAATTTAGCCCCTTGGTCCAAGAGCATGGCTAGATATCTTTTTGGGTCATATAAGACTAAATCTTCCACAAAGGAGGCTATGCTAGGATTTTGCATTACAACTTCTAAGTCTTCTGCATATACTTGTCCATGTTGGTCCCTTTGTATAAATGGTTCAAAGGGGTTATGTGATGAAGATGGCATGTTAATTTCACTAAAAGGATTGATAAAATATGTGTCTTGGTTCATATTTTGATTCATGTCAATGGAAAAGATATAAGTGTTGGCGTCTTGTCCAAAATTTTCCATTTATCTTCTTTTTCTTTGAAGCCTAGTCTCAACCATATAAGGAGTTGCTCAAATTAGGAAGAGGATGAAAATGACAACTAGATGATGACACTATGTTTTTGGGATTTCCAATAAGGGATGCAAATGCAAACTATGTTTTTGGGTTTTTGACAATAAAGTATGCAAATGCAACTATGTTTTTGGGGCTTTTTAACAATAAGGAATGCAATATGACACTATGTTGTATAAAGGAAATGAAAAATGCGAAAGGAAAATAAGGACTATTTTTTTTTGGATTTTTAGGAATAAGGCAATGCAAAATGAGGACTAAGATGACTTGAATGTTCTAAGGTATAGAAATGTTCTAAATGATTTAGAAGTAGGTTACTCAACCACCCTAAGCTTGATCTATGTCTCAATTTAGGTCATCAAAGGACTTACTAATGTGACTAAAGGACAAGATGACAAAGTGAGGTTTCCTAACTAGACTTTTGAGTTGGAAAGTCTCACAAAAAGGACAATGACTAAAAGAAATTAACTTGAATAAGTCCAATGACCACCTACTCTTGAAGGAAATGATTTTTCAAAGTATGGTAAGGTTTCCTAATCCAAAATATGCAAATGAAATGAGGACCTAAAGACTAATTTATGACTACAAATGAAGATGATGGACTTCTAAAGGATGCAAATAAATTTTTTCAAATTTGGACCTATGGGTAAATGCAAGCTAAAGATGCAACTAATGGAAGATTTGAACAATTTTCTTTCTAGTTTTTGACAAAGGCTGCTAGAAAATAATGTTTGATAGAAGATTGGACAATTTTGGTCTTGGGTTTTAGACTACAATAGTGTTTTAATTTTTTCCAAGAAAATGCATCGTTTTAGGTTTTGATTGCATTGGAGTTTGGTAGATGCATCAAAGTTTCAACGAATGCGGATCTACAGATATTAGATGCAGCTTAGTAAAGAAATTGTAGCATTTTGTGAATCAAATGTTGTGTAGTATAGGAAAATTAATCACACAAAGTAGCAAATGTGGCTTATCGAGCGAATGTGTTGTAGAAAGTGTCAAATGCGGCACAGGGTAGTGAATACGTTGCAACAAATGCATTACAACAAAATAAGCCTAGTTAGTGTTCAATTTTTGGCAAAATTTGGAATTGCTTGAAGTTGAATGATTATTTTCAAATTTGTGAAAGGTGTTTTTTTTGTCTCAATGTTTCAAAAAACACTTGGAAATCACAATAATTTGTTTGAACATGCACAAGGAAGACAAGTACAACCCTAGGTTAGACAAGGACTATATTTGCTAGATTCCAAATGGGTTTCCCCAACCACACTTATTCTTAGTAGATGAATCTAGAAGCTTAGCCACATAGGCTCCCCCTTACAGTGCACTCACTTCTCAGGTCAACCAAGCTTCCAACCCCCATAAATCTCCCATGGTAGGTTGATCACCTCTACTAAGAATTGTGAGAATGTGGATGCCTTCACAATGACCATTGTTGCACTAGAAAATATATGGGATTTTGGCCACTAAACAAAAGGGTTCTAGTAAATACTCATTGAAACGATAGCTTGCGAGGGTATAGCAAGCCACTTAAGGATTTAACCAATCTACTAGGGGCTCTTACACCTTTTAAAATAAAAAGGTCGATACCCATTTTCGAATGGCACTACACGACTAAGGCCTACATACCATGAGGACTTGAAAATTTAGACTCATCCTTTTATATATTGGCCTAAGTGAAAAACTAGTTGGAATCATTCCATCTTTTGAGGCATGCCCCTCTAAGGCTCAAAAACATAATATAGATGGGTCTGGTTTTCTGATCACTTAGTTTACACAAGGTGAGAGCATAATCACCTACCACCTTCAAGCATAATCAAGCAAAGTTATTTTAACCTCCTAATTAAATCTAAATGAGACAAGAAAATGTTCTTTCTAAAGTAGCAATGGAAGTGTTTTCTAATCTAAAACAAACACAAGAGGTTTCAAAATAACATGCTTGGACATTTGAACCTACAAAACCACTTGTTAGTAGTCTAAAAAGATGCCTTGGACTCACAAAAATTCAAAGCCACATGCTACAACAGTAGATTAGTAACCTAGAAAAATCTCTAAACTATTAACTTGCAATGAAAAATTTGAAAAAAACCTAAAAATATAATTTACCAAAGAAATGCATTGCAGCAGAGCGAATGTGTCATTCTGCACATGAAATTTGGCTTAGGCTCATACATAGGAATTTTCCAGTTAGATGCGTCAATATGCAGATCGAATGCATTGCAGCCTTCAAATGCGTTGTTCAAGATCTCAAATGTGTCGCAACAGAACAAATGCAGCTTTAGATGTCAGTTGAATGCATTTCAGGATGGTGGATGAATCACTCTATAGAGCAAATGCATTGTGACAGAATGTTTGCGGCTCAAAAAACTACGAATGCAGCACTCCGTACCTATACCTACAAAAACAAAAAAATCTGTACAAAAATTTTAAAAAATGCGATCTTGGTGTTGGGTTCACCAATGTAACTATGGGAAAAATCTAGGTTAGCAGATTAATGCATAAAAAACAAAACCCAAAGTAAATAATGAAGCACAAAGGAGGAAAACATGAAAATAAAAGGAATCATCTCACCAAATATCTTCAACCTCCATGATTGACCTCCATTACACCTTTTCTATTGTTGCAATATGTAGTTTTCCCTCATATTTTATTTGAGCAATCTATGACTATGCCAAGACCTAAGAAAATGTTGAAGGATTTGATCACAAATGCAATACTATGCAACTAGTAAGAAAAGACTAAAATATACCTAAAATTCCAAAATTCCAAGAGATATGAAGTATGCCTAAGACAAGATTGCAAGAGCTAAGATGTTATGAGATTGCAAGAGCATGAGATGTGCAAATGAAACCAAAATTGCCATTTTATAGAAAATGCAATTTTGAATGAATGGCCACGATTGAAGATTGAAAAATGCCCTAGAATCAATGGACAATATTCAATGTGATAACCCACAATTAAGGTTAGGGAAACATTAGGGTAAATTTGAAATGAGTGGATAAGATTTGATTTGAGAAAATCAAATCAAGGGTTGAAAATGCATGTGACAAGGAGATAAGAATGGCATAGAAAAAGAGAGAGCTAGAAAATTAAATAATATTAGAAATTACTTGGTTTATGGAGGAAAAATGCTATTTTGAATTAAAAATTAATTTAATTCAAAAGGTGGGGTCATGTGACAAGTAAATAATTAATTTAAATTATTTACTAAAAGAGGGAAAATTAGAAAGTGGGACCATTTTAAATAAATAATTTTATTTAAAATGGGGAAAATGCCAAGGTGGACAATAATTAAATAAATTAAGTTTTTTATTTAATTATGAGAAGACATGTAGGAACTAATGAAGTATTTAAATAAATAAATAAAATTTATTTATTTAAATAATTAGGAGGAAATAATGGACAAAGATAATTAAATAAATTAAGGAATTTATTTAATTATGGAGAGGCATTAGAGAATTAGTGACACATTTAAATAAATAAATAGAATTTATTTATTTAAATAATCAAGAAGAATAAAAAGACATGAATTAATTAAATAATTAAAAATTATTTAATTAATAGTTGGAAGTGGACTGAAGGACATAATTAAACATTTCAATTATGCTAGGAAGAAATATGGTGACAATAGAGCTTGCAGGCCTAGGTCATTTTAAGATGTCATGAGATTGCAAGAACATGAGATGTGCAAATGAGACCAAAATTACCATTTTATAGAAAATGCAATTTTGAATGAATGGCCAAGATTGAAGATTGACAAATGCCCTAGAATCAATGGACAAGATTCAATGTGACAACCCACAATTGGGGTTAGGGCAACATTAGGGTAAATTTGAAATGAGTGGATAAGATTTGATTTAAGAAAATCAAATCAAGGGTTGAGAATGCATGCGACAAGGAGATAATAATGGCATAGAAAAAGAGAGTTGGAAAATCAAATAATATTAGAAATTACTTGATTTATGGAGGAAAAATGTTATTTTGAATTAAAAATTAATTTAATTCAAAAGGTGGGGTCATGTGAGAGTAAATAATTAATTTGAATTATTTACTAAAAGAGGGAAAATTAGAAAGTGGGACCATTTTAAATAAATAATTTTGTTAAAAATGGGGAAAATGTCAAGGTGGACAATAATTAAATAAATTATTTAATTATGAGAATACATGTAGGAATTAATGAATTTAAATAAATAAATAAAATTTATTTATTTAAATAAATAGGAGGAAATAATTGACAAAGATAATTAAATAAATTAAGGAATTTATTTAATTATGGAGAGACATTAGAGAATTACTAACACATTTAATAAATAAATAGAATTTATTTATTTAAATAATCAAGAAGAATAAAAAGACATGAATTAATTAAATAATTAAAAATTATTTAACTAATAATTGGAAGTGGACCGAAGGACATAATTAAACATTTCAATTATGCTAGAAGAAATATGGCGACAATAGAGCCTATAGGACTAGGTCATTTTTATGTCTACAACTGTAACAAAAATTAATGAGATTGAAGAGGTGCACCTGGAAACTAGAAAGTGATGAAGAGGAGCTCTGGAATCCTATAGAATTCATTGTGGAAGCCCACTGGGACACTTATTCTGAGCTGGGTGACTTAGTCCTCTTTCTGAGAAATTTTACAAGAACAAGTTTTAGAAAAAAGGGTACTCAAAACTACAAAAACCACTTTTTAGGCTTAGCAGTGGGACTAATACGCCACTGATGGCGACTTAGTCCATTTCTAGATTTTAGGAAATTCAAAAGTGCAATATGTAGCTCCCGGTTTGCACTTCAGCTCCTAATAGGTTTCCAGATCCAAAACTACATAATTTGACTTGTAGGTGTTCTCCAAGCTTCTTTTAGGGCTTTGATGACTTTGAAAATTTTTTGACACCTTTTCACACCTTGCTCTTTGATAAATCTACACACAAGACCTACAAAACACATGCAAAGAGTGGAAAAAGTGTTAAGGGTTAGTGAATAGGGGTTTGCCTTGGTCAAACCCCAGTTTGGTAGTTAAACCCTTGAAAATGAAATGAAAAGAGAATGATGAATGAACAACATGAAATGCCACAACTCACCAAACCATTGAAGTATAAATACAAAGATATGCAAGTAAAAGCTTCAATGGATGTATGCTTGAAAATTCCTAGAATGCTAAAGTGATTGATTGAATGCTTGAGTGAATGAATGAATGGGGGTGAAATGAGAGGGAAAACCCTATATTTATACATAATTATGAAATTTTTTCCAAAAATACCACATCACAGGCTAACCTTATGTCTTAGAAAATAATATCCCGCCATAATTTTGAAATAATTTTGATTTTTTAGCCAAATGGGACTCATTCGCCCCTAGTGGTGAATGGGTCCCACTTAGGCATTTTAAGTGGGTATCAGAAATTAAGATATAGTAAATGATGTTTAACGAGATTATTCTCAAAGACACACTTAAGTAAAGCCTATAAGTCTATAATGGGACCAATTAAACATAAGAAAGGGTCAAATTATTGATGACAAGCCTAGAAAAGTGGGAAAGTTTGTTACAATACTTTGAAATAAGGCTTGGTAAGTGATAAAAAGAGGTTATTTAAGTGAAATATATTAATAATTTCTTAGAAAAGTGTAAAAGTGGGTTACAACACTTCACAACACTTTTACAAGGCATCATAAAATTCTTATTGATTCACAAGGGTCCAAGACCTAATGCGAATGTGTTGACCACATTACAACATTAAATCAAGTAAAAACTAGGCCAACATCCATAATAAAGACCCAAATGAGCGTGAAAATGTCCAAAAATACATTTTTCTATGCTACATTTATCCCCCACTTTAGTGAGAGGATGAACCTGATTCAAACTTACACTAAAGTAACCAAACATGCACATCAAGAGGGATCCAAATGCACCCATGTTGGCAAGATGAGACAACAACAATAAAGAGGGGTGATCAAGCCCCTAGGATCAAGATCCCATGGCAAACCAAACATTAGCACAAAAAAATAAACATGAAGAGATTGAAAGGGAGAAAAGGAAGGAGAGAAGGAAAGAGAGAATCAAATCAAGCTTCGATTGTTTTTCCAACCCATTGTGGATAAAATCTATATTATTTGTCTAGAAAAAACATACTCACTCTGAGGCAATGAAACTCATGGATGTACGCCAAGTGAGAAGGATTAAAAGGTGAGAAACATACACTCATGGCTGGTATGCACTCACACACACGCAGGTGGCTATGGGGAAAGTCATTCCTTGGAATGGGCTTCCCTTTCAACCATACCAAAGTTATACCTCTTGATAACTTTAATAAGGTGCTACAAAATAAAATGACTTTTCAAGATTCATGAGACAAGGAAAACTTCGTATGCTTGGAGTTCATGAACACATGCGATGGAACCACAAGCATGCAAGATGTGTTATGCAAGGTGGCCATATAGTAAATGAAAAAATGCAACATGAAAATAATGTTCAAAGGAGTCTTTCTTAGCTCATGTGAGGTATTTAACTCAAGGAACATTGTGTCTAATATCTCCAAGATAGGACTGATCAAAGGATAAAAAATTCAAAACTTAGGGGATGTAGTGTGTGCATCAGACCACTAAGAGGAATGTAATATGCTAAGATAGATCACACTCATGAAAGACATCACACCCAATGTCATCCACAAAGCAACAAACACATCGTATGAAGTAAGAAGGCTACACTAAGATCCAAGAAAAATAAAAATGCAAAAAAATAATGCTAATGTATGTCCCTAATTTAAAGGAATTTCTACACACTATACTATGTGCAATTACTTTAAAGTAGAAAATGAAAATGCAAACAAGAAAGAAGACATGAGATCCAACTTGGAAAGCCCTATGCCAATTCATATGTTTTTGAGTAAAGCTACATCATGTGAGAGAAAAAGGAAAGGAAGAGGGGTTGCCCCCAAAATGAAAACACCAAACACAAAAGGGATCTACAGATTGGGGTCAGTATGTTGTTTGCTACAATGTGGTTTAGAGAGCTCTGAACTGTCATCATTCCCCAAATACATAGAACTAGAAGAATGACACAAAGAGAGTGAAAAAAAAGAAAAAGAAAGAACCTTTTGGGTCAACATGGAAGAGAGATAGGGTGTCTCGATGCTTTGTGTCATCCCCAAAAGGAAAACACAAGAAAAAGACAAAAGGAAAGGAAAAAAAAGGAAAATACCTTTGGGTCAACATGAAGGAGACATGAATGTCTCAATTCCTTGCATAATCCCCAAAATAAAAACACAAGAAAAATACAAAAGGAAAGGAAAAGATAAAGAAAATCCTTTTGGATCAACATGAAAGAGACATGAATGTCTCAATTCCTTGCATCATCCCCAAAAGAAAAACACAAGAATACACGAAAAATACAAAAGAAAAGGAAAATAAAAGAAAAAACCTTTTGGGTCAATATGGAAGAGACATGAATGTCTCAATGCCTTGTGTCATCCCCAAAAGGAAAACAAAATAAAACACAAAAGAAAAAGAAAAGGTGAAAGCAATGTATGATAGAGAAGAATGAAGGTAAAAATAGAGGAATGTCACAAAGAGAGAGAGAGAGAGCATCAACCAAAACATCATGGGGGATCACATTACACACATGAAAAAGAAAAAGAAAAATAAAATATAGAAGACTAGTAGGGAAAATGCGAGTCAACCGTTAAGCAAGTCATCTGCCTCCCAGTCATGTTCAGAATATGCCAAGGGTGGGAAACTAGCCAAAGGGACAAGAAAAGTCTTGAACTAGGGGAAGCACTAGGTTTAACACTCTTTATAGAATATTTTTCATTTAAGCTCATGGAAGAGGAAAATAATGTATTCAAATCATTATGCACCTCTTCGTCAATTTTGGCAATCTCATCATCATCATCTAGATTAATCACAACAAGAGGATGAATAATAATGTCCAATTAAGAGTGTAACTTTTGTTGTTATTGTTTTATGGTATTGGTTTGTTGTTGTTAGGGAGGATGGTCACTATGCATTACTTTTTTCAAGTGTGGATTTTGATTTTCTTTGTTTTCTTCTTCATGTAACTTGTGAGCAAGGGCATGACATCTACGCCTATGCTCCCTAGCACCTCAATTTATTTTGGTTTTGTTATCAAGTTGTGTTTGTGAAGGAGTGGGTTGATCAACCATGGGTTGATTTTCTTCCCTAAGGGGAGGAACAAAAGGAACCATAGGAGGTTGGTCATCCACTTTCTCCTTTGCTTTGTAAACTTGTTTTATTTGAGAAGGCATGATGAAGTTACTTTCATTGTCTCTTGGTCTTTTGGATGATGTCAGGGAAGTTTTTGGTGTTGGTTGGTCTTGGTTTTTTGGATCTTGTTCAGGTTGAAGCATGGTTTTTTCTAGGATAGGAGTGTCGAAGGTGGATGAGGACATGTTGCAGAGAGACAATTCTACTATTTTCTTTGCCTTGAATTTTTGGTAAGCTATGAAAAAGAAGTCTTGTCAAGGTGTTATAGGTTCCATTGGTTCAGGCCAAAAGGCTTCTAAGGAAAAGTTTCCTTTGGAAGACAAGGTGTTAAAGCCACTATGGTGGACAGTGAATATTTCATTGTCAAATGGAAACTTTAATCATTTGTGTATAACCAAAGTGTAAGGAAATCTAGGAGCGCATCTAGTGAAAACTCCATGCAGTAGTGCCTTTGGTAACTTTCATTTTCAATTAGGTTTCCTCAAAGACATGTACAACTATGTCTAAATGCGGAAAGACACAATTTATTTCCCACATTGATCCATCTGAGAGAAACACATGTAAATTCAAGAACAAGCATTAACTACACGAACCAACATACATGAAAGATGAAACATAAAACTAGAACACAAAGATTTACGTGGGGAAAATCCTTTCAAATAAAAAACCCCACACTCCAAAGATCAAGCCATTGTATTATTCAGCAACATAATGGTTATAATACAAATTCAGGCTCTTAGCCTTTTCAGAGTTTACATCTTGTTCATTCTAGATACTATATGGTAATAAACTCTCCCTCTGTACATTTCTTGATCAACCTCTCAAACCAAACAAACAAGGTACTGTTGCAATACCCTCACATAGTATACAGTAGTGATCAACACAAGAGATCAACCATGGCATTCGATCCTTGATCAGGAGAGAAATTGACAACATAACCCTACCTCTCACTTCCTCTATTTCAGCCTCAAGGCCCCCGGCCATACAACCAACCTCTCAGCCTTAACATCTCATCAGCTCTTCTGCTTCACCTGTTACGGCCTCATGGCTTCGGCCTTCTAGCTAGCAACTCTACCTTCACATCTGTTTGCTCTATTTTTCTTCTCTTTGGCTTTGACTCTATGAAATGGTTTGTTTCCAACTGTCGGATCACAACTGTCGAATCATCCAGCTCAACAACGGTTCACATCCTACTTTCTCTGATTTTTCCATATCGCACCACGTTAGAAAATATTTACTCTGTCAATAGTGATCAGCTTGTGTCACATGTTCGTGAGACACTAGAAGTGTCTCCCTGATGCCACAAGTCCCGATTACACGTTGTCACCAAGAGTCATCTCCATCGGCAAGAGGTTCTACCGATATCCACAAGTCATACCGAAATCAATATTCTCATAAGTGAGACAATTTCCATTTGATGAGACATTACACCGATCTCATAAGTAATTCCGAAGTGTTCCTTAGTCACCAAGACTTTAGCCATTCGCTGAGAGATCATATCGAGCCCTTTAGGTTATACCGATGTCATTGTCGACAAGACTTAGACAAAGGTCATACTGAAACTTTTGACGTCCATCGTATTCCTATTGGAAAGACAAATACCCTTCACTAAGACATCACCTCACAAGTTCCAAGCCACCCTGAGTCAAACATGTCAGCCAGACTTACCGCTTTTTCCAAGACTTCATACCGAAGCCTTTAAGTCACATCGATGTGTTCCATTGTTGGTGAGAGAATCAACCTTTGAAAAGACATCTTACCGAGGCTTTCATGTTATATCGATGACCCCTAACACTGTTTCCGAGACATCTCCCAGTCGCCAAGAGATCATGCCAATAGGAACAAGTCATACCGATTTCTTCATCGGCCAGACAGATCGAAGGTCATGTTGATATCGACAAGACTTCCTATCATCGCTGAGACTTCTCACCTAGACCCTTGAGTTAGCCTGAGTGTAAACTGTTGGTGAGACATTCCTCAGTCGCCAAGAGATCTTCCCGAGAGTTCAAGTCACCATGAAACTGGTTATCGGTGAGACTTCTCCCGGTCTCCATGACTTCTTGCTGAATCCTTTTGTTATCCCGAACTGTCTTTCACTGAGAGTCATAGCGAACCTGAAGACCATACAATCGGCAAGACATTCATATTAGTAAGACCTCATACCGAAACATAAACCTTTCAGCCAGGTCTCCCCGAAAACATTAGTCACCGTGAGTCTCCCCGACATCCGATAGACACCAACTATCGACTAGACATCTCCCAGTTGGTAAGAGATCTCCATGAGTCTCCATGTCATAGCGATAGGTCCATTCGGCAAGACATAAGTATTGTCTCAATGACATGAGCAATTCACAAGTTCAAACTGCCAGTCGTCCAAACAACAAAAATGTCACAGTGGCTATGCTTTCTCAGAGGTTTTAGCTAGTGAGATTGAGGCATATTTTCCAACAATTTCCCACTTGATGAAGATCACACAAGCACGTCCAAAGAAACTAGGAACTAAGAACACACTAGCTCCATCAGTTCAAACCCTGCAATACTTAAGACACCTAATCAACATGATTCCACAGATAACAGTCCATTAGAAAATTTGCAACAAAGACTAGGCAACCAACTGCAACTCACTATCCAACAAAACAACCGATCACAGCCTTTCAAGAAACCACATAGACCTCAAACATGCTCTCATTCTTTGTCAAGAATTCTACTCCAACATCCAAGATGTTCACCTTCAGGCAACAATCCTATCATCTTCCAACATGCCACCTATGGAAGAAGGATAGAAAGCCAAGGTGTATAAGCACTATTCCAATGAACACAAGAAAAAGATCCCAGTGATATCACCAACAAGATACTGCTACCACTTCACTATGCTCAAATGCTATACAAAAGCAATATCAACTTCAAAGCTTCAAACAGAACACAACAGTGAAGTCATTCTCCATAAACAAGATAAACAACACTAGTTAGAACAAAAATTAGACTGACCACTTCCATCCAACTGATAAACCCACACAACTAAAAATAGCACCCACAACTCATGCTATACTATCCAATCTCACATACCTCATAGGTATCACCATTAGTAAACTTCTGCCAATCCATTAACAACAAATACAAGTTCCAGTGTCAACCAGTCGAAGAAGACCAAACACAATAGGAACTCCCACTACCAAAGAAATCCAGATCTGAAAGTTCAGAAGGCATCACAAGCCTACCAATACTAGCACAAAGAAAATGTAACCCTGTAGTACCAAAGAAAAATCGACAATGATATGCACAACCTGCAACAACCTGCCACAAGAAACATTTCTCTCACCACAAACCTTCACGGCCATAGAGAGAAACACTGCACATCAACTTCCTGTAGAACATCCTCCTACATACACTTCTAACAACCAACTGTGTCAAGAATGATCTTCTTCACATCCCAAAAGAAAGCCTTAACAACATCCATCCATTCAATCACCAAGATCAAACCAACTTCTAATATCATGTAATCAATATGGATGTAAGATTCTTAAAGAAGATCAAGCTAAATCATTTCCCATTTCAGGAAATCAGCCCATACATCATCTCCGACCAATTCTCATCAGTAAATGACATAACACTAAAGTTCAAGGAGATAAAAAAAATTTGTACAATTTCCACTATGAATCCTTCAGAACCAAAAGTTAAACTAATTCAAGATCCATATCATGAAAGTGAACATAAAATACATCTAAAAGATATAATGAGCCAAATACCTCTTAGATAAACTACCGAGTAGACCAAGAGTTGGAATTAGAATACTCCTTCAAGATAAACAAGTCATCATGACTAATCCAAGAGCAATCTCCTCATAGATCTCTTATTGAACTCACGTTCAACCAAGTTGTAGGCTTCTCGGACTTTCTGCTAAATTTTTTTTAACAAGAGTAACAAGCAGCAACACATCTCTCATAAGAGAAGTACAGTATCACCTTATTCTTCATGTATCCATGAGTACTAGCAACTGATCATCTCATGCTAAACTTCAACTGCATTACTACACTATCATGAAGTATCAAGCAAGTAATTAAGGCACTCAATACACAAAGAATTACCAGATCATTGTGAAAGCTCCAATCATTTGAATCAGGAAATTATCATGAAACCATGATCTACACATCCCCATAGGAGATACCATCCTTCAAGTGACTCCACCAATGTCTCAAGTACAATGCACAATGCCAAAACTCCAGTGCACAAACAAGAGTATACCATGACATGAAGCAAATAGACTTAAGAACAACATCACCTGTCAAGCACCACCAACACCTTAGCCAATGACTCCAAGCATCCTCCATGGTTCCAAGATGTTGCGCATCTTCAAATAATGTCCATGCAAAAGTAAAAGAACCCTTCTGCAATACTAAAGAAGACCATTCACCACCATGTGATGAAACCACAGTCACTGCTAGAGCTCCCACTGAAACATGACACCTGAAATCTCAAAGAATCATGACCACCTGCTTCAGGTTCCCTTAATTAACTATTCAGGTACTCAAGAATATCCATCCTCTCATCTCAAAACTATCACACAAATGCACAAGTGACCGTAGACAAGGCCAACTAACAAATCTGCACCATCAATGAATCAACCTCGTGGATAAAGATAGTCCACATCCAAGTTATCTCACTGCATCCAATGGGTAGCTAATCCATCAACCGCATAACTCGTAGATCACAAACATCGAACATGCAAAACTGTTATCACATTGAAAACTACAACACTGAGATATCAAAGAGAATAACTATGTAGACAACATAACTCAAACACGAGATCACACCAAATCTGATTTGCCAATCATGTCCACAACGAGCACCATAATCAAGGAACCCACAAGCATTACCACAAGAATTTTGTGTGACAAAACACTTACCAACACTCCCATGCAGAAAAAGAGTCATACCTACTCTAAACCATGCACCAAGCATGTATGCAAACTTGCAACTATCTCATCCAGCAACACCCCAAAAGTCCAATGTCTAGACAATAACTTAACAGCAACTCCACATGATCACAAGTTTTGCTTAATCATGTAAAACCTGCAAAACCACAGATCCATGCAAGTACAAATCATCCTTAAAAAGAAAACAATAGTTCAGGAGAATCTAGGCCCCTTTTAGGCCAACTTTAAACCACCACCATGTACATGCATCTAAGAAAGAGAGAGAGGCTATTTCAGAAGCTTGCAAATCATCTAATGATTAACTTCATAGCCTTCAAGCATTCGAGGTTAATAGGAAACAGTGCCTTTCAACACCAGGAACCACCACCTAGCATAAGCACTGTCTTCCATGATTGAGAAACAACTTAGGCTTCTCCATATCACCTAGGGGTCTGTCACACAGACACCAATATGAAAGCTTTACTGCTACATAGCCACAGAGTAGGAAAATCCACCTCATACTACAAGGTTATACCTTTACCAACCAGGAGAGATAGATCATGACATGATCAACTCCCTTTTCCATCTTGACCATCCTTCAAGCTGCATGCTGTCTCAGAATACCACAAGGCTTCCACTCATCAAAGGATCAATACATCAGTCCATTCGTCTAAATTTCCTCCAGCCCAAAAAATTGAGAAATATTCACAGGAGAAATATCCAAAACCAACAACCAAAAGAAGGCTCTGATACCACTTGTAAGGAAATCTAGGAGCGCATCTAGTGAAAACTTCATGCAGTAGTGCCTTCGATAACTTTCATTTTCAATTAGGTTGCCTCAAAGACACGTACAACTATGTCTAAATGCAAAAAAAAACATAGTTTATTTCCCACATTGATCCATCTGAGAGAAACACATGTAAATTCAATAGCAAGCATTAACTACACGAACCAACATACATGAAAGATGAAACAGAAAACCAGAACACAAAGATTTATGTGGGGAAAATCCTTTTAGATAAAAAACCCCACACTCCAAAGATCGAGCCATTGTATTATTCAACAACATAATGGTTACAATACAAATTCAAGCTCTTAGCATTTTCAGAGTTTACATCTTGTTCATTCTGGATACTATCTGGTAATCAACTCTCCCTCTGTACATTTCCTGATCAACCTCTCAAACCAAACAATCTTCGTACTATTGCAATACCCTCACATAGTATACAGTACTAATCAACACAAGAGATCAACCATGGCATTCAATCCTTGATCAGGAGAGAAATCGGCAACATAACCCTGCCTCTCACTTCCTCTATTTTAGCCTCAAGGCCCCCGACCATACAACTAGCCTCTCAGCCTTAACATCTAGTCAGCTCTTTTGCTTCATTTGTTATGGCCTCATGGCTTCGGCCTTCCAGCCAGCAACTCTACCTTCACATCTGTTTGCTCTATTTTTCTTCTCGTTGGCTTCGGCTCTATGAAATGGTTTGTTTCCAACTGTTGGATCACAACTGTCGAATCATCCAGCTCAGCAATGGTTCACATCCTGCTTTCTCTAATTTGTCCATATCACACCATGTCGGACAATCTTTACTCGGTCAACAACAATCAACTTCTGTTGCATGTCGGTGAGACACTAGAAGTGTCTCCTTGATGCCACAAGTCATGATTACACATTTTCGACAAGAGTCATCTCCATCAACAAGAGGTTCTATCGATATCCACAAGTCATACCGAAATTAGAATTCTCATCGGCGAGACAATCACCATTCGATGAGACATTACATTGAGCTCATAAGTCATTCTGAAGTGTTCCTTAGTTGCCAAGACTTTAGTGATTCGCTGAGAGATCATATCAAGCCCTTTATGTTATACTGATGTCATTGTCAGAAAGACTTAGGCAAAGGTCATACCAAAACTTCTAACGTCCATCGTATTCCTATCGACAAGACAAATACCCTTCGCCAAGACATCACCCTGCAAGTTCCAAGTCACCCTGAGTCAAACTTGTCAGCTAGACTTACCGCTTTCACCAAGAATTCATACCGAAGCCTTTAAGTGACATCGATGTGTTCCACTGTCGGAAAGAGAATCACCCTTCAGAAAGAAATATTATTGAGGCTTTCATGTTATACCGATGACCCCTAACACTTTCACTAAGACATCTCCCGGTCGCCAAGAGATCATGCTGATAGGAACAAGTCATACCGATTTCTTCATCGGCCAGACAGACTGAAGGTCATGTCATTATCGGCAAGACTTCCTATAATTGTCGAGACTTCTCACTAAGACCCTTGAGTTAGCCTGAGTGTAAACTGTTGGTGAGACATTCCTCAGTCGCCAAGAGATCTTCCCTAGAGTTCAAGTCACCTCGAAACTGCTTATCAGTGAGACTTCTCCTAGTCGCCATGATTTCTGCTGAATCCTTTTGTTATCCCAAATTGTCTTTCGCCGAGAGTCATAGCAAACTCAAAGACCATACAATCAGCAAGACATTCATATTGGTAAGACCTCATACAAAAACATAAACCTTTCGGCCAGGTCTCCCTGAAAACATCAGTCGCCATGAGTCTCCCCGACATCTGATAGACACCAACTGTCAACCAGACATCTCCTAGTCGGTAAGAGATCTCCACGAGTCTCCATGTCATAGCGATAGGTCCATTCGGAAAGACAAAAGTATTGTCTTAGCGACATGAGCAATACAAAAGTTCAAACTACCAGTTGGCCAGACATCAGAAATGTCACAATGACTATCCTTTCTCAGAGGTTTCAGCCTGTGAGATTGAGGCATATTTTCCAACATAAAGGGATAACTTTCATTGATCGAAGCCATGGATGGCCTAGCCTCAAACAAAATTGTTATGACTGCAGGATGATGGAGAATGTGACATCTTATGTTTTTGGTCCTATTTGTAATGGAAGAACAATCAATCCTATCATAGGGCAAGAAAAACCATTGTGTGTCTAGATCCATGCTTTCGGTTTATCATAGTCATCTTGATAAAGGTAATGTAATACCAAAAATTCCTTGGTGATCACATTCTCTCCACAGGAGAGATCTATTAGTATCCCATTAGTGGGCTTATCATAGATACAACCAACTATGTAGAGAGGACCATTGGGTAAATTTCTAATTATATCCTTAGAGGAGAAAGCAATATCAAGATATTTCTTAGGTTGGTCCTTATGAGGGATAATGTCTGTCACACCTACCATTTCATCCATAGGATTAACATGGGTAATATGTGGGATAGGATCATGATGTTCATCATCTGTATCAACATTCATCACATCATTCTTTGTAGTTTCACTAGATTTGACAAATGAAATATTATGTTTGGGCATGGGATCAGTGAAAATTTTCAAGTTTTGATTTGGAGGGGCAACAAATTTATTACCTTGATCAGTAACACTTGCAATGGATAGACAGACAAAAAAAATGAGGTCTTGCATAAGGTGTTTAAGACACTTACAATGTTTTGTGTCATGTCCATTTTGTCAATGATAATGGCCATAAGTATTGGATTTGAAGTTTGGAGGTAAAGGCTTAGTAAGATCGGGTGCTTTGATGACAAGCAAGGTAATCATTTGTTGTTGTAAAAGTTGAGACATTGTGTTTTGAAGGGTGTCAGGTAAAGGCGCGAATTGTCTTTTTGGATCTCCATAACTAAAGGGCACCGCAATTTTAATGACTGCTATTTGGTTGTTGAGGGGGGTTGAGCTATAAGAACCCTTTGTTTTTCTTTCAAAATGGTTGGGAATTGTTTTGGTTGATAGGTTCAGATTTCTCAGCTCGGCTAGAAATGGACCTTGTATCTTAACTACTAACTAAATTATGATAATCACAAAGGGCAGTACACAAGTGCATGAAGGAGGGGAATTTCATCATAGTGATTTTGTCCTAAAGTTTAGTTTGCAAGTTTTTTTAAAAAATATTTTGAAGGTGGGGGTCAAGAATCTTGACATCGATTTGGTAATAAAACAATTGATAGCATGAGATAAAATCAATTATTTTTTCTTCCGCATTTATCTTGCATCTCATCAAATTAGCCAAGGTCTTCTTGGGAGTCATATGCACTTGGAAATGATTTATAAATGCATCAAAAATTTATTAAATGAATGAATTGAATTGTTTGGTAAAGATGAAAACCATTCAAAGGCAATGTCTTTTAAAGTCCTAGGAAACAGTTTTGCTAACAGTTTATCATCAAGGAAAAAATCACTACATAAGACAGTATATGCATTAGCATGGTTAGAAGGATCTCCCTTCCCTCCATATTTCTCAAATCTAGGGATTTCTACTCCTTGTGGCATCAGTGTTCATAATATTTCCAAAGACAATGGGCTACTTCAAACATAATATGTGGGTGGTCCATTCCAATTTTGGTTTATGGTGGAGATTATTTTTGCATGAAGGAAATAGTTTGGAAAAGTTATGTTATGAGAGGGTCATTATAAGTAGTATGGGGTGGAAGTGAAAGTGGTGATGGAGTGTATGTAGTGGTAGGGAAAGTGAAAGGACTGATTATAGATGGTATTATGGAAGAAGATAGAACATGCAATTTCACATAGGAATTAGGGATGCTAGTAGGAATACTCTAGGAAGGCATCACATTGCTAACATTTTGCAGTGTTGTTGTGACTTGATGAGTGGTATAGGTAGGTATTGAGGCTATGGTTGAGGGAGGAGGAGTTTGAGGTCCTCTTTGGCTCACCAAACTGTTTCCTGGTTGAGGATCACTAGAGGTTGAAGGAAGATATTTTGTATATATCTCAACTATTTGTTTCACAACATCTAGGCCATCTTCACTTTCAAGCATGTGATGGATATTTTCTATGGTAGGAATTGTAGTGGATGAAGTGTTGTCAAGGATTACTTGATGTTGGAGATGTGTGAAGTCCTCATGAATGTGAATTATTTTCTCTTGTGGGATATGATCATTTTGTGTTTGTACTTGCATGTTATTTGAAGGTAAAGAGTTGCTAAAGGTATTATCCATGCCTAGTGTACTAGTTGGAATACTAGGAGTGGAAGCTTTAGATAACCCAAGATCCACAACGAGTGTGTCATTGTGGGATAACATGAGTCTCAAGCTTCTTCTCAGTAAGGTATTAGCAATAGGACACCAAACACTCATACAAAGGTCTCTAAATGTGGGGTGAATGCAAATGTAATGTAAACTAATAAGAAGAAAATGCTTAAAACTGAAATTTTGGAAAGTAAAAATAAAACGTAGAAACAATAAATAGAAACTCAAAAATTGAAGATGAAATAGATAAAAATGTAGTGAAAAATATGCAACTAGACTAAGTCAACCAGGGTGGCGAATGAGTCTAGGTAGTGAATTTGTTGAAAAATTTCAAAATTTTTAAATTAGATTTTATCCTTTTTAGATTTTCAGATGCAGATATAATATGAATATGCAAAATTTTGTTGATTTTTAATTAAATGCAATGCAAAAATGCAAACTAGATGAGCTTTTCACTAATGCAAATTTGGAAACTCTAGGATGTAAATTAAACAATGCAAAATGTAATGCAATGCTAATGTACGCTATTCCTAGGATGGAAATGCACTTGAAATTAGAAATAGGATGTTCAAAATTTAGGTTTACCAAAATGAACCAAATATTTTTGTGATAAGGGAATATCTTACACTTCTAGGGTTTAGGACCTAAAAGGAGAGAGGTATCCAAAAACCTTGATAGCTCACTCAAGAATATGCCCTTGAGATTCCAATGCAAATATTATTGAAATTTGTTTAAGGCGAATGTCCTAGATGCAAAAAATTGATAAAAGTAATTAAATACTAAAGCAAAACTAAGAAAATGTACTTTTTTTGAAAACATGTTGTGGCATGCAAAATAAACTAAAAATGCAAGTAAACTGTAACAAAAAATAATGAGATTGGAGAGTTGCACCTGGAAACTACAAAATGATGAAGAGGAGCTCTGGAATATTGAAAAACTCACTATTGAAGACTACTGGGACACTTATGCCAAGCTAGGTGACTTAGTCCTGTTTTAGGGAAATTCTCCCTTAATAGGTTTAAGATAAAAGGGTACTCAAAACTAAAAAAACAACTTTTGATGACTAGAAATGGGACTAATATGCCACTAATGGAAACTTAGTCCACTCCTATATTTTGGGAAATTCAAAAGTACAATTTGTAGCTCCCGCACTGCACTTCAGTACCTGACAGGTTTCCAAATCCAAAATTGCAGAATCTAACCTGTAGGTGTTCTCCAAGCTTCTTTTAGGGCTTTGATGACTTTGAATGACTTTGAAATTTTTTTGACACCTTTCCAAACCTTTCTCTTTGAAAAATCTGCACAAAAGAACTACAAAACTCATGCAAAGAGGGGAAAAAGTGTTAAGGGTTAGTGAATAGGGGTTTTCTTTGGTCAAACCCCGATTTGGTAATGAAACCATTGAAAATGAAATGAAATGAAAAGAATTATGAATGAACAACATTCAATGCCACAGCTCACCAAACCCTTGAAGTATAAATTTGAAGATATGCAAGTAGAAGCTCCAATGGATGTATGCTTGAAAATGCCTAGAATGCTAAAGTGATTGATTGAATGCTTGAGTGAATGAATGAGTGAATTGGTGAATGAATGAATGGGGGTGAAATGAGAGGGAAAACCCCATATTTATAAAAAAATATGGAAAATTTCTCAAAAATACCATATCACAGGCCAACCTTAGGTCTTAGAAAATAATATCCCGCCAGAATTTTGAAATAATTTTAATTTTTGAGCCAAATGGGACTCATTCACCTGTAGTGGCGAATAGGTCCCACTTAGGAATTTTAAGTGGGTGTCAGAAATTAAGATGTATTAAATGATGTTTAACGAGATTATTCTCAAAGAAACACTTAAGTAAGGCCTATAAGTGTATAATGGGACCAATTAAACATAAGAAATGGTCAAATTATTGACGACAAGCCTAGAAAAGCATGAAATTTTGTTACAACACTTTGAAATAAGGCTTAGTAAGTGATAAAAAGAGGTTATTTAAGTGAAATATATTAATAATTTCATAGAAAAGTGTGAAAGTGGGTTACAACACTTCATAACACTTTTACAAGGCATCATAAAATTCTTATTGATTTACAAGGGTCCAAGACCTAATGTGAATGTGTTGACCAAATTACAACATTAGATAAAGGAAAAACTATGCCAACAGCCATAAGAAAGACCCAAATGAGTGTGAAAATTTGCAAAGATCATTTTTCTATGCTACACTAGGAAGACATCAAACACTATATCATTCTTCACCTTTAAAGTTCAACATGAACTAACAATTGAAAGCAACTTAAAACTTGGAATGACAAAGCTAAAATGTAATACTTAGAGATATAATCATGCACACATGAGAGAAATACACAAGAAACCATGAAAATAATGATTTTCTTATATATTTTGTAGCAACATGTCTTTACAACAACTCATCTCTCCTTGAAAATGAGAGGATGACCCTATTTATAGCTTTCAAAAAGGGAAATGAATGGATAATATTCATTTATAATGTGTGGCCAAGATTCATTTTCACTTAGGGTTTCACCTACCCCCAATGTATTATAATATAAAATAGACTTTTTTCCTTTTCCTTATTTCATCCTCTAGTCTATTTTTTCTTTTGGCTACTTCCAGATTTTATAGCTATGTGGTCAAATACTCATCATCTATAACTGGATTTCTAGCATTATTTTGGAGAGTAGCATACTCTACAAACTTCTCGATCATAGCTTAGAGCTTGTCCCATTCTGCAAATTTTTTTTTGGCTATTCGAAAGGAAATTCCCTTGAAGTCATTCAACATTTCCTTTTGATGCCTCACACATTTTTCTCCCACCTTTACCATCTATTTTTATTTTGAGGCAGCAAAATCCATAAAAAATGGCCGGCAGTGTGTCACCAACTCCTTGCTCTATGTGCCTACAGTATTCATACTTGAACTTCTCTGGATCTATTTCCAAAGCGGGTGCCTCATAATCCATCATCAACTTTAGGAAATCATCCACTTTAGCCAAGTGGGAAACAACAGTAGCATAGATATCCTCTAGTGCCTCCAATGACTTGTCCTTAACTACCTTCCTAAACTCAAGGGTATGCAACCAATCATCAAGCTCCTTATTTTCTCACCAAAATTCAAATTTAGCTGGAAGCTTTGTGCATGTGGGAGCTCCTTATTTTCTCTTGAAAATTCAAATCGTAGGGTGAAAATGATAGGTGGGGCACCTCTATTTATAAGAAATTTAGACATTAATGTGTGCATTAAATTCTCAGTTCGATGGTAGCTGGTTGGTGGGGTTGTGGAAACCCGTGCTAGGTTGGATGTTAAGTGGAGATACAAATAGTGAGACAAGGTGTGGATCCCACCATGGGGTAGGAATCAAAGACAACCACCACATAGTGGTGGAGAGGTAATGGTAGTTTGCACAAGGAGACCTACAGGTGTTGTTTCGTGAGGCCTAGTGGACATAGTGGTGATAGGCACAAGGAAACCCGTAAAATCCACAAAGGAAAAAGACTTAGAAAATTTTGGATAGGTGATTTTGGTTAGGTGGATTTTGATGACTTTATTGCATGTGACCAATTTAAGCTTAGAAATAGGGGCATGCAAAATGAGGCAAAAATAAAAATGACCCAGTGAAAATGAGAATGGAAAGAGGGGGTCCCTAGCTTGAATGGGGTGTGTTTACTATAGGCACAACAAACATCACACAAGATTGAACTCCAAATTTATTGTATGAAAACCCTTTATGGGAGAAAAATGCACACACCAAGTAAAGATCACTTTGTATTATAGTAAATGAAATTACATACACAGTTAAAAAACTTATAATTTTAGATGTTCATTCACAATACAATCCTAGCAGCATTCGATATTTACACGGTTCTTCAATTCATTCACCTCTCTATTGCAGTAATCCTCTATTACAATGCATATATCATACAGTATTCACATTACATACCTTTTCCAAATGTTTCAGGAAGTGAATCATTTCAACTTCCAATTGAATAGAATGATTGTAACTGCCATTATATTCTCTAATTAGAATGTCGAAGAGACTAGGAACTATCACCTCGATATCCATATCCACCAAGACATTTCCTCATACTATTCGAACTTTGAAGTAATAAATTAGCACCTCTCAATGATACGAGGAAGTCCCATCAACAAAGCTTACAACATTACCCATTGTCCCTATTGGCACCGTGACATCCACATCACCACTTCCATACAATCGATGTCATCTTCCACACATACAGGTCCCACATACCAACACACCATGGTTCTACTCCAATGAAATTTCAAAGAGACTATAAATCATGTCCTGGTGAAGTGCCCAACTCCCACCGACAAGATCCCCCAACCTTTCATCGAGTTTTTGGAGGGATAGAATTCAGAGTCCCACTGAAGTCATTTGGTCACTCTGATGAAACAAATTTAGCTACTCATCAATATATCAAGGAGATAGCCAAGAGACTCTCTTTGATATCTACTTATCCTATTAATGAAGCCTTTACCACTTGTGGAAACTTGAAACATGAAGTCCCTTTGTGGGTCGGGCCTTGGGGTTTCTCAATACCAGATACCAAACACTCTGCCAATAAAGCTTATGACAAAACTCGAAAGTCCAATTGATGACACTCTTCTACTTTGAAATTGCATTCGGTAAGTGATAAGCCTGAAAGTTGATGCTTGATTACCTATAAAAATTCTAAGGATTTTACCATGCATTTAGTAATTGACAAGCCTAAAGCCCGGATATCTTAGCATGCTAGTAAGTTTGAGACATAATTTCTCAACATTCTCCCACTTGATGAAGAACTTACTAGAAGCTTTAAACACTTGTAGTTACTGTATTTCATAGGCCCCAAAACCCATCAAATTGGCACTCAATTTGAACTTATCCATGCTAATAGAGTTCATCAATACATCAACAACATTCACCAGAGTATCTACCTTTTCAGGATTAACCTTTCCATCCTCCACCATATCACAAACAAAGTAATATTGTACATTAATATGTTTTGTCCTGGCATGGAAGGTTGGATTTTTTACCAAAAAATAGCACTCTGACAATCACAACAAATAAAAATTACCCTGCATCAAAACCAATATCAGAACACAAACGTCTAATCCAAACAAATTCCTTACAAGAGTGAGTTGCTACCATGTACTCAACCTCAATAGTGGACAAAGTGACTATAGCCTGTTGCTTGCTCATCCAACTAATTGCACCACCATTTAGCATGAACACATATCCACTGGTGGATCTCCTGCTATCAATTTCCCTTTCCCAATTAGAATCCACATATCCACGAATGCTAACTAAACTATGAGATCCAATAGAGTAACCATGATAACATAAGGAATACTAATCAATAACCTTCAAATATTTGAAAACTCTTTTCACAACGTCCCAATGAGTTATTGTTGGATTAGCCATAAATTGACTAAGTACTCCCACTACTTGGGCAATGTCTAGCCTTATACAGAGTATTGCATACATCAAATTTACAACTACACTCGCATAAGGCACCCTGGTCATGTCTTCCATCTTAGTAGGAGATTTTGGACAATCTTCAACAAATAGATTCATTCCTTACAACACTGGAACAAATAGCTCCTTGCAATTTGTCATATTAAATTTGTCTAGGATAGCATTAATATACTTTCTCTAGCTGAGACAAAGTTTTCTATTTCCTCTGTCCCTTCTAATTTCCATCCCCAGAATGTACCTAGCTTCTCCTAAATCTTTCATTTTAAACTGTGCTAACAACTAAGATTTTAATTTAGAAATCATACCCTTACTATTCCCAATGAATAACATGTCATCCACATACATGGAAATAATAAGAAGTTGACCATTTTCAATTTTAAAGTACAAACAATGATATGAATTTGATCTCACAAATCCCAAAGACAACACATAACTTTCAAAATTTTGGTACCACATTCTAGGCAACTGTTTTAAACCATACAAAGGTTTCTTTAACTTGAAAACTCAATTTTCCTTACCTTTTTCAATGAAGTACTCTAGCTGAGACATATAAATTTCTTCATTCAATTCACCTTGAAGAAACAATATCTTCACATCCATTTGATTGATCTCTAAGTCATATGCTGAGCACTGCAAGTGACAATAGAAATTTGATTGATGTCAACTTCACCATAGGAGAAAATATTTCTCCATAGTCAATTCCCTCCACCCGAGAATACCCTTTCACGATCAACCTTGCTTTATGCTTCTCAACAATACCATCCAAACTGATTTTATTTTTAAGTACCCATTTGCACCCAATAGGTTTTCGACCTTCAAGAAAAGGTACTAGATCCCAAGTTTCATTATTCTTTAATGATGAAAACTCTTCATTCATGGCTTCCAACCAAGAACCTGAATTAGACATATCCAATTCCTCCCTAACAATCCTAGGCTCATCAGTGTTAGCAATTAAAGCATAGGCACAATTGGAATCTAACATAGAAAAACTAAATCTTTCAGGTTTTTTCTTCTCATGCATAGACCTCCTCACAGGTTGAGGCTGAGATTCTTCTTCATGATCAAAATTTTTAGATTTTCTTGAGCTCTCCTCCTTAATAGGTCCACTAGGAGTGCATAGTTCCTCCTTCTCTAGAGTAAGTGGAATTTCAACTACCTCCTTGTTCTCTTCTTCTTTCACCTCTGACTGTAGATCAACTATAGAAGGTTTCAGCTCAAGAAAGATTACACTTCTGCCATATAACAACTTCTCAATACCTAGATTCCAAAGCTTGTACCCTTTCACACCAATCCCATAACCGGTGAAGATACATTTTACTTCCTTGTTCTCCAATTTAAATATTTTCTCATTCAACACATATGCATATGCCTCACAACAAAAGACACTAATGTGTCTCAAAGAGGAATTTCTACTAGACCATGCTTCCATAGGTGTTTTATCCATGAGCACCAAAGTGGGAGATCTATTAATTAAATAACACACCATAGCTACAACCTCAGCCTAGAACTTATGTTCCAAACCATCATTACTCAACATACTTCTCACCCTTTCCATCAACATTCTATTCATCCTTTCAGCAACTCCATTTTTTTGTGGAGTGTATAGAGTAGTCCTATGTCTTTTAATTCCATGGTCTTTGCAATACTTATCAAACTCTGCTAACTAAAATTCACCTCCATTATCCGTCCTAAATCATTTAACTTTTCTACTAGTCTGATTTTCTACCAAGGTTTTAAACTCCTTAAACTGGCTAAAAACTTCTATTTTTCTTTTTATAAAAAACACAAATTTCCTTCTCGAATAGTCATCTATGAATGAGACAAAATACATAGATTTTGATAATGAAGGTACATTTACTGGACCAAATACATCAACATAAATTTAATCCAAAATTCCAGAAGATTTATGAGGACTCAAATAAAAAGAAACATAGTGTTCCTTTCCATATATATAGTGTTCACACAATTTTAATTCAAGGTTACAATCATCAAGCACCTCAACCAGGCTTTTATTTTTCAAGGATTTTAATCCTTTTTCACCAATGTGTCCAAGCCTTTGATGCCACAACTTAGTTTTCCCTATTGGGAGCTTTACTTCTAGAGAGTTTGCACTCGTAGGAATAACATTTTACTTCTCTACTTGGTCTGAATTAAATGACTTTATAGAAGCACTATTACAATTATAAAACATGTGCATCTAGCTTATATAGAGTGTTGATTCGTGCACCCTTTGCCAACACCATAAAATCTCTAGTCATTTTACATATGTCGTTTAAAAAATAAACTTGTACACCAACATCATTCAACTTACTTATAAACAACAAATTATGAGCCAAACTTGGTATGTACATTACATCATTTATTCCTTTAATTCTTCCATTAGGAAATTGAATTTTGACTTTGCCACGAGCCACAATTTCAAGGTGAGAATCATCTCCCAAATACACCTTTCCACTAGCATACTTTTCTTATTTAGAGAACCAACCTCTATGAGAGGTCATGTGAAAAGATGCACCTGAGTCAATCAACCAAACATCATCTAATGCCTGAGTCATCAAGGTTGCAATGAAGGCATCTGCATCACTCTAAGAAGAATCATTATTGGAAGAATTATATTTCTTTTTCTTCTTCTCCTCTTTGCAATATTTTTGGATATGAACAGTCTACCCATAGTTCCAACATTTCACCTTGGTATTTTTACCAGGAGACTTTGATCTCCCCTTTGAATTGGATTTCAACTTCTTGTCCTTTTTCTTTCCTTTCTCTTTCAATCTACCCAAAACAACAAGAGCCTCCTAAGCCATCTCAGAAGATTTCCTTCACATTTCTTCTAATAGTAGTGAATCAACCACATCTTCCATCTTGAAAGTGGTTGTTGTACTCCCAATTTCCATTACTAAATGATCCTAAGTGTTAGGAAAATAACATAACAAAAGCATACAATGATCCTTGTCATCAATTTTCACACCAACAGACATCAACTGTGCAATGATCATGTTAAATGTATTTAAGTGATCTGCTATAGATTCCCCTTCCCCCATTTTAAAAGAGTACAACTTCTTCCTCAAGAGTAACTTATTCACCAATGATTTCCATTGATAAATATCACCCAACATCTTCCAAAATATTTTAGTTGTCTTCTCCTCATGGACTTTCAAGAGAATGAAATTAACCAAGCAAATTTTGATCAGACCTTTGGCTTTTCGATCCTTTTCATCTAAATTAGTTTGAGATGTTGCTTTTGGTTTATTTCTTGAAACTACTTCCCATAGATCTCGATCAAAAAATATATCCCCCATTTTGAGTTTTCACAACTCAAAATTTCCAACACTAAATTTTTTAATCTCTATTCTTCTAGATGTGCTCACCATCTCAACTTTGTAACAAGTTTTCAAATTGATTCTATCTACACAACTCCCACTCAACAAAATTAGCACAAAAAATTGGCTCACCCACAAGGATAACACAACTAGCTAGGTTCTGATACCACTTGTAAGGAAAGCTAAGTGTGGAAACACCTTCCAAAATGCCAATTTTAGAGGAGAGAGATATATAAATTAACAAAAATTTGCAATTTACAGTTCACTTAAGATACACATTCATGAATACCATATAGAGAATTAAACATCACAAAATATTGAACACCAGATTTATTATGGGAAAATCCTTACAGGAGAAAAACCAACATACCAAGTAAAGATCACTTTGTATTATAGTAAATGTAATTACACACAAAGTTACAAAACTTATACTTTCAGATGTTCATTCATAGTACAATCCTGGAAACATTCGATTACATAGTTCTTCAATTCATTTACCTCTCTATTATAGTAATCCTCTATTACAATGCATAAAACATATAGTATTTGCATTACAGACCTTTTCCAAGTGTTCCAAGAAGCCAATCATTTAAACTTCAAACCGAAAAGAATAGTTGTAACTACCAATGTATTCTCCTATCAGTATGTTGAAGAGACTGGGAACAGTCTCTCCCTGAATCCTCAGTGTCACCTTGATAAGTCATTAGCTACTTGCTTCACCAAAACTTACCACTAGAGCATTGAGGATACACAAAGCCTCATTCCTTTGAACTCTTACTATCACCTTGAAATGCATATCCACCAAGAAATTTCCTCATACTATAAAAAATTTGACGGAATGACTTATCACCTCTCAACAATACAAGAAAGTCCCACCAACAAATCTTACAACATTAGTTGTGGTCCCTACTACCATTGTGGCATCCACATCACCACTATCATAAAATCAATGTTATCTTCCACATAGAAAGGTACCACATACTGGAACACCATGGTTCTACTCCAATGAAATTTTGAAGAGACTATAATTCATGTCCCAAAGAAGTGCCCCTCCCACCAATGAGAGCCCCTAGCCTTTCATCAAGTTTGGGGGGGGGGAAATTCAGAGTCATGTTGAAGTCATTTGGTCACTCTAACAAAACACATTTAGCCACTCATCAATATATCAAGGAGATAGCCAAGAGACTCTCTTCGATATTTGATTGTCCCATCGATGAAGCCTTTACATCATGTGCAAACTTGAAACATGAAGTCCCTTCACAAGTTGAGACTTGTAAGGAAAGCTTAGGTGTAGAACAAACTCTCCTAACATCAAAAGCTCAGGGAAGAATGCTAATAGGATTTTAAATTTTACAATTACAGTTCATTAAGATACACTTGAAAGGAATAACAGAACAAAGAAATGAACATACATAATTGGACACCAGATTTATGTGGGAAAACACTTACGGGAGAAAAACCCACCACACCAAGAAAAGCATCTTTGTATTATCGTAAACAAAATTACATACAAAGTACAGACTTCGCTTTCTGATGTCAATTTACAATAGCAACATTCACTGATCAATCTTGTACATAATAGTTCTCTGAAAACATATAATGAATTCACTCAGATTAGTTTATGTTCAATCGAGCAACACTTCATTATCTCACTCTGTTCACCGTCATCCACCATTACTATAGCATAATCATTCTCCTCATAATCTGTTCACCTTCCACACAGGAATGGTCGCAACAGTCCAACTACTAATGGTTCACATCCCGCTTCTCTGATTGGTCCAAAACAGACCATGTAGGATAGTCATTTGGTCAAAGAAGTTCAAACAGAATCACATGTCAGTGAGACATTAGGCCGTGTCTCCTCGATGCCACAATGCCTAACTGTCATTATCGACAGGAGTCACTACCATTGACAAGAGTCATATCGAGTTCAAACCTGTCGCCTAGACTCACTCTATTGCTAAGACATCACATTAATATCCACTACAAAACCATCGACAAGACCATTGCTATCGCTAAGAGTCTTATAGAAATTTATGTCCTACCGATGTTCATACTCATTGGTGAGAGCACAACCATCGACAAGAGATCATATCAAATGCACATCTGTCGGTGAGACTAACAGTATTGACAAGAGCTTATATTGAAGACAGACTGTCAGCAAGAAAAATGCTATCACCAAAAGTTCATACCGAATACACAACTGTCAGCGAGAGAAACACTATCGCTTAGAATCTTATTGAGCCTTCATGTCACTTTGATATAATTCATGTGTAAAACCATTGGTGAGACATACTCTATCAGAATGAGTCATTCCAAATGTTCATGCCTTTCCTCGATGCCACTTGTCGCCAAGAGTCTCCCCGATGATCACTAGGAACCAACCAGTCGGTAAGAGGTCTGCCCAGATGGAAAGAGATAGAAATCTTCACAGTGATAGCCATGTCTTGCTGATGACTCTAGTTGGCAAGATAGAACCAAAGTCTCAATGACTTTGTACTTTTGAACACAGCTGCTAGTCGGTAAGACTTCCAGAGGGTCTCACCAAAATTATCTTTCAGGAGTTTCATGTCAGTAAGCTTGAGGCACATTTTCCAACAATCTCCCACTTGATGAAGATCTTATTGACACCTCCAGAGCACATCAAAACTACTAAAATTCATGGGCACTAAGGCCCATCGAACTGGCACACCACGTAAACTTGTTTTTGCTCACTGGTTTCGTCAATGCATCTACAACATTTTCCAGAGTATCCAATTTTTGTAAAGAGACCTTTCCATCCTCCACCATATCTTGTACAAAATGATACTGCACATTAATATGTTTCATCCTGGCATGGAAATTAGGATTTTTTGCCAAATAAATAGCACTCTGATTGTCATAGTAAATTGTAATTTTCCCTGCATCAAACCCAATGTTAGAACACAATTTTTTTAACCAGATTGATTCTCTACAGGCATGTGTTGCTGCCATGTATTCTACCTCTGTAGTGGACAAAGCGACTACAGCCCGTTGCTTACTCATCCAGCTAACTGCACCACCATTCATCATGAAAATATATCCACTGGTGGATCTTCTACTGTCAATGTCCCCTGTCCAATTAGAATCCACATAACCTCGAATGCTGAGAGTCCTCTATGATTCAACCAAATTTCCATGGTAACACAAAGCATATTCTAATGTGCCCTTTAGATATCTAAACACCCTTTTCACATAATCCCAATGTGTCCTTCTAGGATTTTCCATAAAATGACTAAGTACTCCCACTGCTTGGGAAATGTATGGCCTTGTACAGACCATTGCATACATTAAACTGCCAACTGCACTAGCATAAAGCACTTTGGTCATGTCCTCTATCTCAGTAGGAGATGTTGGAAAGTCTTCAACAAATAGCTTCATTCCCTACAAAACTAGAACAACTAGCTGCTTGCACTTAGTCATACAAAATATCTCCAGAATAGTATTAATATACTGGATACTGATTGAGCTCAAAGGATTGTTCTTGACACAATCTTCCTGTCTTATTCTGATTGAGCCAAAGTTTTCTACTCTTCCTGTCCCTGGTTATTTCCATTCCCAAAATATACCTGGCTGCACCAAGATCTTTCATTTTGAACTTTGCAGACAACTGAGATTTTAGATCAGAAAACATTAACTTACTATTGCCTATGAACATCATATCATCGACATAGAGAGCAATAATAAGAACACGATCATTTTCAGCTTTGTAGTACACACAATGATCGGATTTTGATCTTACAAATCCCAATGACAAAAAAAAATTGTCAAACTTCTGGTACCACATTCTAGGAGATTGTTTTAATCCATATAGAGATTTTTTCAACTTGCAAACTAGATTTTCTTTACCTTTTTCCACAAAGTGCTCAGGCTGGGACATGTAAATTTCTTCTTCAAGGTCACCATGAAGAAATGCTATCTTCACATCCATCTATTTAATTTCTAAGTCATACGCTGCTACTAGTGACAAAAGAAATCTGATAGATGTCAGCTTAGCTACACGAGAAAATATTTCTCTATAATCAATTCCCTCTACCTGGGAATAACCCTTCGCAACCAATTTCACCTTATACTTTTCCACATTGCCATCCATACCTATTTTCTTTTTAAATACCCATTTGTAGCCAACAACTTTTCTTCCTTTAGGCAAGGGCACCAAACTCCAAGTATCATTCTTTTCTAATGATGCCATTTCTTCATTCATGGCTTCCAACCAAGAGTTTGAATCAGACATTCTATCTTTCATAGTCCTAGGCTCATCAGTGCTAGAAATCAAAGCATAGGCACATGTAGAATCTAACAAAGAAAACCCATACCTATCAAGTTGCTTTCTTTCACGTGTTGACCTCCTCATAGGCTGAGGTTGAGGTTGGTCTTCTTCTTTAGAACTCTCAGAACTACTTGAGCTCTCCTCAGTTTCAAGTACATTTTGAATTTTGAATTCCTCTTTATCTGGTGTCAGAGGAATTTCAACTACATCCTTTTTATCTTCTAATTTTGTCTCTGACTACAAATCCAAAGTAGAAGGTTTTAGCTCACAAAAAATAACACTTCTACTATATAGAACCTTCTCCATATCAGGATTCCAAAGCTTTTATCCTTTTATGCTAGCACTATAACCAATAAAAATGCATTTAACAACCTTGTTTTCCAATTTAGACCTTTTCTCATTTGGCACATATGCATATTCCTCACAGCGAAAGACACGAATGTGTCTCAGAGAGGGCTTCTTTCCAGACCAATCTTCCAAAGGTGTTTTCTCAACAAGAGCGTAATTCAGAGAATAGTTTATTAAATAACATGCTGTTGCAACTGCCTCAGCTGAGAACTTCTCCTCCAAGCCAACACTGCTTAGCATTCTTCGTGCTCTTTCCATCACTATCCTATTGAACCTTTCAACAAATCCATTTTGTTGCAGAGTATAGGGTGTAGTTTTATGTCTTTTAATCCCATGATCTTTACAGTACCTTTTGAACTCATCAGAACAAAACTCGCTGCCATTGTCAGTCCTTAAACATTTTATTTTTCTTCCAGTCTGATTTTCCACAAGGTTTTTAAATTCCTTAAAACAACTCAACAATTCTAATTTACTTTTCAAAAAATAAACAAATGCCCTTCTTGAATAATCATCAATGAACAATACATAATATCTTGATTTAGACAAAGAAGGAACATTTACTAGACCAAAAATATTAGAATGTATATAATCAAGTAAACCAGAAGATTTGTGAGGACTAGAGTAAAATGAAACACGGTGTTTTTTACCATATATACAATGTTCACAAAACTCAAATTTGAGGTTACAATCATCAAGCCCTTCAACTAGGTTTTTATTTTTCAAGGTTTTTAAACCTTTTTCACCAATATGGCCAAGCCTATGATGCCAGAGCATAGTCTTTTTTGCTGGAAGTTTAACTTCTATATAGTTTGCACTATCAGGAACATTTTTCTCCTTTTCTCCATGAGTAGCCTTCTGTGACTTTGGAGAGACACTATTGCATTGCACAACAAGTGCATCCAGCTTATACAAGGTACCAATTCAAGCACCCCTTGCTAGCACCATTGAGCCTCTAGTCATCTTGCAGCCATTTCCAGAGAATGAGACGTGCACTCCAACATCGTTCAGCTTACTAACAGAAAGTAAATTTTGAGCTAGACCTGGTGTATGCATTACATCATTGATTCCCTTCACTCTTCCATCAGGGAATTGAATTATGACTCTTGCACGACCAACTATTTCTAGAGATGAATTGCTTGCCAAATACACCCTTCCACCATCATATTTTTCATACTTAGTGAACCAATCTCTATGAGATGTCATGTGGAAAGATGCTCTAGAATCAATCAGCCAGACATCATCTGATGCTTGTGTAGCCAAGGATGCAATGAAAGCGTCTGCATCACTCTGAGAAGAATCATTGTCAGAAGAATTCTTCTTCTTCTTTTTCTCCTCTTTGAAATCCTTTTGGACGTGACTAGGTTGCCCACAATTCCAACACTTCACCTTGCACTTCTTACTAGGAGACTTTGATCTCCCTTCTGATTTTGATTTGGACTTCTTTTCTTTCTTCTTTCCTTTTTCTTTTGATTTGCCTCTAATAGCAAGAGCCTCCTTCGCCATCTCAGAAGATTTTCTTCCCATCTCTTCCGATAACAAAGAAGCAACAACATCTTCCATCTTAAAAGTGGATGTCATACTCCCAATAGCCATCACCAAGTGATCCCAAGAATCTAGCAAAGAACATAACAACAACATACATACTTCACTTTCTGATGTCAATTTACAACAACATTCATTGATCAATCTTGTACAAAATAGCTCTCTAAAAACATACAATGAATTCACTCAGATCAGTTCATGTTCAATCGAGCAACACTTCATTACCTCACTCTGTTCACCGTCATCTGCCATTACCAGAGCATAATTTTTCTCCTCACAATCTGTTCACCTTCCACATAGGAATGGTCACAACAGTCCAATTGCTAATGGTTCACATTCTGCTTCTCTGATTGGTCCAAAATAGACCATGTAGGATATTCATTCGGTCAAAGAAGTTCAAACGAAATCGCATGTCGGTGAGACACTAGGCCGTGTCTCCCCGATGCTAGAATGCCCAACTATTGTTATCGACAAGAGTCACTACCATTGGCAAGAGTCATATCGAGTTCAAACCTATCACCCAGACTCACTCTATCGCTAAGACATCACATTGATATCCACTGTAGAACCATCACTATCGCTAAGAGTCTTATAGAACTTTATGTCATACCGATGTTCATACCTGTCGGTGAGACCACAACCATCGGTAGGAGATCATACCAAATGCAAATCTGTCAGCGAGACTAACAGTATCAGCAAGAGCTTATATCAAACATAGACTGTCGGCGAGAGAAACACTATCACCAAGAGTTCATACCGAATACACAACTGTTGGTGAGAGAAACACTATCACTTAGACTCTTATCTAGCCTTCATGTCACTCTAATGTCATTCATGTGTAAAAACATCAGTGAAACATACTCTATCAGAATGAGTCATTCCGAATTTTCATGCCTCTCCCTGATGCCACTCATCGCCAAGAGTCTCCCCGATGATCACCAGGAACCAACCAATCGGCAAAAGGTCTGCCCAAACGAAAATAGATAGAAATCTTCACAATGATAGCCATGTCTTGCCAATGACTCATATTGGAAAGATAGAACCAAAGTCTCAGTGACTTTGCACTTTTGAACACAACTGCTAGTTGGTAAGACTTCTAAAGGGTCTCACCGAAATTTTCTCTTTCAGGAGTTTCATGTTAGTAAGCTTGAGGTACGTTTTCCAACAAGCCTTAGGGTTTCTTAATACCCAATACCACAGACTCTACCAATAAAGCTTATGATGGAACTCTGATGTCTGATTGCTGACACTCTTCTACTTTGCAACTGTATTTAGTAAGTGATAAGCCTGAAGGCCAATGCCTGATTACTTGCAAAAATTCTAAGGCTTTTACCATGCATTTAGTGATTGAAAATCTCTAAGCCCAAACATCTTAACACACCAGTAAGTTTGAGACATAATTTCTCAACAATAACATGTAACTACATCAACCAATATGGGCTAAGCATAGGCCATTGTAGAGGGTAGGGCATCATGTAGAGGGTTTTGAACCTATATCACGATTGAGATCTGCTCATGAGGAGCTAAGTGCTACATATGAGGAGTTTAAAGTAGATAGATCCCAATGTCCCATCGATGATCGTATACAAACATACCTACAAATAGTGATTGATAGGGTATGAGCTAAGAGATATGGGTTCAAATAGTAGCATACAATAGCAGTCAAGGCTAATACAAAGCTTAAAGGTGACCTTAAGGTTGTACTGGTATGAAGTGGCTCTAGGATCTAATTACAGTCTACAATCACATGCTGACCACCATCACCAAGCCCTGAGGAGTTTGGTAGCCATAGGCCTACAAGATTTTGATATTATTTTTGTAAATATACCACATTTTGTTAGCATGGTTCTTGAAATAAAGGAAAATAGGTTGACCATGATGAAACAAAATGATGAACCTAATTTCCTCTCTATTTTTATTCAATATATAAGTAATAATGTGTAAATGAATATGAGAAATCAAACCTAATTGATAGAGAAATCAAAAGGTCAGTTTTAAGAGGGTTAAATGCTATGTACCTATTACAAAAAGTGCTTTTTTAGACACTATAAAAAACCCAAAAATAAATCCTGTAGCTCATTTTCTGTGATTTGAAAACTTTCTTAGCAACTTCGACAACTTTGACAACTTTTACAATTTTTTTCTCTAAATGATCTTCAACCTAAAACTTGCAATCACACATCAAAGGAGAGAAAATGTTGTTTGTTAGTGAATAGGGGTTTTCCTTGGTCAAATTCCATTTTGGTAATTGTTACCCAATTTTTTATGGAAAATTATAACAAAAAATAAAAGAAAAATATTTTTTGTAAAAGAAAGTCAAAGGCAGTCAAAGTCAAAGTCAAAGGGATAGGATAAGGATTGCAAAATATCTTATTCACAAAGGATAAGGATTAAAAATATCTTATCTTCAAAGGATAAGATTGACAACTCAAAGGATAAGATTGACAAATTAGAGGATAAGATTTACAACTCAAAGGATAAGATTGACAACTCAGAGGATAAGGATGACAACTCATAGGTAAAATATCTAAAGTCAACATGAATTTTTGATTTTAGGCTCTCAAAATCTATAAATAAGAGGTCTATGTTTGTTGAAAATCATTGGAAAAGTTTATTGTGACAAAGTGATATTTAGTCCTTTGATTTTTTCAGTCATAATCAAGTCTTTACTTATGTAATTTTCTTCATTAACTACATCTTTAACCTTGTTTCACTTTGAAATAATGGTTGACTGAATGCTTGTGATGTAATATTTTGTTTTTTTCTAGAAAATAGTCATTGTAGCAGCCTTCAGTGATTCAAAGATTTACATTTTTCCTTGATTTGTTTCAATTTTCTTTGTGTATGAAAGAAAAGCGGGTATTTTTGTGAGTCCTATGACTCCTTGATTGCTGCTATTCTAAGTTTACCTTTGAATTACTACTACAAATTACTGTGTGAAGCTTTAGATTGATATTTATAGGTTGTGATGTAGAAACAAAGTAGAAATCTACTATATTTGGTGTATCACCTTCATTTTTTAGTTTTAGTTTTAGATTATCAAATCTTTCTCGTCTGTTTTCCTAGCAAGGTTCTTAAGTTAGAGTTAGTTGTTAGGTGCTTTACCAAGGGGAAGCCTCCCTTTAATCAAAGGTTGACCTCAAGTTTCACGAGTCCCACAACTCGAGAGGTCATCCCATGTTTCACAAAATAGCTAGATTCAAGATTTAGTAGGGTGCATATTCCAGGTGATAACAATTTTTGGTATGTTCGGTGGGACAAACTTCTCTTGATTGAAGAATTTGGTGTTTTCTTCAATGCATCTAGCCTTTTGAGGCATATCTTCAAACACCATGGTGACTCCATTCACATCTACTGGTTCAAGCAACAGTAGTTCCATTTCATATTGTTGAAGAAGTGGTGCCTTCTTCAACATTTTGACCTTTGGAGGTGTTCTTTGAGCACTTGGTGACTCTACAACTCTTTAGGTGACCCTTTGGTATGTACCCAAAATCTTTGGTAGGGAAATGATCTGCTCTTATTTAATAATTTTCAAGGCATTTTCTATGCTTAATAATGTCAAGTTTTAGAGGAAACCATATGTACACTCCACCATATCATGATAATGCTAAATTTGTGCCTCCTAATCAGCCATATCAGGCTGGTTATACATCCCATTTCATTCCACAGAACCCTACTATTGTGGGTTCTCAACCCTTTCAAAATGCATACCACCCAGCCCACCCTACTTAGTATTCTTGGATGCCTACATATTCCTATCAGCAACCCTAGGAGGCTTCTTGTTCTTCCTTTCAACCCCAAAACATGAGTGAACTCATGTCCATTTTAGGGATCTCCATAGACAAATTAATGAGCTTAAGGAGTAGCAAGTATTTGACCTACAATAGGAGGAGTGGGAAAATCAAGCCTATCAGGAGCAACAAGAAGGTTATTTCCCACGTCATGATGAGTTTTTCCATTAGGCTCATTATGCACAACAACAAAATAATGATGCTCAATGGAGGTATGAGAAGCAGTCGAAGGCACAAAGAAAGTAACAAGAAGAGTGTACAACAAGAGATCTTGTTGCTAGGAAAGAAAAAATCAGACTTTCCCTTGCTTTAGCATAGGTGCCTGAGACTTAGGCAGCCCCTTGTGTGCCTAGTTTTAGACAAGCACCTCCACCATTTCCACAACAACTTGCTAAGGAGGAGGTAAGAAAACATAAATTCCCAAGTTTTAGGAGCCCTAGCAAGCCTCTTGAAACTTCTATTAGCCCTCCTTTTGTTCTAGAATAGCCTATTATGCAAGAGGTATGCAAGCCCAAAAAAATTAGTTTTAAGAATCCTAATCAGCCCCTTGAAACTCCAAACAACCTCTTGTGCCATCAAGTGGATCTTCTATGTTGGAGATCCTAAGTTTTGCAAACCTCTGTTCCTTACAAGAAACCATCCTTGAGGAGGCTCAACCTTTTACATCTATGAAGCAATTTCGGGCTAGGAGTGAAGAGGTTGCTATTGTGGAGCTTTCATGTGCTCAAAATATTGAGTGTCTTTGTTTGTTGCAAGAAAAAATTGAAGATGAAATAGTGTTGCAACAACAAGGCATCAAAAAGGTAGAAAAAATTGATGCAATAGAGGAATCAATCCTCTCATTTGATTCCCTTCCTTGTTTTGTTGAAGATGAGGAGGATATATTAGCTATACCTACATCCATTGAAGCCTCTGAACAACTTGGTTTGGTTTTGATGGTTGAAGATAACTCCATGGTTTTGGAGCAGTAAAAATAGACGTGTTTAGCCTCTGTTATAGTGGATGAAGATCCACAATCTATTGAGATCTATAGTTTTGAGGTGGAGGAACTCTTTTGGGACAATTTAGAAGTTGTTTGCCTAAGGTTGGATACCAATCTTTCACTCCCAAAAGAGCAGATTTGTGGACAATAATATAAGAATGAAGAAGTAGCAGAGGACGTGGCAACCATTACATGCCAATAGTCTAATTTTGTTGCAGCTCATTGCCAAGAAGAAATTAAAATAGAGAGACAACTTGAAGAATTTAGTTCTTCACTTCAAGTGTCTCAAAAATCTGAGTTTTGTGTTAATGAAGTGTGCATCAATACAAATGATTTTGTATTTATTGAGAAGCCACACATTTTTTTGGAGAGTGATGCTCTCGTTGCTCAATTTGATAGTATACTTGATCTTGAAGTTTCTCATTTGAGGTGCATGAAGAAGCAATTCCTTGTGTAGATCAAAAATCAGTTTTGGCATATTTTGCATTACCAAGTGAGCTGGAAACTTTCTCTTTTTGTTTCAATTCATGCTTTGAGGAAGTCAGTGATGATGACATTGTCCTATCCTTTTGTGAGGTGATTTCTCTTCCCTCTACAAAAGGTTTTCTCTTGGATGCTAACCTATCTTCAAAAAGGTTCACCCCTATTGTTGTATTTTCAGATGAGGCTCCAGTGTTAGATGATTCTAACACTTGCATCATATGGTTTCCTTGCAATGGAAAAATTTACAGTGAAGCGATCCTCCACCTTGCAAGCATTTTGTGCAGTTACATGCATGTTGGCAACAATTTTCAGTGGTTGCAGCTTGCTGAGGTTTGCAACTATGGTTTGAGGGAGATCAACTCCTTCAAAAGGTTCATCTTTGATAGAGGAAAAATTCCATTCTTTTCTTTCTGTTAGTTCAATGTATATATTGTAAATATCTTTCTTTCCATGAAGTGAATTTGTACACCTTGCATTCTCCTTAAGGGAATGCATATTCTAGCTTCATGCTTTCCTGCAAGTGTAGCTGCACATGTTTTGTTTTGATTTAAGGAGGCCCAACTATTGAAGTTTTCTACTTCATGAATCTATGCCCAATGGACCAATAAAGCCTCTGGATCCCATGATTAGCAGGCAATCATCCCGCATAAATCACCAAAATGTTATCCATTTTTTTATGGAAAATCAGAATAAAAAATAAAAGGAAAATATTTTTTGCAAAAGAAATTCAAAGGAATCCAAAGTAAAAATCAAAGGGACAAGGATAAGGATTGCAAAATATCTTATCCAAAAAGGATAAGGACTAAAAATATCTTATCTTCAAAGGATAATATTGACAACTCAAAGGATAAGATTGACAAATCAAAGGATAAGATTGACAACTCAAAGGATAAGATTGACAACTCATAGGGAAAATATCTAAACTCAACTTGAATTTTTGATTTTAGGCTCTCAAAATCTATAAATAAGAGGCCTATGTTTGTTGAAAAGCATTGGAAAATTTTATTGTGACAAAGTGACATTCAGTACTTTGATTTTTTTAGTCATAATTAGGTCTTTACTTCTATAATTTTCTTCATTAACTGCATCTTTAACCTTGTTTCACTATGAAATAATGATTGAATGTATGCTTGTAATGTAATATTTTTCTATTTTTCTAGAAAATAGTCATTGCAGTAGGCTTTAGTGATTCAAAGATCAACATTTTTCCCCTATTTGTTTCAATTTTCTCTGTGTATGAAAGAAAAGTAGGTATTATTGTGAATCCTATGACTTCTTGATTGTTGTTCTAAGTTTACCTCCAAATTACTGTGTCAAGCTTTATATTGAGATTCATAGGTTGTGTTGCTGAAGAAAAGTAGAAATCTGCTATATTTGGTGTATCACCTTCATTTTTCATTTTATTTTTAGATTATCAAATCTTTCTCATCTGTTTTCCCAACAAGGTTCTTAAGTTAGAGTTAATTGTCAGGTGATTTATAAAGGGGAATCCTACATTTAATCGGAGGTTGACCTCAAGTTTCATGAGTCCCACAACTCAAGAGTTCATCCCATGTTTCATAGGATAGCTGGATTCAAGATTCAACATGGTGCATATTCCAAGTGATAATAGTTATCAAACCTTGAAATGAAGCAATGCATAAATGAATGATGAATGAACAAAATGTTATGTCACGACTCACCAATCCTCAATTGAAACCTTGGAGTACATATCTGCATTTTAGCATGAAGTGGGCTCAATGAATTTAGATCTTGATCATGAAAATTGATTAGAAACAATGCCTTTGAACACTTGATTAGATCTTGAGCGCTACATCACCATATTAACTCAACAACATGAATTATGCACTATGCCTTTGACATGATGAAATGGATCTTGATTGCTATAATAATATTCTACAAATATGCCTTTTAATTCCTTAGAAATTCTCTTGAATGCTCTATCAATACTCTTGTGTAATTACTCTTATAATAACTTCATTTTGCTAGGTGAAACTAAGTGAAAAGCCTTTTATTTATACATATCTTATCATTAATTCTTGAAATTAAAATACCACAAGCCAACATCAAATCTTGAATTTGAATTCATTACAATAGTTCCAAAAACATATCCCAAGGGGGGTCCTAGGTCTAAGTGAGGACCCATTTTCCATGTGGCGAATGCGTCCTAGCCCACTTAACTAGGACACACTTTGGGGAATGTTAAATGTTATGTGAAAATAGTGTCCTAGGACCTAGTGATGACCCATTCACCAGGTGGCGAATAGGTCCTAGGTCACTAACTAGGACACACACCTAAAATTAAGTGTTGTGTTATAGAATTTATGAATGTCAGGTTTTATCTCTCAGAATTTGCATTTAATTAGGATTGGATTTGAATTATAGGGGAAAATTAAGGAAAATTAACCTCAATTAATTAATAATTCCATAGATTAGTGTGAAAGTGTAAAGATACACTTTACAACACCCTAAATAAGTCACAATTAAGTCCATTGACTTTAAAAGGGCCCTAAATTCAATGTGAATGTGTAAAACACATTACAAAACTAAATCAAGGCAACATTAAGCTTCATTTTGTTTATTAATTATTCCCAAACTAAGAAAAAAGTGATACTTTTTTCGTCACTACATTTTGCACTCACTTTAGTGAGAGTATGAGCCCATGTCAAACTCACACTAAAGTAGACATTCAAGACACTTATGTATGCAACAATGACAAAGATGCACAATCATAAAACATAAGGGACCAAGAAGAATCAAGCCTAGATGGTGCAACACGATGTGGAGCACATCTAATATATATATATATATATATATTTGTCATGTGCTCACTCTGGGGTAATGGAACCTCAGGCTATCTACTAGGTGAGTATCCCAAAAGGGTGGCAAATGAGAGAATCATATTAGGCTCCCATAAAATATTAAATATATCCTCCTAATGACTTCAATAAGGCACCACAATGCTAGGAAAGGCTCCACAGGAAAGAAAGGTGTGTTATGCTAGGTGGCCTTGAATAAAGGTTTTAGTTCCATAGGGCTTAAAAAGCTATGTTATGTTGAGAACCTAAGAAAAAGGGGAAGGATCCATAGGCTAAAAAGGTGTGTTATGATTGGTGGAATTTATTAGGGTTCAATCTTCACAAGGTTAGCAAGTTGTGTTATGCCAAACACTTATGAATAATATGCAAGTAAAGGTTTTTGTTCAATGAGACTTTTCGTAGTTCGTGTAAGGTCTCTTCTTATGGAACATTGTACCTAATGTCCCCAAGAGAAGACAAGTCACATAAATATCAAAATCTTGAAGGAAATCAAACCCAATGACACCACCAAGAAAATGACACATCACAAGAATAAAGAAAAACACAAAAAAAATATGAGTGTTGATGTTTCCCCACTTTAAAGCGATTGCTAACACCATTGCTATGAGCAATATAATTTAAAGTATAAGGAGATATGAGAGCTTACTCAGAAATCCCTATGCCAAGTCATATGTTCGTGAATGAAACTACATCATGAATAAGGGGTTTCCCCCAAAATTCAATGCTAAAGATAACTTAGTACGACACATGGGAGCCAACTTAAGGCATGTCATGCACATCCCAAGCTTGCTCCTATATACATGGAAGTGACCAAATAGCCAAAAGAGACAATGAAAAGTGCCATACAAGGACTAGGCTTCCTAACCCCTTGCCCCCACTTAGTGCAAGACAAGGGTGGGCTGAGGTGATTGATGAAAAACATGAATATCGGTATCAATTAGAGGAACTAGGTGCTTCAACACAAGGAAGAGCACCACAATCCTTAAGATGTTGAATTTTACTACTCAAAACCTTACATTCATTAGTAGAATTACCATGAACTCTATGATATGCACAAAATGACCTCTTGTAGTAAATTTTCTTTTATGTGCTTGGAGGGAGAGATATCAAACAATCTTGGAGGAGTCTCGAAAATATATCCTCTTGTTCAATAGCAGAAGATGTTCCTTTATTTTGGGACAAAGATATCTCTTGCTTAGTACAAGGTATCATACTTACACAAGACTCTTTAGATTGCTAGATTTTGTACTCTTCTTTAAAGGAAGATGTAAAACCTAATGAACTCCAATCATTACTAAGACATCTCCTAGGAGTGATTTGTGTGATGAAATTAATGTTAAGCAAAGATTTCTTTGTTTCTTTATTTTCTTTCAAAGGACAATAACCAAGAAAACTAGTTTCATTAATGGCCGAAACATTGTCAACAAGGGATCTCTTTATCATGATTTGATTAAAATAGTCTATTATCATGAAAGCTTCTTGTCATTTTTTAACTTCCAATGAAGGTAACTCATCTTGATGGAAAGTAATGTCTAAGTTGGTCAAAGTTGTAGCTTGAATTTGGACTGCCACATCATTTGATTGCACATTAGGAGTAGGAACTTGTTGTAAAGCACTTTGAAGCGTGTTATGATAACTAGGTGAGGGTTTAATAAGGTCCCATAAGGATATTTTAGTAGGGGCATTCTTAAGTTGTTCAAAAAGATCATACTCTTTTCCACTTTGTAAATGCAAACGAGGAGCACTAGGCAAGATAGCTTGAGGTAAAGGGAGGGATGTTTGAGTTGTCTGTCTTGGTTGTAGATTGTTCCTAGTGTTATATGTATGAGAAAAAATATTGTAACTCAGTTGCTGTGAAACATTATCATTATCAGGTTGCCTTTTTGGTATTTCTAAGATAAGCATGGGTTTATTTTGAACTTGTGGTTGTTTTGAAGGTGGGTAGATGGTAAGAAGTGGCTGAAGAGACCACTTCAAGGAATATCTAATGTTCATAACATCAAAAGGCTTGTCCTTATTTTCATGATCCCTTAATGAATAGGATTCTAATGTATCTTCATAATATTCATCTAAGGAAGCAACATCATGATTATTTGAAATACATGTTTCAATGTTGTCATTTTCTTGCACCATGATATCTTCCCTAGTAGGAGAGTTTTTAGGAGAGCTACAAACTAAATGTTCATGAAATTCAATGGTTGATTCTTATAAAATTACTTCATCACAGGTAAGGGAGTTATCAATGGTTGGATTGTCTTGCTTATCAATGATTGCATTCTCTTATTCAATAATGTTTTTCCTAGGGGAAAAGAGACAAATAGGACTCTCATAACTCTCATTGGTTTGATCTTCTAACACCAAAATATTTTCTTCAGAACTAGGAGAGATATTGGGAGAAGACCAAATTTGATTGTTATGATTATCCACGATTGCATTCTCTTTCACTAAAGCATTCTCATAAGTGTGAGGGTTGTGTGTTTGATTCATGTCAAGTTCACCAAAATGAAATAAAGGAGAATAGGTTCACCATGATGAAGCAAAATGATGAACCTAATTTCCTCTCTATTTTCATTCAATATGTAAGTAATAATGTGTAAATGAATATGAGAAATAAAACCTAACTAATTTAGAAATAAAAAGGAAGGTTTTAAGAAGGTTAAATGCTATATACCTATTGCAAAAATTACTTTTTTGGACCTCATTGAGGACTCATTCGCCCTATGGTGAATGGGTCTTGGATAGGGCTCTAGAAAAATGGTTTTTGGGTTATGTTATTCAATGTTCACACTCTCAGATTCTATTTGGAGACTTTCAGAAATGTGGAAAAAAATCTTGTAGCTCAGTTTTTGTGATTTGAAAACTTTCTTAGTAACTTCGACAGCTTTGAATTTTTTTACAATTTTTCTCTCCAAATGATCTTCAACCTAAAGCTTGCAATCAGACATTAGAGAGAAAATGATGTTTGTTAGGGAATAGGGGTTTTCCCTGGTCAAACCCCGTTTTGGTAACTAAACTTTGAAATGAAACAATGCATAAAGGAATGATGAATGAACAAAATGCTGTCACAACTCACCAATCCTCAATTGAAACCTTGGAGTACAAATCTACAACTTATCATGAAGTGGCCTCAATGAATGTAGATTTTTGATCATGAAACTTGATTAGAAACAATTCCTTTGAACACTTGATTAGATCTTGAATGCTACGTCACCACATTATCTCAAAAATATACACGATGAACTATGAATTTGACATGATGAAATGGATCTTGATTGCTGCAATAATCTTCTACAAATATGCCATTGAATGCCTTATAAATTCTCTTGAATGATCTATCAATAATCTTGTGAAAGTACTCTTATGGTAACTTCATTTTTCTAGTTGAAACTAAGTGAAATAGTATTGTATTTATACATATCTTATCATTAATTCCCAAAATTCAAATATAACAAGCCGACAAAAAATATTGGATTTGAAATCATTAAAATACTACCAAAAACATATCCCAAGGGGGGTCCTAGGTCTAAGTGAGAACCCATTCACCATGTGGCGAATGGTTCCTATCTCACTTAAGTAGGACACACTTCAGGTAATGTTAAATGTTATGTGAAAATAAGGTCCTAAGACCTAGTGAAGACCCATTTTCCAAGTGGCGAATGGGTCCTAGGTCACTAACCTAGGACACCCACCTTAAATTAAGTGTTGTGTTATAGCATTTATGAATGTTGGATTTTATTTCTCAAAATTTACATTTAATTAGGCTTGGATTTGAATTAAAGGGGACAATTAAGGAAAATTAACCTCGGTTAATTAATAAAGCCCTAGATTAGTGTGAAAGTGAAAAGATGCACTTCACAACACCCTAAATAAGGCACAATTAAGTCCATTTAGTTCAAAAGGGCCCTAAACTTAATGTGAATGTGTAAAACACATTACAACACTAAATCAAGGAAACATTAAGCTTCATTTTTTTTTATTAATTATTTCCAAACTAATGAAAATGGAATACTTTTTCTATCACTATAGTTCCATGATGATGTATGGAGGGAAAAACGATCCCCTTAAAAAGGTTTTATGATGATGATTTTTTGTAAAACCCTTAGGGATCTTAATATGTGTCTTTCCACATAAATTTCATTAGGAAAGAGATCACAAGATGCAAAGATTGAATTTAAACCTCAAAGGTGAGCCAATCACACCTAGATCTTAGTCCTTAGTACAATAGTATAAGATCTGAAACCAAATTGAAATGATTTAAAATGCTCAAACTAAATGAACAGTAAGATGTAATATCTAAAATACATATTATTGAAAATAAAAAAGACTATTATAGAACTTTGTAGGTAGATTTGAGAAGGGTCTGAACACATGTAGCTATCACCAAAAAAATATTTTGAGGAGTGCAGAGGGATGCATTCATGCCTAAGAAAATGGGTTTCAGACTAGGGCTCCAAAACAACAATTGGAAGTCCTTTGATTCTAGATCTTGATTTTGGTTTGACACTAGTCCCACTATTGAAAAGTAAAAAATAAAGTCTACAACTTAGTTTTAGTAGCTTGACAACAATTTTTGATTATCAAAGCTTGTGCCTCTCCGAGCAACCTTATGGAAAATTTAGCGAATGGAGGATTTGATGCGCTTCATTGAATAACCTCTAGGATTGTTAAAGAAGCCGAATATTCCTTTTAATTTGGGAAAAGGGGAAGAAAATACAGAAAATGTAGAAAATAAGACTAAGGAGATGTGCCAGAAGCTTCTACACACATTTCAAAAACCATAACAGGTTCTTAATTTTGATAAAATGAACACATAATGCCACATACCCTTCATTATTGAAAGGATAAGGAATAGCTAAGTCCTATATGAGCACAAAGAAGTCTTTCAGATCCTTTTGTGAGAAGCACCCATTAAGGTTTGACAAAATGATAAATTTGAGATCAAATATGATGCTTCAAACCCTAATGGAAATTTTACCCCAAATAGCATAGTATGAGATCTAACAAAATTTTAGTAGGAAATGAAAGAGTATCAAAACATGGTCCACTTCACTATAGGTCTAAGTTGGAGAACATAAAAGCTAGAACTAAGAATTAATTATCAAGACTATATTTGAAAGATAAAAATGAAACGACGCAAGAATATGTGTGAACAAAGAATAAAAATGTAAGATAAAGGCCATATAGGCATAGTCTAATACATATCATTATTTCTATTACTTGATATAGAAAACAATAAAAAGGATGCTAAGGCTAGATAACTGATTTAGATAGTTATCTTGAAAATTAATTACAAAACTAATAGAGGGCAACCAATTTTCTATCAAAAATATTCCACCTCCTATATTTTTCTATTTCCTATTCAAACTATTTTGAGAGGCTTGTAAATTACCTTTTATAAGACAAGGGAAGCAAACAAAAAAAAAAATTCTCCACCACCTAAACAAAAACCCTAATAGGTGGCAGTAAAATGTTTCCCCAAAACCTTGACAAATATCAAATTAGATTATGAAAATTTGGGCAATAAAATTTAAGCTGCTTCATCTGGTGATTTGTGTAACAACTTGTCGATCTGGAAATCTAGGAGCTGCTAAAAATATTCTATGTCAGAGAAAGAATGTGGTGCCATGAAAATACTGATTAATAGAAAATATCATCTAATCATTCGTGAGTGGCAATGGCCTCACTGAATGGATATTGGTATCTGGGGTCTCTTGGAGAAGGAAAAAATATCAACACTTGGAAATTCTCTTCAAAAATTCCATTCCTAACACCATAGAACCTCATCTAACCAAAGTTGGGCCACATGGTGAGAATTTCTTAAGACTCCATTGAGCTACTTGGTGAAAAACCCCACGGAGCAACCATATGTCTCATTGCACATCCTTGAGAGATGCGATATCAAAAAGTGGCACTACCACTACATGGCACGATTGCACACTTTTTAGCAAAAAGGAACCTCATGAACTTTACAAAATTGCATGAATGTGACATGTGGTGGGGCCAATAGAAAAGACCAAAAAATGGTAATAGTAGGAAAACTTGTGGGGCTTAAAAGAATAGAGATAATATATTAATATGTTTAGAGTGAATAAAATATCTATAGCTCTAGCAATTCACAGGGGGCCTACACCTAAAAAGGCATGAACTTAGAAGAAGAATAAATTAAAAATATTTAAAAAGACATATGATCCTTAGATCTTGATGAATACAAAATGTAGGTAGTCTGAATTTGAATTAGAAGGCAGAACTAGTGCGTGCAACAATTTAGAAGCATGATCCCAATTAAGTATGTCTTTAAAAGAGACCTCACCCAATCTTGTTTGCATAGCATCAATGTGAAATTAAAGTATAGCAAGTGGAAGGAGTATTTATTTGATTTCTTCTTCACTTAGTGATGGGACTAGTGCTTGGAAGGTCGATTGATCACACTACTTGCCTTCTAGTGCCTCCTTGATTTTTTCTTCGGCCAATATTGCTCCGTTGGGAAAGAAGGGAGAAGGAAGTCCTATTTGAACTAGACTTTCAAAATATTTTCTCATCTTGTTAACCTTGTTTATCAAAGAATTCTAGAAATTTCTACCCCTTTGTGTAGCTTGGCTATAGACTATGAATTCATTCACCTTCTTTGTGGCCGCTCTTCTATCTAGTATCCCTGCACTTGCTAGAGTCTCTTTGGTAGCTTTATAGAAATTGTGAATCAATATCTCTAATTCTATAGACCAAGGAGTGATTGAAAGTAAAATTTGGTCAATTATTAGACCAATCTTTGTACTAAGCTCCTATGCATCCACGATGAATCTTAGATCTAGCTTCAGGGATGTCATTACAAATTTTATTTTCTCCTAATAAGAGAAATATAATTTCTACAACACAATGAGAAATTTGGTCCTCTATGCTATAGTTTACTCTTTTTTATCCTAGGAATCCTTTTCTTTTATATCCTCTTGCAGCTAATTAACTATCTCCAAAGTTCTTTGAAGTTCGAGGAACAACTATTCCACTTCTTCGATGTAGGCTTGCATACTAGAATCCAATTTTTTTTTCCCACCTCTCCATGTCAATGACCATTTGGGATATGTGTAGTTCCTCCTGGAATCATCCATCCTAATGTTGAAAATGTCATTGGCTTTGCTCCTGAAGACCCAAAACAATAAACTCTTGTAGTACCTTTTGCAACTCTTCCATCTTTTCTATAAGCTATTTCTCTGTTGATTCTCTAGCATTATTTTCATCTACCATTTGGGATTGGACATTAGTCAACTCATTTTTAATCTCATGTTTCTCCTTCTCAAAATGTTCACACAACTACTTCACTTGGTTTAAAGTTGATTCAAACCACTTGCCTTACATTTCTTGTAGCTTATTTTGTAAATCTTCACACTCATGATCTCATTGTTCTGAGATGTTGGAGAGCTCCTTTTGTCTTTGTTGCAACTCTTCTATTTCTTCTTGTAGTTTGTTTTTCAACCTCTCTCCCTCCTTGGATTCAACTTGGATCTTGAGTGACATATTTTCCATTTCAGCTAAATTGCGATCCTTATCCATTTGTACTATCTGCAGGGACATAGCTACTACCTTTTTTTGTTCCTATGCTTGTCTTAAATGAGTGACCTCTGAGTCTTTTTATTTTATTTCCACTTGGTGCTTCTCAATTTTGTCCTTCACATTTAATAACTTCATTTCTCACTTTTTCAATTTTCTCTCCAACCTTAGGTAGTTGGTGGATACTACCTTCTTTGTGCCCTTCATGAAGAGCCTATCTTGTCATGAGGGAGTGCTTCAATTGAATTCAAGCCTATAGCTTGGATCTCATAATACTCATATTGCATTTCTCCTTCTGGTTTGGAGATTAGGGGCTTCATGGCCAAAATCATTAGATTTTCACTCCTCATCAAAACATGTCTATAACTTTGGGGTGGACAAAGTTTCTACAACCTTCACTAACTACTTCTACTTACTTTCTTTGTGATCCATTTTGCATAAGTCCACTTGAGTCTAGAGATTTTGAGGGGACTCGATACTTTGTGCAGCAATAAGTACATTGATAGGGAGGCCATAATGAATAGAGTAAGGGGTATCCTCAGATAGTTGACCCTGGGGGAAAGTTTTCATGAAGCTTAAAGGTATTGGAAAAAAAAGCTGAATGCCATGCAAATAATGTGAGGTATGTGGAATGGTCATCAGAGTGAGGGGAGAAATAGTTGAGAAAAGGGGAATTTTTTTAGAAGTGGGAAAAGGTTATGAAACCTGCAACATGGGTTGCTTTGGTGTTGAAACCTGGGATTCTAACATAGCGATTAAAATGCCAATCATGAATACAATTGAAGATGCATATTCTACATGCAAGAATTCTAAAGGAGAGTCAATGGAAATTATGGTAGGAGGTGTGGAAAATATGGGTGGGTCAACAACAATAGGTGAATTAATTTGGGTTTGAGATGGAAGGGTCAGAGAAACAAAGAGGCAGAAGAAGAAAGAATGATGGGTGAAAAACTTACCTGTGCTACGGGAGCCATGGGTGCTTGTGAGACAAAAGTCACCTCCTCATGATCATCCTTCTTTGGAGGTCCTTGCTTGCTTGAAACTTTGGTTGTTCTCCTCTTGGTAGGAGGTTGGTTTACTATAACAAACCCTTAGCTGCTGAGTTCGATGAACCTTGAGCGCTCCGAACCATCGAAATCCTTCTTGTAGACAATTGGGTTTGTGTCACTCTAGTGCATATGTTTGTGGATGAGGATGGTTGCTACTCCTGATCTCATGGTGGTGGTGAGTCAAAAGGTATGTTAGAACTAGAACCAACATCTGTATCATAAATTTCCTCAAAATTTTCATCAATAGGGATTTGTTTATGTAGGGAATTTATGTATTTAATTTCCTACCAATATCTTTTGAAATAAGCTATTTTCCTTTCAAAACAATTCTTCTTCTTCAATCGTTGCTTCATAGAATTTTCCATCAATATTTCTAGCTTAAACTCTTACAAAATTTAATAAAAAGAGAGCCATGAAGGCTACACATATGGTAGGAGGACTAAGTCGACATGTGTATCTTCTGCATCTCCCACTAGGTTCCACTTTTTCTCCTAGTATGGTCACAACCCATGCTTCATGGGTATGAACCCATATGGATTATACTTCCATGTATAAAAAATGAGACCCATGCAAAGATAGGCCAGCTTGTTGGTCAAATTTTCTCCAACATCTCTCTTCAAGAGGACCACTTTGTATTTACCAAAGGTGAGGGGGGTCACATAAAGCTTCACCTTCTTGTTTCTAGTGCCATAGACTGTATCCGCAATTGATAATCATTGGTACATTTTTAGGGAAAGTGTTCTATCTATTAGAAACCTAGGCAACCAAAAAGGGTTTCCTACAAATCCATGTAGTCTAATGAAATTAAAATTTGGCCCACATAAATAATCAAATAGAGGCCTATGATCACTCATCCAGGCTAAATGTTCACCAAAAAATATGACGAGACAAGGTAGTCAAGAAAAATCATGGAGAGTAGGGTTTAGGAAATGATCGAAAAAGGCATAATAGTCTTGTGTGCTTGAAGAACATGAGTCCATACTAATACTGGTTTAACTAACCTTGTTGTATCCCAAATTTCTAGCACCTTGTATTTCCAAAAAAACCTAGGGTTTTGATGTAAAATCAAATGTACAAGAAAATAGGAGTACCTGAATTTGAAAGAATGGTTATACATTCTTAACTTCCTAAGCATGCTCTCGATGATTACCTTAGTGAAATCATATTGGAAAAGCCCCTTCTACCTCTTAACCTTGATGGCCAAACCCATCTGATATATTTCCACCTCATCATCATAATCCAAGCCCTAAATAAAAGCTAACATTGAGAAGACATATTGCAAATCATCATTGAACTAACTATATGCCAATGGGAAATTGGGCATCACCTTATTCCCCTCGCATCATGTATCAATATTGAAAAAGGTTAATTTGTCTCTTCTTTCAGCCAAAAAAAATTCTCTAGATCTCTCCTTGAGAAGTCCTTTTCCTCTCGGTGGAAGGGAATGCACAACATATCCCTGATAACTCCTACACTAATGATGATTTTTAAATTTTCACCATTAATGACCTCGATATTCTTGTCAAGCTTTGTTGTGCATATGTCTACTAGCTCAGAGTTGACATGTATTCAGGGCAACATATATTGGGGAAAACTATAGTACTAGAGTCAAACTCCAAGAGACTATATTTATTTTTAGCTTTCAACTTGATGAATCTTGTCTAGAGGTCTCCCTCTCATAGACTCTTAGGATTTGTATGTAGCTTTGGGTCAAATATATTATCCACAAAATATTTAATCAACTCTGGCATGATGGGATCACCATGCTTTATGAATTTGGTGTGGTAAAAGGTTCATTGATTAGGCATCTATACATTAGTGAAAGAAACCTCCCCAAAGACATCAACCTAATAGGCAGTAGCTGAAGAAATTTTAATATCATTTCTAGAAGTTGATGCTTCAATTGCCATTTTTTTTGAATTTTAGTGACCTTTGCTAGAACACCGCTTTTGCACCATAGAAGTTCACCCTTGCTTTGAGAGCTTGATACTTGGAATATTTTTCTCTTTCCAATGTGCTTTTAATGTTCACCACCCAAAAATGTATTGGGAATAAATGCATTGTTGATTCTATTAAACTTTGGATCACTTCTAGTGGGGTGATACGTGCATATTAAATGCCTATTGTTTGGGAAATATAAACTCCACTTCAGTAAGGGAATTTAGGTACTTCCCATACACCATTTTTAAGAAGGAAAACATCAAAAAATGGGAGGTATAATTTGAGAATACATTTGCATTAAACCAGCAAGAGGTGGCATTAATAACAGTCTTTTCACATGGTAATGGTGGTTAATAAGCAAGGTGGCAGGACACATGGAAAAATGAAACATGCCTAACATTAAGTCCAACACTTTTATTTATCATTAAGAGCTTCTATGAATCCTCCTTCGTATGATTTCCTTTTACATTAGATCGCTAACTTGCATTTCTCGTTGTTGTTTCAATAGAGAAAATATTTTCCATTTGAGAATTTTTGGGTTTGTTTCCTCTATAAATTTCCTCCTATCCCAGTATGAAAAGAAATCATTTTGCAAGCTTTCTTTCTATGTCTAAAAGGTATGGGTACTCCAATTATTCTTTTGGGTAGGAAGAACCAAGTGGCCTTTGTAGGAGAAGTCACAGATGAAAGGATTAAGTGTCTTTTGAAAAAAAGAACCACTTAATCGTCACTACATTCAAGTGGGTGTTGGTAGTAGATTTTGTCTTTGATGTGAACCACTATTGTGAAAACATAGACATTATCTCATAGTTTTTGGCATCATTTTTGGACTTAAATGTCTCCAATCCCTATGTGGTGGAGCTATTGAGGACTATGTTCTCCAAAGACTATTTGTTGGGTTTGTAAGAGATTGTTGATGCAACTGTTCTAGGCTTTGGCATATCTTCAACCATGGATCATTGACATCATGTTGACAGTGGAAAAATAGTGTCATAGCTTCCTTTGCTCTCTAGTTTCTAAACCACTACACTAAAGCAGCATTGCCAATGGTCGAGGCCTACTAGCTCCTTCCTTCTCCATGTGAACAATATCAAGATGGTCTACATCATGGTTTGGTACATTGACTTCTATGACTTGGTATACCAACCTAGAGGAGTGGTGGTTTAAATTGAAGACTGACCTTGAGTCAAATATTTTAGAACTGCTCACTTTTTGGCTGGAGATTCTACCATTGCATCCTAAAAAAATGTCGTGTTTTGATGCTAGCTAAGGTCACTTTGTTGGATTTTTGCAACATCTGGGCCAATCTTTTATCACTTTTTGGCTGTTGGAAAAGGATTGTTAATCATTGTAAATTTTACTGCACAGAGCTTCTCCAAGCTCTTTTTCTCTTGAAAAAATAGACCTAAGCTCGTAAAAACCATATATAATTGATATCATATGAATATTATAGTTTTTTCTCTTTTTTTATCATTGTGTGTCTTACAAAAAATAGTGTATTTTAAAAAATTTAATACATATGGTACATAAAGAATAAAATTTACAAGGAAAAAATATCATGGGATTTCTAATTAAAAAGCTGTAAATGGATATTGTTTACTGGTATTCCCCCATCATTTCCATCAATGTCTTCTAGTTCATAGGAATTACTTTCTTTGCATTTTGAAATGCAAAATGACTCTTTCCATAAGGAGTCAAATTTAGCATGTTTCCCTGGTTTGGCGATGCGTTCATCGTAATTCAAGACTAGGCTACCCTCTTTGAAACTAGTGTCAAAGGTATTTTTATCAAACCATCTCTTGACCACCTGTTGACAGTTGATCATGGCATCAGAAGAATTCTCACATGTTTCTTGAAGGTGTACTAGCTCAACTATTCTTACCTCCATACCACCATTTTCTTTGACCTCCAAATAATTTAATAGTTGTAATGCCAGAATTTCTATAGAGATAGGAAGAACCACCTCTTTCCTGTACTCTAATTCATAAGGGGAAGCCTTCAATTTTTTTTGAGTGATGTGTTCTACCCATAAGTCCATTGATAGGTGTTTGTGCCACTCCCTTTGATGTTCCAAACTGATTTGATTTATCAACTGAATCAAGTTTTTGTTTTTAGATTTGATGAGTCCATTTCCCTGAGGGTAATAATTCAATGAAGTCTTAAGGTAGACTCTATGTTTGAGGATGAATTGTGACATCTAAATTCCCACAAAATCTCATGCATTTTTAGAGATTAGGGTTTTAGGAGAGCCAAACCTTGGTATTAGTTTTCCCAAAAAAATTGATGATTTCGACCTCAGTAGTGGCTTCTAGAGGGGCCACCTTCATCCATCTTGTGAAGTAATTTGTCACTATCAATATCCACTTGTTTCCTAAGTTGGAAATGGGATTAATCATCTCAATGATGTCCAAGCCCCACTATGTGAAATGTTCTTCTACCATGATCGAGCACAAGGGCATAGCGGAATTCTTTCACTTTTCAACAAAGAATTGACATTGCAAATATTTCCTTACTAAATTGAATGAAATTGTGAAAATAAGGTGGGCCAATAATAAACTACCCACATGATCTTCAAAGTAGTATTTTTTATGGAGAAATTTTTTACTTCTAGGCTACTATGAAAATTTCTCAAAACTCTTTGAGCTTGCTCTATATCTATGCAACGAAGGAGGACACCGTTAAAATTTATCTTAAAGAGAAGTCCCTCAGTTAATACATACCCAATTCCTTGCAACCTATAAGACCTCCTTTTGTGTGTAAAAATGCCAACTGGGTATCTACCGGTCTGCATGAAAATTATTCTATCATCCACCCAAGACTCATTTGACTCAAATTGGTTTGTGAAAACCTAATCAATATTTTCCTTTATTGTCTCAAGATTGATCTCTTTAGTGAGATATTCACATAGGCATCTTCCCCTAACTAGCTTCATGGGTCAGACCTTGATGTCATATTCTATGGTCTTGGTGATCCAAATGGCTCTTTTCTCAGCGATTTCCCCTTTTGTGATGTATTCCCTTATGCTAGGGGGAGCAACAAGGACTGTGATCTTGCTTGCTAAAACAAGGTGTTTGAAATTTTTTAAATTCTTCACAATAGCGAAAGCCTATTTTTCAATAAAATTGTATCTGGTCTCATATCCTTTTATATTCCTTGAATGGAAAGAAATAGGGTGTTCTTCATTTCCTTCATTATCCTTCTATGCAAGTATTGCAGCTATACTATGCTTACTGCTATAAACATATAGAATAAAATATTTAGAAAAATCTAGGTTTGCTAACACCAAATCTATAAAGATAGCTAACTTTATCTTTTACAAATATTTTTTTCCTTCTAGAGTCCATTTAAAAGTCAGGCCCTTTTTCAACATTAAAGTATTAGGTCTTGCAATTCTTGAAAAAATTGAAATAAATGTGCTAACAAAATTAATCTTTCCTAGGAAAGATCAGACTCCCTTTTGGTTGATTGGTAGTGGCAATTCTTTTATAGCCTTCACCCTTTTGACATTGATAACTATTCCTTCTTTGGAGACCAAAAATACAAGCAACTTTCCTTGTGGTACCTCTTGAAAGATGAAAATGGGGGACTCTCTTTCACTTCAAAGGTTTTGGAACAAAAAGGAGAGAGACAATTTTCATACTCTTCACTCAAGAACAAACCCTTGAGATTTCAATGCAAAGGAGATTGAAATATGACAAAGGGACTATTCTAGGGATTGAATGATATTTAATGAGGGGTTCACCACCAGGTGTAAACTTTGAAAAAATAATGAATTGGAAAACACAGTGTGATATGCAAAATGACTTAGAAAATGCCTTAGAAATGCAAGTAAAACAGAACAGAAAAGCAAAAATATAAATAGTGTGCACCTGGAAACCTTGAAGAGACTGGAAATAGCTCTGAAATTCTAGAAATGTTGAATTTTTGACCAACTAGGACTCATTCACCAACCTGGGCAAATTAGTCCCATATCAGGGTTTTTGCACAAGCGTCTATTTTAGGAAAAAGGGTATCAAAATCTAAAAACAGATCTAACAAATAGCTATAGTGGGACTCATTCACCACTCTTGGAAAATCATTCCGATTTTTCTTTTTCAAAAATTGAAAGCTCTGATCTACACTCCAACACCTTCCCTTTCCTTCCAACTTGAGTTCTAGATGTGAATATGAGAAAAACACCTGAAAAATAGAATTCAACTTGATTTACTAATGGGGGATTTTCCTCAATCAAACCCCTAGTTTGGTAATTAAACCTTGATGGGAAAATAATAAAAAATTGCATAAAAACCCTAGCCTTAAGTGTGTCTAAGACTAAGAAAGATGATGCAAACCTATTCAACGATGCAAGAATATGATGCAATAATGGAAATGCAAAGATGAATGAATCACTTGTGATGATCTATAATCACCCCAAGTGAGCTCTAAATGATGCTTGTACATTCCTTAGGCTGAATGTAGAGTGACAATGGAAGATGGAATCACTTAGGAAACAAGTATTTAGGATTTTCTTGATGGCTAGTTGCACCTCCCCAACCTAGAATCCATCATGATTCACCATAGGCATCCATAATCAACCCTTGAAAATGCTATATCTTGATTGAAAGTGAGCTTGAAGACCTGAAAAAATGATTTAATGTTTCTCCAATGCTTCAAATTTGCTTGCTTTTGGAATTGTAATACTCTTGTGAAAGATTTCTTGAAGATTCTTGATGCTTGATACTTGAAAATACTTACTCAAAGTGCTTAGAGATATGATTGGATTGTAAAAAAAACTTAGAAGCTTTCTTTTATAGGAATTGACACCTAATTGATTGTTATTTAGATCCCAAGGGCTGAAATTTGCCAAAAAATTGAATTAAATTAATGAATTCTCGCTGAAATTTGAAAAATACCCCAGACGAGACTCATTCGCCACACTTTGTGAATGGGTTCTGTTGATGCCAAAAATTGGCAAGGTAATAGCCTTATGGGAAACTCAATTAATAGGCGAACCAATTGTGCTAAACTAAATGACCTCCAAGTTTTTAAAGAAGCCAATTTCTTCTGTAATTGGGGTTTTGGAATGGGAAAAGGAAGCAAATATAAAAGATCTAAATAAGGCGATGTGCCAAGACGTAGATGTAGGCATGGTGAATCTATCTTTTGGATAAGACTTAAGGGCCTATTTAGTAATCTGCATGTCCTAGAATAATAGAAATAAAAGATGAAAACCTAAATAATTTATCCAATAACATAAAATGACTCCCATACACATTTACTGAAAAGAAGAGTCAAGGACATGGTCTAAATCAGAAAACTTATATTGAAAACATAGAAGTTCTGCAAACAAACAACTCAATATAGTAATGGAACAATATAATGTTCTATGAAATAGCTTAAGAAAACAAAAAGGAAAAAAAATGGAACAGTCTATGAGTCTTGTACAATAATCTAAAAATAGTACAAAAGGTCTGGTGTCTTTTGTAATTTTTCTGTATGTTCCGAAATCATTATTGGAAGGAAGAAGTAGTATATATAGAAAATAATCCCATCACCAGAAAACTAGAAACAAAAAATATTCCTTCATCATGAGCAACGATTCCCAAAGTAATGATTTCCTAAGGTCATTGCAACAAAAACATATTCAGATCCATAGCATGCAATCACCCTTGAGCCAAACACATCCTCTGCAAATGATGGTAGTGGTCCCAGTGTAAAAGCAACAGAACCTCATGCAGACATGTGTCACTCACCCACAAAATCAGTTAGCACACATGGTAATATGGAGGGGCTTATTGCTCATTACTTCCTTCCTTTCGATGAAATCCCCATAGAGAAGACATGTGGAGAAGTCTTCGTTGCAAGTGATGATTGTGGGGTCCACCAAAAGTGTACGCAGAACAATGCTACATAGCATGCGAGCGGAGCTCAGTTGAGTAGCGAAGGGAAGTAGGCTTCAAATTCCTATGGTGTTGACACGTGGAAGCATGACGGGGCTCAGAAAAGGAGAAAAGGAGGAAATCCTTCTGAGGAGCACATGGTGGACATATGGCGGAAATGGGTGAAGTTTTTCAAAAAGGGACCAGGGAATATTCAAATGTATGGGGTGTGGGAAGAAGACAAGAAAAGAGTATTAACCCAAAGGGAGCTCAAGGGATTTTCAATCCATAGATTTTGGCGACTACCATGGGAATTTGGCCTGTGAAATGAGGAACCCAAAATTTCTAGTTCTGTAACCAAAGCCTTATTCATTGGCGATGGAGTCAGAGCTTTGAGAGAGCACTCTACAGAGGCAGCTAGTCAGCCTCGAATGGAATTGATATGTCGCATATATCCTTTTGCACTTCATGAAAATCAATCACTTCTTTGAATGGTAGCTTCATGGATATACCGGCCCTGGACTCGAGTGGAAAAAGTAGCCACACTATCTGATGAGTGACACCCTCAATATATTTTGGAGTAGGGGGTTGACTGAAGCCCTGAAAAGCGGATATGTCCTACTATTTCTCAATCTTCGTTGCAATCTACTCCACTATGGCCATCAAATCATTGGAAAGGAATGGGGAGGGCAAGCCCATCTGAGTTAGTTGGGAGAATTTTTCTCACATGTTGTTCATAGTTTGGCCTAGTGTGGCAACAAACTCTCTAGCATGGAGGATGGTTGCATCGCAACAGATGAACTCTTTTTCTATCTTAGCAGCTAACTTTTGGTCCTTGATTGCTGTGCTCACTAATTCCTCATTCGACATTGTGTAAAACTTATCTAACAAATTTTTTTCCTTAGGAATCTTCTCCGTGATGAATTGTGGGAATCATTCAATCATTCTTTGAACCTCCCTGCTCAAATTTTATGCTTCCACCATGAACTGAAGCATTGGCTAAAGAGTCAGACAAAAGGCCTTGACCTTTTCCTAGTATGAGATATATAGTCATTGAGCTACTTGAAGGAGATCCGATTGGGTAGTAGGGGGTTGGGGAAGATTCTTCAAAAGACCAATTTCTGTATCCCTTGACCAGACATCCTATGTTAGTTATGCAATTTTCTTGTCTACAATGGAGATTTGTTCCTGCAGGGCTCTTGACTAGGCAAGCCATTTTTCCTTGGCCTAGCTTCTATTCGTAGATTCCCTATCCAGGAAAAGCTATACCTCCTAGATTTTGTTCTCAAATTGAGCTTGTCATCCCTAGAAATCCATTTCTTTCTTCTGCATCATTTTCTCCAATTGAGCATGTTGATGCTAAAACTCTTCATTCTTTTGTTGGATATCCTCCTCTTCCTGAGCCAATTGGTCCTGTAATTCTTGGTTTTTCTGTTGTAGATCAACGACCAAGTTGAGATGTTGGGATTGGAACTTTGTGAGTTCCCCTTGGATTTTGACCTGCTCTACCTCCACTTGTTGTGACAAGTGTGCAAATTCAGTATCCCTTACGTTGTCCTTCGCTAGTAGGACTTAAATTCTCTCCTTGATAGTTTTTAGATCTTCCTTTTACTTCTTCAACTGGCAACTAGACTTAAGGAAGTTGGTGGTCACCACTCATCGTGTCTCATCCATGAGATCAACTTTATCTTGTGATTAGGCTATGCTCAGATCGAGTCCCATAGCATATATGTTTTAATCACCAGGCTGCATCTCTCCATGAGGCTTGATGACGTTTGAATGCATGGTTGAAAAATGCAATGACTGTTAAGCCTCATTGAAAATTTTCTGCACCTTTAGCTCTGCCAACCTTTTAGCATCCTTGTCCCTTTATTTTTGGAGCCTAAGAGCCCGTTCTTTTTTTTTTATCTCCCTCTGAAAAAAATTCTACAAGAGTACACTAGGAGGAACAACGAAAGGGAACGAGAGAGTAGTGGTCTCAAATGATTTATTTTTTGAAAGGGAGAAAGTTTACAAGGAGAATGGAGGAATATACCAAGGCCCTGTCTGCAAAGTAGTGGGAGGAGTCAAGGGATGTGATGGTGGTAGTAGAGGTGCAACAAACTCCATTTGTTGAGCAAGTTGGGTCAGAGCTGACACAACAGATGTAAAAGGTGAAGCAATAGCAGACGCGGATTGGGCTCTGACGAAAGGTGGGATAACCTATGAGGGAGTAAAAGCAAATGGTCCCACTTTGGAGAACTGGGAGAAATCTCTTGCGACCATTGCAGTAGTAGTAGAGAAGGAAAGGTTGACACCTGAAGTGACAGATGACACAAAGATAGTAGAAGAAACCATGGATTTTGAATCAAGAAGAGGGAGAGAGAAAGATACCTAGGTTTCAGAGGCCTCCACTTCTTGGCTCATTGTAGGCTCTTATGAAACCTCTCCAAGAGTTGCATCTATGCACTACCTTTTGTTTGGTTGGGAATTTTCCACCTCTATGACGTCTGATGGTTGTTGTTGGGAAACTCTATGTTTTTTTATGGCCCATGTGCATGTCTACAAAGATCCCAAACACAATATATTCACCCATAGCTTTGGAGTAGCTGTGCTAGGTTGCTCCATGGCTTGTTCAAGTTTTTGCATTGGGGACATCTTCAATTCCTTTTCCTTCTCCTTCCCCTTCCCTATATACTTACTATCTTCCTCCAAATCAACATCCTCATCATCGCTTGTGTCAGTATCATCATGCGCTTTATTCCACAGAGTATCAAATCTTTCATCCATGTACATGTCTAGGAATAGGGCATCAATGTGCTTGATTTCTTGATGGTAAATCTATAAATATCTAATCTTTTCCTCAATCCATAGCCACTTCTTGAACAAGTCATTGTGAAGGGTGGCACCCATTTGAAAATTCTCATTAAATGTTTCCAAAGTGAAGTAGAATTTGAGCCATGGTGGCCTCCTATCCTTTGTAGGAATGTGAACTAGGTCAACCAATAGATCATCCTGATCTTCTAGTGGATTCCATCACTTTGTTCAGTAAGGCCAGGGGCTTTGAGTCACCCAAGTGTTTATGCCTCCCAAGTCATTATCAGGGTTATATTGCCATTTTTCGCAAATCCATACTAGCCCTAGATGGGCCAACTTCACCTTGAGTAGTTTATGCGTCTGCTTCTTTTCCATAACCACCATTTTGAAGCTTAGTGGGAAAAGAAAAAATTCCTTTCTTCTTGGCCTTCCCTCTGCAAAAGGTATAGTCAATAATTGACACTTTTTGGAACATCTCAAGGGCCAACACCCAATCTATGACACATGTTGGAAGCCGAAATGGTTCCTCAGTAAAGCCATGCATTTGAATGAATGTGAAATCTTCTCTGAGAAAACATTCACATTTCAGAGTGAAACTCTACATCCACTCCATTTGGTTGATAGAAATCCTATAAATATTTCCATCCTCACTCAAATGTTGCAGAATCAGAGTCAAGAAATAATCTAAGAATGCATAATAGTCATAATTTGTGGAGAGCAGAGGAGTCCATACATAAACTAGCCTTCTCATTCCCTCTTCTTCAAAAATAGCTAACTTCACATGTTTTTTGAAGAAGTCAGGGTTCTGATGTAAAAACATATGAGCAAGGAGAGAAGGAAACCTAAACTTATGTTGTTTTTTGTATTCCTTGATTTGGTTCTTCATTTCTCAAACAATGAATTCCATAAAGTCATGCTAGAATAAGGTATGTTGCCTCCTTAACTAAAAACCTAGACCTAGTTGGAATTCTTGCACCCATTTGTCTTCATCCATGCTACAAATGAAAGCCATCATAGAGAAGGCATCTTGCATATCCTGTTTAAAAATGATGTACACGACTGGAATTTTTGGAGGCTTGTTCAAATCCTCCTGAGGCCTTTGGGTTTCCTAGTTATAAAAGTTCATAGCATAATCTCTGAGTCTCCATATTTTGTGTCCCTTTTCTAGAGTGAATGACTTCATCTCCTCTGCTCTAGTGTCCCCTTTTGGGATGTATAGCATGTCTCCAATAGAATCCTCACATATTACAACTCTCAGCTCTCGACCTTGAATAACATTGGTATCTAGGTTGAAACCATGAATTCCCTCATGAACTAGCTCTAGGCAGTAATGAACAAAAGGGACCATATATTGTGGGAGTCCAAAAAACCATTTCTTGTACACCAACTAACATTCACTAGTGGCCACTTTCATTCTTGCACAAGATGCTTCCCTAAGACTCTTAGGGTTGGTGCTCAGGATGGGATAAAAAATTCTATCCCATTCTTCCTTTATCCAGCTTTGGTCCCTTTGAATATTTTGCTTTTCCACCTCCTACGTATGAATCCACTTTGGATTGTTTGGTATCCTAGGCGAAGCATAATAGATATCACCTAAAATATTGGCCATGGTTGTCACACGCATGGTGTCAAAAATGCTTTGTGTTGCCTCTCCTTGCACTTCTATATGAGGATTTTGGACCATTTTCTTCTATTGTTGACTTCTACAATACTCAAGCTAGATGCAATTTACTAGTGTTCTTCAAGAATTCTACACTAAAAAATCCTTTCTTTGGATAGCGTACTCAGGAAGCTTTCACAATGCTTATTCCTTTGCATGCAACACTTAGCTTTTTCCTAGCCTGGAGTTGTAGTTGATGGTTACTTTTTTGCATTAAATTCAGCATGTACTACCAGCTCCTTTGCTTGTGCAAGGTGAATTTCTTTCCCTTTTGAAAAGACAAGAATTCATAATGGAATTTAGTAATCATGTCCTACAACACAATTTTCTCAGGAAATTGAGCCAGTGATTGAAGGCGTATAAACCTTTCTCATGCTTTGGAAATTAATATCCTAAAAAGAATGATTAAGCCAAATACACAATGAGTATTTGAAAAGATTTGAGTTGTACCTTGGAGATTGAAACATGGTTGCAACATGACACCTTAGCACCCAATTGTGTAGACTACCACTGAGGACTGCCACTAGTTTAGTTACTTAATCACCTCTTCTTAACTTTGCACACAACGAGTCGTACATGGAAGATGTAATTGGGTGGGAAATTTGAGTAGGCTCTTGGTGGGATTTTCAAGTTAATCAATTGATTAGCATCATTCTTATGGAAGGCAGGTACCTTAGATATCCTAACTATTTATATAAATAGGCCCTTAGACAACAACAAAATCACACTTAGAAATTGGGAAGAATTGGTATTTGGGAGTTAGGTAGAATTAGGATTAGGAAGCTGGGTAGAAATAGCATCATGCATACTCCAATTAGGTTGGTTAGCAATAAGTCATAGATGACTTTCCTAGGTGAAGTTTTGAAGAATCACTTGAAGTGAATGATAAAAAACAAGCATTCATTAGCTATTATAGCAATGAAGTGGGTGTTAAGCCACGACTATGTAGAATACAAAGATAAGTATAGGGTCAATACTAACATTTTCTTGCATTTTGTTGCCTCTTTTCTTGATATTCAGGTCCCTAAGTAGATGATTCTTTGCTTGACACTAGAAATCATCTCGAAGTGGTACCTTGGAAGCCTTAGAGAGATTGTGGTGAATGTGCTGTATGGCCTAGGAATTCTGACATCGAGTGACCTCCAGAAACATATCAAAGAGGATACAATGGTGCCATGGGTTCCATTTCTGAGTAGGTTCCACATTCTAACACATGAAGAGCACTGCCAGAGGGTCACTCACACCTATCACTTCTTGTTGTACTACTATAATGTGGTGTTGTTCTATGAGATGAAGTGCTATACTGACTTCAGGGACTTGGTATATCCCCCATCACTCACCATTGCTGCTGCTAACACCCTTACTACTATTCACGATCCTACTACTCTTGTTGATCCTACCGATGAAGTTGTTCTAGATGCTATTGTTGATGATGCTCCTACTGTTGTTGTTTAAGACCCAACACTTTTCATATGTTTTAAGAATCAATCTATTTTTTGTAAATACACCTTAAAAAGGATTTCAACACACACACCCATATATATATATATATATAAATTGCATAATATATAGATGTAATTTAAGAGTATTGCCTTAGCTCACCATTTTGGAAGTGTATTATCAGAGTATATAATTTCATATATAATGAATATACAACTTTTATCAAATTTCTTGTCTCTTTTACTTCTTGCAATTCTACAATATGGGTTCCCTTTTCTTCATTTCTTTGAACACCCTTTCAATTTTGCACATGGGTTCATTTTTAATTTTCTACATATGGGTTCATTTTCACTACTTTATGGATTGTTGGAAAGACTGACCAAACAAAAAGAACACAAAGGAAAATTTACAATAATTACATATTTACATAGGAAAAACAATTAATAAAGCTTAATTGAGCAATTTGAGGTGGATTCCATTAACTGGAATCCCCAATGCCTCTTTCTCCATATTTTCTAATTCAAATGTGTTGTGTTGCTTGCATTGAATTATTCTAAAAGGGCCTTCCCACAAACTATCAATTTTTTTGTGTTGTCCAGGCTTTGCGGATCTCCCATTGAAATTCAACACTAGGTCTCCACATTTGAGGCCTTGGTATAAGGTTTTCTTGTTGAACCATCTTTTAACCACCTGTTGGTAGTTAGACATGGTTGTTAGGGCCTTTTCTCCTTTTTCTTGTACTTCCAGTAACTCAACCAAATGAACCTCCATGGCTCCATTTTCTTCAACCTTGAGAGATTTGAGCAACTTTAGTGTAGGAATCTCCATGGAGATGGACAATAACGCTTCTTTCCCATACACTAGTTTGAACGACGAAGTCTTGAGAACTTGTTTAGGGGTTATGTGGTCTTCTCAGAGTGCTGCTCGAAGGTTCTTGTGCCACTCCTAATGTTCCAACCCAATTATTTTAATGATTTAGACTAAATTTTTATTAGTTGACTCGGCCAGGCCATTCCCATATGGGTGATAATTTGATGATATTTTTAAGAATATTCCATGCATGAGTGCGAATTGAAATACCTTAGAACCTAGGAAAGCCTTAGCATTGTCAGAGATGATGGTCTTTGGTAGGCTGAATCTTGTTACAAGTTCCTCGAGGAAGTTCAAAATCTCCACTTCCATCACATTATTTAGAGGAATGGCCTTGGTCCATATAGTAAAATAGTCTGTAGCCATAAGGATCCATTTGTGTTTGGCACTGAAGGTGGGATTAATCACCTTGAAAAAATCAAGGCCTCATTGAGCAAAATGTTCCTCGATCACTATTGGGTTGAGAGGCCTTTCAGAGTTTTTCCTCTTTGGCATGAAGAATTGGAATTTCTTGCATGCTTTAACCAAAGAGTGTGAGTCATTGAATAGCGTAGGCTTGAAATATCGAACAAACCTAATTTTGATAGTGGTGGTCTTCACAGAGAAATGTCTATCTGCAAGACTGCCATGGAAAGTTTCAAGAATTTTCTTCACCTGTTTTATGGTGACACAACATAGTAGAATGCCATTGAAGTTCCTTTTGAAGAGTGACCCTTCAATAAGAGCATATCCATTGTTCTACAATCAATAGAATCTTCTCTTTTGAGAAGGAAGGCTCAACGGATATTTCCTGGTATGCATAAATCTTACTCAATTCGCTAGCCAACAGCCTTTGGACTTGGGTTTATTCATTAGAAAAGGTTTGGGTTGCTCTTCTTTAGCTACCATCTCTTCATCATGTGCCAAATACTCACACAATCCTCTTCCTTGGATAGTCTTTGTGGGCTTGATCTCAATATCATATTTGAGGATCTTAGTGTTCCAATTGGCCCTCTTTTCAACGATTTCTCCTTCCATGATGTACTCACACACATTGGAATGTGTGACATATATAATCACTTTGTTGCAAGATATGAGGTGTTGTAACTTCTTGAGTCCCTTAACAGTGGTGAATGCTTGCCTTTTGATGAAGTTGTAGTTTATCTCATAATCTTTTAAGGTTTGGGAGTGAAATGTTATCAAATGTTCTCCCTTTCCTTCATCATCTTTTTGAGTTAGCATAGTAGCAATGTTGGATTTTCTACTGAATACATACATTATAAAGTCCTTTGATAGGTCTAGATTCCCCAGCATAGGAGCTGAAGAAATAGCACCCTTAACCTTCTCAAAGGATTTTCTAACTTCCTTTGTCAATTTGAACAACTGATCCTTTTTTAGCATTAGGATGATAGGTCTAATTATTCCTACAAAATTAGAAATGAATTTTCTCACAAAATTTACTTTTCCCAAAAAGGACTGAACTCCCTTATTATTAAATGGTAGGGGAAGCTCTTTGATTGCAATTCCATATTTGGACACTACATGTCCCAATAGTTTTCCTTGCGGTACTCTAGAAACACATTTTTTGAGTTCAAGGATATCCCAAACTCCTGGAATTTTTTTTAAAACCATTTCAAGGTGATGAAAATGATCATCCTTATGCTTGGAGAATACTGTAAGATCATGTAGGTAGATCAAGATGATTTTATTGATCAATTCCCTGAAAGCAATATCCATTACTTGCTAGAAGGTGGCTCTCGCATTTGAGAGGCTGAAATGCATTTCTGCATATGCAAATGTTCCCCACTTGGTAGTGAATGTTGTTTTGTGTCTATCCTCTTCTTTGACTCAGACTTGATTATAATCGGAGAAACCATCCAGTAGAGAAAACATCTTTGATCTGGCCACTATTTACAAGATGGACTCCATGGAAGGAAAGGGGTAGTGGCCCTTCAGGCATGCTCTGTTCAGATCCTCAAAGTCAACACATAGGTGAATGTATTCGTTCTTGTTTTGGATCAGAACCAGGTTGGATACCCATGTACTATGCTTGATCGAGAAGATGATCTAGGATTGAATTATCTTTTTTGGCTCTTGCACCATCAAGGCTTCAATCTTCAAGTTTACTGGCCTCTGCTTCTGGCAGACAGGTTTCACTCCTTCCATTAGCTCTATAGTATGCTTCATGATTTCAAGATCATATTCTTTAAGGTTATCCTATGGCCAGGCCACTACTCCATATTTCTCATAGAAATAGATGAGTCTCTCTTTATCATGATGTGGGACATCTTTTCCAACCTTGAGCTTCCTTCCATCATCGACCTCAAGATTTGCATAGTCACTTTTTTTTGCTACAAACTTCGTCTTATCATTTCTTGTATCATCACAATCGAATAGGTTTTCGAAAGTGACCAATCCTTTTGGAAGCTTGTTGGAACTTAACTAAATAATTTTCCCTTCATAGGCCTCATAAATTTTTGGTTGGATTTACTCAGTAAACTCTCCCGACTATTGGATGAATGAGGCAATGTGTTCATCACTTTCAAACACTTGCTAGCTTTGATCATTATCTAGGATTTCCAGTCAGACAATCACTCGTACAACTTGTATATTATGAATTAGGTTGGAAGCAGGATCAAATTGAGATCCAATTGCTGCTATGTGATCTACATCTGTATTTTTCTCTCTAGGCATTGTCTAGATATTGAAGGCTTCAAAGCCCTCGATTAGGTCCCAAACTCTATGTCTATAGGATCTCATGTGGACATTCTTGGCTTCAGAGAGCCCTTAGACTTGATTGACCACTAGTTCAAAGTCTTTGAATGCCATTATTTGCTTAATTTCCATTCTCTCTGCAAGGCTTATACCTTGCTCTAGGCCTTCATATTCAACTTCATTGTTCAAACAAGAAAACAAGAAGCGCAAGGACCAGAGTGTCTTTTCATTGGATGGGATGTCAAACATATCCCAACTCTTGTGCCAACTTTTCATCTTGCTCCATCAAAGTGGAGCATCTATAGCTTTGAGGCTTGGCCAATCTCAGGTTCCTTCATGACCTCCTCTGAATCCTTCTGGTCTTCGGTCACTTTTTCATCCTTTAGTAGCTTGGTACAATACATTTCCTCTTTGGTGAAAGAGGTATGAGTAGCCTCAAATTTGATCATGGATTCATCGGCCACATGTTTTGAATGTAGAGGTTTAGATATTAGTTTCATTTTAGTTCCACGCTTGGTCCTGAGGATCAAGTGTGACCAATCCAAAGAAAGATATCCACCTTTCTTTGAAGTGAATTCTCGGGATAAGCAAAGACCGAACATGGGGGAAACATCTATGATCACAGTATCTTGTGGCATTGTGATACTAGGGTAGGAGAATAGAGTCAAAGGGAAGTTCTTAATGAAACCTACGATTTCAGCCTTATTTCCATCAAGTTTTATAACCTCCCCTTTTAAGGGTTCATAGCCAAGTCCTAAGGCTTCAGCTATCTATTTGGGCATGATTATAGTGCTAGAACCAGAGTGAATCATGGAATTATGCAATAATTTTTTACCCACAATAAGAGTTAGGAAACAGGGCTTGGGTTTTTTCTTATCTCTAACTTTGGCAGAGGCTTCTTCCATACTATTTGTGAGAACTTTGGAAGGAGGTGATGGATCAATAACCTTTCCCTTGAGTGATTGTTCTATTGGTTCAATAATTGTATCTTCAAGTAGGGCCTTCTACAACAATGATTTCTGCTTCAAAATAGCTAAGATATCCCAAAGGGACACATTAGCAGAGGATTTTTTCAATTGTTCCACCACATTAAATGGTGGTATATTTGAAGGCTTTTGTTCCTTAGCCCTGGTTATAACAATTTCCCTCTGCGGCTAAAATTGCTGTGTAACTACGAGAGTAGTAGGAGTTTAGTCAGAGGCACCTTTGGGCTGCGAGATGACTGGTTTTCCCATGAATCTCTTCATTGAGTGAGTGTTGTAATTAGATTTCACTTGTGGGGCTTTCGATGTGGATGCATCATTTGCAAATACCGCCTCTTCTTCTTCTATCCATGAGAAGAGTGTGCGATCAGGAGCTATATCCATTTCTTTCTCCAAGGACATCCCTTGCATTTGTGTGGTGAGTACCACATTTTCCACTTGTGGATAGGTATATACATAACCTCCAGGGTCTGACACCATGCCTTGACTGCATTTTTCTATTATCTTTTGTTGTAGGTTGTCGCATGGACAGTTTTGGGGCATATGTGTGTCACCATAGGGGAAGCACCAAGGGTTGATTTCATCGACGAGATTGTTTTTCCCTGCTGTCAACTCTCTACTCAAGCTTGGATGAGCACTTTGCAGCAGAGTAGGTACTGGCACTATTTGACTAGTTGTTTGAGCCTATGGATTTATGAGCGAGCCTTCTTGGAATTGATTTTGCTGGTAGGAAAATCTTTTTCCTTGATAATTTTGGTAGCATGGACTGGTTCCACTTGATGGTAGTTATTTCATTTGAGCTATTCTACAACTCCTTGACGTTGCTCATCTCATATTTTAAAGAGTTAGATGTGGAAGCGACATTCTGTGGCATGCCCAAATATGCATACATGGATTGAGGAGCAGGCACACTGGTAGATGCTACTTCCTGGGCGAAACTAAAATTTTGGGAAATATAGGCATAATGGGCCGAGGTGGCAACTTCCTAGTGTCTATCAAATTGTTTTTTTCTTTGACAACGACATTGTATGTATCCAAAAGAGTAGTCCCACCAAGAGACTGTATCATCACTAAGATGTTGGCATTGATGGATTTCAAGTAGAACATGAATGCCAACTTGACTGACAGGCAGATAATAACTTGGATTATTTTCCAAGTTATGTGAAACTGGGAATTGAAGTTAGTCATGGCTTCATATGGGGCCTGCTTTATGATCACCAGCTGATGATATAACAAAGACCAATCTCTGTCATTCAAAAATATTTCATAGAATGGACCTTCGAGCTGATCCTAGGTACCGACAGTGTTAGCTTGCAGAGTGCAGTATCAATCTAGCACCTTACCCCTAAAAGAGGCTGTAAGCAACCTTAGCGCTATATATTGGTCGGTGACTCCATGCACCAAACACACATTAATCACATCTTGCAGGTGTTTGGATGGTGTTTTTGGAGCCATCCTAGGTGAATTTTGGTACAACCTTTAAATTAGAGGTCGGGATAGGGGCGCAAATGATAGGTGCTACTGGTGCTACAAGGGGGATTCCAACATCCCATGCCACATAATTTCTATTAGCAATTGGCAACATGGCTGGTGGAGGGATTGAAATTTCACTAAATGGGTTGCAATTTGTATTGTTCCTAGTGGTGGCACTAACAAGCCATAGTTATTTGTTGTTTGGCATCTAGTAACAAGCCGATGGATCATACACCCACTTTAGGTTTAGGTACATTTTAGCAGTCCCACCAATCATGCTAGAAAAAGAAACTGTTGATGCCAAAAATTTGCAAGGTAACAGACTTATAGGAAACTCCATTAATGGGGGGACCAATTGTGATAAACTGAGTGACCTCTGGGTTTTTAAAGAAGCCAACTTCTTCTATAATTGGGGTTTTGGAATGGGAAAGGGAAGAAAATATTAAAGATCTAACTAAGGTGATGCACCAAGACGTAGATGTAGGAACAATGAATCAATCTTTTGGATAAGATTTAAGGGTCCGTTCAACAATCTACATGTTCCAGAATAATAGAAATCAAAGATGAAAACCTGAATAATTTATCCAATAACATAAAATGACTCCCATACACATTTATTGAAAAGAAGAGTCAAAGACATGGTCTAAATCAACAAACTTATATTGAAATTATAGAAGTTCTGCAAATAAACAACTCAATACAGTAATGACACAGTATAATATTTTGTCAAATAGCTTAAGAAAATAGAAAGGTCAAACAATGGCATAGTCTATGAGTCTTGTACAATAATCTAAAAATAGTACAAAAGGCCTGGTGTCTTTTGTAAATTTTCTATATGTTCTGAAATCATTATTGGAAGGAAGAAGAAATATATATAGAAAATAATCTCACCACTAGAAAACTAGCAATAGAAAAAATTCCTTCATCACGAGCAATGATACCTAGAGCAATGATTTCCTAAGGCTGTTGCAAAAAAAAAAGATTCCAATCCATAGCACGTAGTCACCCTCGAGCCAGATGAATCCTATGTAAATGATGGTGGTGGTCCTAGTGTAGAAGCAACAAAACCTCATGTAGATATGTGTCGCTCACCCACAAAGTCGGTTAGGACATGTGGAAATATGGCAGGGTTCATTACTCACTCCTTCCTTCCTTTCAATGAAATCCCTATGGAGAAGACACATGGATAAGTCTTTGTCGCAAGTGCTGACTGTGGGGTGCACCAAAAGTGTACGTGGAATGATGCTACATGGCATGTGGGTGGAGCTTGGTTGAGAAGTGAAGGGAAGCAGGCTTCAAATTCCCATGGTGCTAACATGTGGAAGCATGGTGGGGCTCGAAAGAGGAGCGAAGGAGGAAATCCTTGTGAGGAGTGCACGATAGACACATGGCGGCATCAAATGAAGTTTCCAAAAAAGGGATAAGGGAATATTCAAATGTATGGGGCACGAGCAAAAGCCAAGAAAAATAGTATTAACCTGAAGGGGGCTCGAGGGATTTTTAATCGATAGGTCCCACCTAAGGGGACTCATTCTCCCAAGGTGGTGAATGAGTCCCACCTTAGCTTTTTGAGGTGCATTGTAGGATTTTTGGTTTGAATCAGTTTATATGATTTTTGAGTGAAATGAGTCTCGAGATTTGAAATAATGGGTCTTAGGGCCCTATAAATGGTGATTTTGAAGGGTAATTAATGCAAAGGTGCCAAAATAGGTCCAAATTAATTGTGAAATTCTTTTTTCAAGAGTGCACAATTTTCTACACTACATTTAGCCCCCACTTTAGCACCCATATGACTTTGCATGCATATGTAAGCTAAAGGAATCTAATGACAACCTTTGTTTCATAAAAGGATACACATGTAAGTTCAATTATGATATGGGGGAATGAAGCCCCCACTATAGTCATTTGCAAAACCATAATATTAGGAACTGCATGCTGCAATACAAATCCATTTGTTGTCTAAAAATTATCTTATCAAACCTCTATCTAGAAATCACATTCAAGGGTAGATGTATGCCCCCCCTTGATTCCACTTGCTTTATAGAAGTGGAATCAAAGTAGTAATCTAGCCACATCGAATAGGGTAAGTCATATCATACGGTATTTCCAAGTACTTTATAGAAGTGGAATCAAAGTAGCAATCTAGCCACATCGAATAGGGTAAGTCATATCATAGGATATTTCCAAGTACCATGCCACATAATTATAGATAGTTGATGATGTTAGGAGTGGAATCATGATTCCAACACAATAGACGACATCGAAAACAAAGCCCTCTAGTACCTGTTATGTTTGTTTTGGTGAAATGCACTTTTTAACCCTAATATAGTAAAAACCATAGTTTTAACTTACATAAGAGAAAAAAGTGAAGTAAATTCTAACTTTTTTTTTTATCTTTCACCTTTGTGTAGCTTTAAAGTGATTGAAGAAGAGTGAAAGATGCCTAGCAGATGGGATTATAGACCTATGAGATTGGACATGCTGCGGGACCAGGTGGCACATGGCGAGCATTATCATGAGGTCAGTTGATTCTTCTACCTTCGATTTTTCCTTACGCATTAATTTTATCCTTCTAGGTTAATTTAGGGTCTTGGAATTTTTTTTCATAAAGCATCCCCTTTTTTCACAAAGTATCCCATTTTTTCATAAAGTGTCCCTTTTGTTTGCGAAGCATCCCACTTTTTTCGCAAAGTGTCTCGTTTCTTCGTGAAGAATCCCAAAAGGGTTCTAAAGTGTCTAGGGCCTCTAATAAAGCACACTAGAACAAATTTAGTACACTTTTATGATTATTGATGTGAAAATTGAGCAGATTAGATTGCTTATAGGATATATTTTTTCTTTTTTTTAGGTGCCCACCCATTCGCATCAACATTTGGGTGCCAAGAAAATCAGCCTTCTTAGAGATTTATCTGCCACTCTTTTAGTGGATACAAAGCTATTATGGATTGTTGGAGTATACTAGGCATACCTCATGCCCCCCATGAGGTAACATGGTGTGATGTTGATGGTGCTAGTGAAGTGTTGGGATGCTGATTCATGCACATTTCATCTACTGACTAGCAAGATGACAATCACACTAGAGGATGTTCACCGCATACTCTGAGTTCCTATTCAGGGTGAGCAAGTACACTTACAAGCAGAGTGAACATTCTAGGAGATGAAATTTGACATACAGTATTGCCTTTGTGGACCATTAAATGATGAGAGGGTGAGGGAACAAATTGATCTAGAGATGCTATTATATTCATGAGCCCCACTGGTGAGGGCATAGATTGATCTAGTGAGGGAACAAATTGATCTAGCTAGGGAGTTCACCTAGAGGGAGGACTAATACACGTAATACGAGGGATTAAATTCACTCAATTCTTGCTTGGTTGTTGTGTATACTTCTTCAAGTTTATCATTGATGGATGGTTTCATGATTGGGTGAATAGTAGATGTGAAATCCTTTGAAGGATCTTGAGGTGATATAAGAGAAGCTACACTTGCCATTGCATCTATATGCTGATTATCTTTTCGTGGGATGTTATCAAATGGTAAATGATTCAAACTTCTCTAACAATTTCATTGTGAGATCCTTGTATTTTGATAATTTGTCATGTTTTTCTTGATATGTCCCATTTATTTGTTTGATTACTAATTGTGAATCGCCAAATATCTTAATGTCTTTTGCACCCAAGATTAAAGCAACACATAACCTAGTGAGCAACACTTCATACTCAGTAGTGTTGTTTTCACATAGGAAGTTTAATCGATATGATAAGAGTGGGATTAATATAACCCCAATGTAGAAGCCTATTCTACACTTAGATCCATCAAAGTATAATTCCCATGTATTATTTTCGATTGTCAACACATTATCATTGGGGAAAGAGTCATCGCTAGGTAATGCCAATGGGGAAGGAGCGTTAGCCAATTGGTCGATCAAAGGTTGACCCTTAATTTATTTTTGTGAAACAAACTTTAGGTCAAACTTAGTCAACAACATTACCCACTTAGCTAGACGTCATGATGAATCTGTTTTATTGAAAATATGTTTGAGGGGATCAAATTTTGTCATCACGCATATCTTCGCAGTCAATAAGTAATGTCACAATTTACTAGTAGCAAATACAAGAGCCAAACACCTTTTTCTATTGTTGTGCATCATTTCTCATAATCTATCATGGTTTGACTAATGTAATAGACCAGATGCTCTTTACCATTTTCATCTTGTTGAGCCAACAATGCTATGAGGGCATGGGCTGATGTGGCTATGTAAAGTATGAACGACTTGTTTTACATAGTGGCTTGTAAAATAGGTGGAGTTGCAAGGTATTCATTCAAACTCTCAAAAGCCTATTTACAATCTTCATTCCAATCAAAGTGCACATCCTTTTTGAGGAGATGTGTAAATGGTAATTTTATATCAGCTAAGGATGCAACAAAACAACAGATGGCTTGAATTCTTCCTTGTAAGGTGCACAATTGATAAATGTTTTTAGGAGGTGGGTATGTGCAGGATCATCATGGAAAAAATAGGCCCTTAAGTGGCAAAAAAATCAAAAAAATTAGAGTTAGGCAACTTGACATAAAAATTTGAATAAGTTATCTATATTATTTCAAAAATATGTAAGAATAGAATCTGTAGCAAATTGAATGTAGTTTCTAAACTACTAGGTTTGTTTAAAAAAAGAAATCTATTTGGTAAAATTTGAAATTTCAATGCGATTGGTACTTAAATTTCAGGGAAAAAATAAGAAGTAGGTGTTTGTCTAACCACCTAACCACAATAAAATGATAATATTTTAGATATAAGTAGAGGACTCATTCCCGATGTGATGCATATTTTTTGTAATTTGTTTCCAAGTAAATAATTAATTATGATTTTTATTACAACTTTAAAAAAATAAAAATCATAATGACCACCTTAACTTGGTCAAAACTTCATGAAATTTATTTTTTATTTTTTAATACTATAGTATGTGAAGTATAGAATGTGACACATGTTTTGGATTCAAAAAATGTATACTGTTTGAAAGCTATAGATGTTTTTCAATCAACCTATCAATCGGGACTTTAGTCATAATTTGAATAGAAAATGAATAATAATTACTTATTAAATTCAAAGTAAAGCATAATTTATATTGGTGGAAAGATGAGAATCTCCTTTAAAAACCCTTTTTGTTTCATCAATTTTGGGTAAAAGAATTACCGTCGGCCACATACGCATCATATTGCCACTTTTTGGCCCATCATGATCCTACACATACCTAGGTGGCATGTTGACACCTCAATGCCTTTGTGAGATACGATAAAACCTAAAAGTTTCCCACTATCTACACCAAAGACAATTTTTTGGATTCAATCTCAAAGATTTTTTGAAGGACATTCACATTGTCTTGTCTTGTTAATGTTTGGATAGAATGTCATCAATGTAATCTTCCAAAATCTTATGTATATAATCTTAACGATTTGGCTAGACTACGACAATGTTTGAGATCCATGGAGAGTAATCTATGGGTCTTATGAAACCATTGTCAAGGAGTTTTTCAATTTCATCCTTAACCATCAAGCCTATTTTAGGGTTCATTTTTTGAATCTTCTGTCGAATGGGCTTAGCATTTTCAACAAGGACTATGTTGTGTGTTACATCTTAGGGTCAATTCCTGGCATGCCTGGATATTTCCAAGCAAAAAGTTCAAGAAAGTCATGAAGCAAGGTTGCACTATCCTCTTGTTCTTCATCATCAAGGCATTTTCCTATTTTAATGACTTTCTATTTATCATTGATGTCCATTGCTATATCCACTATATCCCCTAAAGGAAGTGCATTTGATCTCAGAAATTTAGTATTATATTCTTCATTTTTCATGTCTATCTCATCACTGTCTTTTTCTCCATCTTTTTGTTTAGTGCTTATCATAGCACATGTAACCTTTTTCTTATGAGGAGTAGATGGTTTATCATAAACTCCTAGCCTTTGTTTCAAGGATTCATCATCTTCAAAGTACTTCCATGATGGTGGTATGTCCATATCAAGCGATTCAGGATGCTTCATAGTGAGGTTGATTTTTGGCTTGCACATGATAGTATTGATGTTTAACGATGGTCTCTTCATTGCTTGTGTAATTTTAGGACAATATCCCAAACCATTCTTTGTTTCTTGTGTGTTAGGCTCTATAGGAACCTGAATGCCATGTTCTTTCTTTCCACATCCTTTACCATTGTAACCCAATTGTTTCACAAGTTTGTAACCTCTCCCATATTTTTTTTCCATTTCTTTTGAGTTTGGTGGTTGTTAGTAGTCTATCTCATCAAAGTTTGTTGTATAACTTGTATCCTCTTCAAGAGTAGATGAATTAGATGTTTTTGATTCTTCTTCCAAGTTATGAGTTGACATGATCATTGGTTGCTTTTATTTGTCATCATCTTTTCTTGTGATTATGTATTCTCCCACAAATGAGGGTGTGAACTCCAAGGAACCCCAATCATCATCCAATAATTTTGACATTGTTTCCATTTCTTTCTTATCTTGTTTTAAAGGTTCTATGTTGGATGTTGGAATTAATGTGTTGAGAGGACTTGTCATTCCTTTTTCAACTTATAAGCAACTTTCGGGCTCAAGGTCCATTTCAATTTTGTATAGGTATTTTTGTCATAAACATATTTCATAATTCAATGAAGAGTCGAAGGCACCCCATGCATCTCATGAATCCATGGTCTTCCCAAAAGAAGATTGTATGAAAGGTCATGAGGCATACCATGAATAGGAGTTTGTAAGGTAAAATTTTTGACTACTATAGGTAATGTAATCACACTGAGTGGTTTCCTTCCTACATTGTTGAATCTTCAAATTGATAAAGAGTCAGGTTTCATGATTGATTTGTCTACTCGCAGCCTGTCTAAGAGTTTCACACTGCACATATTAAGGGTTGATCGATTATCAACCATGGTCCTTTTTATGCCTATTTGATTAAATTGAGAAATTATCATAAGGCCTCATTTTTTTGTCTCAATTCCAAAGGGGGAAGCTAATGTTGGTGAAATGTTATGTCTACATTTTAACTATATTCATTCCTTGTATGAGAGCTACCACATCATTTGCATTTGTGCCAGGAGGAACCACTACTTGTAAGGATGTTTGAAGCATACTGTGATAGTTTGGTGAATTTTGAATTAAGTCCCATAGGGATACCTTTGCAAGAGTATTCTTAAGTTGTTCAACGAGATTATACTCCTTCCTAATATGTGAAGTTAAATGAGGATCACTAGGAAAAATGGGATTAGGAAAAGGTAAAGGTGTTGGGGTTGGTTGTTGTGGTTGCGTATTATTTCTAGTGTTGTATGTATGAGCAATGATATTATGACCTAGTTGTTGCAAGACATTATTCTTAGGTGGATAAAGGATAAACTCAGGCTTGTTTTTATGTTGCAATTTATGTGAAGGTGGGTAAAGGATAAGTTGAGGTTGAATCTGAACCGTAGATTTTTGGACTAGGAATGCTAGGTCTCTTTTATTCAATTAAGGTCTTTCACCTAATGAAAAGAGATAGATCCCACACCCAAAATCTAGGTGGTTCATTCAAACTAAGGATTGTATGATGAAATTATATCTAAATTCAATGTTCTATATGCAACTAATTGATAAGATTGATTGATTAATGAATGAAAACTAAAGGAAAACAAGTTGTTTGGAAACACATCATGTAATACAAAAAAACCTAGAAATGGATGCAAAACTTAACAAAAATGAACCAAATTGAAAATGTGCACCTGAGATGTTGAAGGAGGCTATAAATGACATTTGAAATGCTACTAATGCTAGTTTTTAGGCCTAGTGGGACTCATTCACCATTCTGGGTGAATTAGTCCCAGTTCTGTAAAATTGAGTTGAAACCTGTTTCTGACAAAAGGGTATCTAAAAATGAAAAAAAATAAAAAATGACCTTGGAGTGGAACTCATTTTCCACCCATGGTGAATGAGTCCACTTTTGAATTTATGATTTTTCAAAGGTGGATTCTAGAGCTCTCGGTCTGCACTTTGATTCTCTATAGGTGTTTGCTTCTGAAACTTTGATTTCTGAACCTAAAAATGAGTTTTTGTTGATATTTTGACTTTTTGAATGAAGAGAAGACTTGATAAACCTTGAAACTTTATTCCTAATTATTTCCAAGCTTCCAAGGGACTTAAATCTATAAACACACAAGACAATAGAGAGGAGTGTTGAATGTTAGGGTATGGGGGTTTGCCTTGGTCAAACCCCTTTTAGGTAATTAAACCAAAATGATGAGAGAATGGAATGAAACATGCAATAATGGAGTTGATTACCTTGACATGATGTTTGATCTTGAAAGTATACAAAAAAAAATGAAGGATATGCCCTTGAATGTCTAAAAAATGATCTTTAATAACTTGTAATGTTAAAACCCTAAGTTGCTTGAATTGAGATGGAATATTGGTGGATGAATGATGAAGAATGGATGTGGACATGAGTTAAAAGACCTATATTTATAGGAATTTCACTTTATTTTCTCACTCAAAGGTCAAAATTGGGCCAAATGGGACTGATTTGCCACACATGGAAAATGAGTCCCACCTAGATGGGCCTGATTCACCATGCATGGTGAATGGGTCCCACAGGGGCTAATTTGATAGCTAAGATTCCAGGAGATAAGGAAATGAGGTTTAAATTGCAACTTTGTTGGGTATTTGATCAATTTAATCCTCAGGATGCACAATATGGATTAATAGGGGCCTATTAGTGATGATGTAAAGCTCAATTAGGGCTTGGGACATAGAATTCAATGGAAAAATGTGATTTGAATACATTTTACAACACTAAATGAGGTCCACATAGCCTAGGAAGGCACAATAATCAATGTGAATGTGCAAGACACATTACAACACTAGTTTAACATTAAGTTTAATTCAAAATCCTTCTAGATTGATGTGAAGATGCATTTAAAAACATTTTATAATAGGGAGAAAAAGGTTTATTAAGTCTAGAAAAGTGTGAAAGTCCTTTATAAGACTTTACAACACCTTTACAAGACATCGTTAAATGCATATTAAGGGTCTAAGACCTAGTGTGGATGCATAAAATGCCTCACAATACTAGATTAAGACCTCATTAAGTCCATTTTATCATGAATTAGTCCCATGTCAAGAAAAGGGTACTTTTTTCTATGGCAAAGAATCACATTAAATTCTCTTGTTTTTGGTTTCTCATAAAAAGCCTTAGTGGATGGGCTTGGTGAGATGAAGTCCTCAAGGGATTCATATAACATGTCAAAGTCATCACTACTAAAAGGCTTGAGGGTTAAGTTAACTTCACTTGGTTTGGGTTTTTCATAACAAGCCTTAGTGGATGATCCTAGTGAGAGGAAGTTCTCAAGGGCTTCATCTAACATGTCTAAGTAATCACTACTAAAGGGATTGGATGATATGCTTTTTCTAAATTTAAGCATTTTTTGAATTGTTTCTTTTGATGTTTTTCATTTTTTGTTTTCATTTTCTAATGAATTTGATCTAAGTGAACTAGGAACTGATGTTGAAAATAAAAATTGAAAAACTATAATGCTATCCATAATTGCCATGAATGTAAATAATGCTATTTCTAATGACTTCAATGTTATCGAAAGCAACTGAACTAAAATAGAAAAGTAATAGAGGCAAACAAAAGCTTAAAAATTGGAAATTTAACTCTGTAAACAATAGTCCAAAATTTGCACTGGGACTGATTCACCCAAGGTGGCGAATGAATCTTAGTAGGGATTTTTTTAGAATTTTCAGATTTTTTTGGTTGATTTTTATGTTTTCTATGTTGTATGACCTAGATATAGGATGCAAATGTAGTTTTTCAATACCTTTTAATGAATTAAGTACAAAAATGCAAGCTAAATAAGCTTTTCTCTAATGCAAGAATTGGAACCCTAGAATGCAAATTAACCAATGCAAAAAACTAATGCAATGTTAACTATAGGATGTAAATGCACTCCAAATAAGAATTATGATGCTTTATATGCAGGTTCACCAAAATGAAAAGATGAAAATGGGGACTCTCTTTTGCTTCTAGGGTTTTGGACCTAAAATGAGAGACAATTTTCATACTCTTCACTCAAGAATAAACCCTTGAGATTTCAATGCAAAGGAGATTGAAATATGGAAAAGGGACTGTTCTAGGGATTGAATGATATCTAATGAGGGGTTGACCACCGAGTGTAAACTTGGAAAAGACAATGAATTGGAAAACACGGTGTGATATGAAAAATGACTTAGAAAATGCACTAGAAATGCAAGTAAAACAAAATAGGAAAGAGAAAATGTAAATAGTGTGCACCTGGAAACCTTGAAGAGACTGGAAATAGCTCTGAAATTCTAGAAATGTTGACTTTTTGACCAACTAGAACTTATTTTCCAACTTGGGCGAAATAGTCCCAGAGTAGGGTTTCTGCAAGCGAATTTGTTTCAAGAAAAAGGGTATCGAAATATGCAAATAGATCTGAAAAAAACTACAATGGGACTCATTTGCCACTCTTGGTGGATTAGTCCTATTTTGCTTTTTCAAAAATTGAAAGCTCTAATCTGCACTCCAACACCTTCCCTTTCCTTCCAACTTGAGTTCCAGATCTGAATTTGAGAAAAACACTTGTAAAATAGAATTCAACTTGATTTGCTAATGGGGGTTTGCCTTAGTCAAACCCCTAGTTTGGTAATCAAACCTTGATGGGAAAATAATAAAATTTGCATAAAAACCCTAGCCTTAAGTGTGTCTAAGACTAAGAAAGATGATACAATCCTATTTTAATATGCAAGAATTTGATGCAATAATGGAAATTCAAAGATGAATAAATCACTTGTGATGATCTATAATCACCCCAAGTGAGCTATAAATGATGATTGTACCTTCCTTAGGTTGAATGTACAATGACAATGGAAGATGGAATCACTTAGGAAGAAAGTATTTAGGATTGGCTTGATGGCTACTTGCACCTCCTCAACCTATAATTCATCATGATTCATCATAGGTATCCATAATCAACCCTTGAAAATGATAGATCTTGGTTGAAAGTGAGCTTCAAGACCTACAAAAATTCTTTAATGTTGCTCCAATGCTTCAAATTTGCTTGCTTTTGGAATTGGAATACTCTTTTGAAAGCTTGCTTGAAGATTCTTGATGCTTGATAATTGAAAATTCTTTCTTAAAGTGATTAGAGATATGCTTGGATTGTGAAAAATGACTTAGAAGCTTTCTTTTATAGGAATTGATGCCTAATTGACTGTTATTTAGATCCCAAGGGTTGACATTCACCAAAACTTGATTTAAATTGATGAATTCCCACTCAAATTTGGAAAAGACCCCAAATGGGACTCATTCACCACACTTGGAGAATGGGTTCCACCTAAGGGGACTCATTCGCCCAAGGTGGCGAATAATTCCCACCTTAGATTTTTGAGACGAGTGTTTGGGATTTAAATGATTTTATATGATTTTTGAGTGAAATGAGCCTCAAGATTCAAAATAATGGGTCTTAGGGGCCTATAAATGGTGATTTTAAAGGGTAATTAATACAAAGGTGTCAAAATAGGTCCAAATTAAGTGTGAAATCACCTCTTTTTTCAAGAGTGCACAATTTTCTACACTACAACCTCGAAGACACATTTTTTGGGATTTAAAGAAACCCCAAACTATTGGCATCTTTGGAATACTTGTCTGTGTCATCAAACTAATCACCCTTCAATTTTTATAATATAGTTAAGTCATGTAGATAGATAAGGATTATATTATTGATCAAACCCTTAAACACAACATCCATCATGCACTAGAAAGTGGCCCCTACATTTGATAGGTTGAAAGGTATTTTCACATAGGTGAACATTCCCATTTGGTGGTGAATGTCATTTTATGTTGGTCCTCACCTTTTACATTAACTTAGTTATAACCCAAATAGCCATCGTGTAGAGAAAATATTTTTGACCCTACCATAGTCTGTAAGATTTGCTCCATCAAGTGTAGAGGGTAATGATCCTTTAGAGAGACTCTATTTAGGTCTCTGAAATCCACACAAAGTTGGATATCACCATTTTTATTTCAAATTGAAACCAAATTAGATACCTAGGTAGAATACTTGATTGGTTATATTATTATAGATTTGATTAATCTTTTTAGCTCTTGTGCCATTAGAGCCTCCACCTTTGAATTAATAGACCTCTATTTTTGCTAGATTGGTTTGGACCCCTCAATTAGGTCAATGGTGTGTTGGATGATGCTAGGGTCATAACCTTTTAGATCATCATATTTCCAAGATACGACTCTATCATATTTTATGCATAGAGACCTCAACCTTTCCTTATCCTCCTATGGAATATTCTTCCCAACTTTGAGCTTTTGGTCATTCCCGACATCAAGATTTGTATAGTCTTCTTTATCAGTAGCAAACCTTCACTTACTATTCCTTGCATCTTCACAATCGAAGAGGTTTTCTAGAGTAATTAAACCTCTCAAGAGCTTATTAATTTTGAGATGAATCATCTTCTCCTCGTATGTCTCCTCAGATCTTAGCTACATTTTTTCTATGAATTCACTTGATAGTTGTAGGAATGTGGCAATCTAGGCATCATTTTCAAAAACTTTCCAGTTTTGATCATTGTCAAAAATAGATGGTTATACTATGGCCCACATTGCATGCTAGTTTACCATTCAACCAAAGGTTGGCTTGAATTGTGAGCCAATTGAGGCCATTCTATTTGTGGTGGTATTTTGTGATCTTGGAACTGCCTATATATTAAAGGCTATGAATCCTTCTATCAAGTCCCATACTCTATGATAGTATGATCACATTCTTACATTCTTTGTGACTGCTTGTTCTTAGACCTATTTTACCACTAGATTAGAGTCTCTAAACACTTGTATTCTTTCAATGCCCATTTATTCTACCAACTTTAGACCATGAACCAAGACCTCATATTTTGCATCATTTTTTATGCATGAAAATTGGAATTAGAAAGATCTAAGAGTTTCCTATCCAATTGGAGAAATAAGGTGGATCCCTAATGCATAGTCGATTGTACATCTAGCAACATAGCAAAGTGCAAAGTCCATAAGTCATGTTCATTCACCACGTGGCCACCTAAAACCTTTTGTTCCTTGATCAACTTCAAAATGACCTGGTCTTCATCAAAAATCACATATGCACCTAGACCAATGGCATGAAAGTTTCCAAAAGGGTCAAAATCTATAAATTTATTTAGTAATACTTCTTCCTCTAGAATTCAATCACCTATGGCCTCATCATCTTCAAGAATCTTGATGCAGTACATTTATTTTAGATAGATGTGTGTGCAAATTTAAAAATCATTATTGCATCTTCTATGATATGCTCAGGATGTATCCATTTGGATAATATTTTCATCTTCGTGCCATTCTTGGTTCTCAATATTAGGTGGGACCAGTCAAGAGCTAGGTATCCCCCAATCTTGGCTATGAAATATCTTGACATGATCATCCCGAAAATGGGAAAATATCAATTATGACCACCTATTGGGTGACTGTCTAACTTGGGAAAGAATTTAGGGTCAAAGGGAGGCTTTTAATTTTCCTACAATTGGAAACTTCTTTCCATCTATTTACATAATTACTTTTTTGAGGGGCTCATATTTCAAATTCAAGGCATCAACCACCAATTCAGGAATTACTATGGTATTGGTGCCTGAATCTATCATGTAGTTATGCAATAATTTTTCTCCCAAAATGAGGGTTAAGAAAAAGGGGGTGGGTTTCAGTTTACATACTTCTTTTCATCCCCCTTTTCCTTGGTATTCATGTATGTTGTGGCCTTTGAAGACTAAGGTCCTTAACTGGGTATTTTGTAATTTATTGGGTTGTGCACCAATACTCAACTATTTGTGAGGGTTGATCCTCTTCCTTTAGAGCACCTTGCAATAAGGTATTTTATTGCAGGATAGCCATAATGTCCCATAAAGACATGTTGGAAAGAGTTTTCTTTAGTTGTTATACTATATTAAGAAACCCAATCGAGGGTACCATTGGTTTCAGAGTTACCTCCTTGGGTTTTAGAATTGGTTGATTCATTATAGGTGGGATAATTACTTTATTTGTGACTCTTTCTTGGGTCTATAATAGTTGCACCTATGATTTTGGCCATTGTGGCTATTGCACTTGTAGTGCTTGGGGTACATATTTCCCAATGAGTCTTCATTCTGATTAGGTGTTGTAATTCAACTACACTTATGGTGCTTCCATTATCAAAACTTCATTTGTGAATATTGAGTCTTCTCCCTCCATCTAATAAAAGTGCTTGGTTAGGGGAGATGTTTGTCTCTTATTCTAGAGACATACCTTGCATCTAGGCATTGAGTATGGAACTCTCTATCCTAGGATACTAATAACTTACTATGTCTAGAGGGGTGCCTTGGCTCCTTTCTTCTACTATCCTCTATTGGATATTTCCTCTTGGATAGTTTTGAGGCATGTGGGTTTCATTACATGAGAAACACCAAGAATTTAGGTCTTCTACAATGTTGTTTTGTCCTGGGACTAAGTCCTTGCTCCTACTAGACTTAATGGTCTAGAGCAGAGTGGTTACCAAGACTATTTGGCCTGACAACTGTGGTTGATTGTTCCCTCTTAGAGCTCCCTGATATGAATTATGTTGGAAGGGAGGTCTTCCCACTTGGTAATTTTGTTGGGGATGCTTTAGAGGTGTCACTTGTTGGTGCTTTATGCTGAAAATATTGTTAGAAATAGTCCTTAGTAAATTTTTATATCATTCATCTCCATGACTAGTGAAGAAGATCTTGATGTGCTTGCTTGTGCACTAGGGTACACATACATTGATGGTAGAAGTGTAGAAGATGCACTCAAGACTCTTTCCTGTTGCATTTCTCCAAAAAAAATTGTATACATTGGCATTGGTGGTCATGGTGAGATCTTTCTTCCACCAATCAAACTATTTTCCACTATCATGGTAAGATCATATGCATCAAGAAGATTGTCACCTGCAAGTGACTATACCATAATTGTAATATCCGAATTCAAGGATTTCAAGTAAAAAATGAATTCCATTATTGATGGGGGCTTGAATGATATAGGAATCCTTTGATAGGTTTTGTATAACCTAGTATTGAAATCCACCATGGCCTCTTGAGGCACTCTTTTGATTGTTATTCACTATTGTAATAGAGATGAGTGATCTCCCTTTTTTGAAAAATGCTTAAAGATTTTATCTCTGAGTTCATCCCAAAAGAAAATGTAATTAGAAGTTAGAGACCTATACTAGTCCTAATCTTTGTCTTTAAAATATGTGGCCAATAATCTAAAGGCTACATTTTTCTTTGTGATGTTATGGATTGTGCAAACATCTACCACATCTTGGAAATGTTTTGGTGGTGTTTTAAAATATTCTCTAGTAAACTTTGGAACTACTTTTAGAGCATTGGTGAGGATTTAAATCCATACATTTGGAGGGTTAGGAGGAACTAGGGGACTACCAGTGTACCATGTCACACAATTCCTTAGGGGCAATTGAATCATGGTGAGCATACCTCTATGGACATGAAACACAAGTATTCTAATTTGAAAGGATCTTTCAATTGGAGTAGATAGAGATATAAAGTCATGGCTAGTAATTTTAGATCTATTTCCTCTAATAGGCAATATAGAAATCGTAGTGCAACTCATTTGAGGAGAAAAGGATGGTAATTGGGAGTATTAAAAGTTTCCTCTAGAAGATTCCCTTGTTTGGATCCTAGGCATGGGTCTGTTGACCCTACCTATAACCTCATCTATCAATTTTATTCTCATGCCTCTTCAAGGATAGGTATTAGATGATATGAAAAATAATTGGGTCCCACCAGGCATGCTAGAAAAAACTATTGATCATAAAAGCTTGCACCTCTTTGAATAGCCTTATGGGAAATTCAATGAATGGGAGACCTAATGTGCTTCAATGAATAACCTTCGAGATTGTTAAAGAAGATGAATCTTCCTTTTGGTTTGGGAAAATATGAAGGAAATGTAGAAAATAAGACTAACTAAGGTGATGTTCCAAAATCTTTTACAAAATTTTAAAAACCCTAATAGGTTCTTAATTTTGATAAAATGAATACATAGTGCCACAAACCCTTCATTGTTGAAAAGAGAATGAAAAAATAAGGCCTATAAGAGCATGTCTTTCAAATCCTTTCACAAGAAGAAACCATTAAGGTTTGAAAGAATATGGTAAATTTGAGATCAAATATGATTCCTCAAACCCTTATAGAACTATTTTTCCCATAATAGCATAGTATGAGTGAAATAAAGAAAAATAGGGCAGGGTGTCCCAAAATGAAAAATTAGATCCAAAGAGGAACAAAGGGAGTCCTATCTTTCTTCAAATCATTAGGAAATGAGATCCACATAAAAAATTGACTAACAACTCTTAGGAGAGTCAAACTAAGATGTGAATCTTCATATTTCTGTTTTGCTAGGATGGGGGTCTAGGTTAAGTAGTATTTTGAGGAGAAAATTTGAAATAACAAAATAAATCTAAACCTAGATCCACAAAGTGCAATGAAGAGATTTTTCATAAAATAGAAGGACTCATTCACCCTATGGTGAATGGGTCTTGGTAGAATTTCCAAAAAGACTTTGAATAAAAAACTATAGCTTATGAACTATGAAAACCTATTGCTTTGTAAACGTAATAGGGAATCATTTTCCCTATGGTGAATGGGTCCTGGTAGGCTCTTACAAAAAAATATGAATCTGAATTTGAAGTTTCAAACCTGCAATTCCTTCTTGTGACTTGAAATTCTTGCTTTCAAATCTTGATCTGCCAGTAATCTGCAAAAAAAAATTGATGTTTGTTGGTGGATAGGGTTTTTCCTCAGTCAAACCCCAAGTTTGGTAATTAAACCTTGATGATAAATGGAAATCTGAAACATGAAATGTGTTTGCAATCCTAACCTTAAGTGTTTCTAAGATTAAAATGTCTAGTGATGCAAAGAAACCCTACTCAAGTGTGTTAGAATAGGATCCTATAATGAAACATGAACAATGCAAAAGACCTACTCTAGGAGATCCAAAATCCCCTTAATAAGTCATAAATATGAATGATTCTCTTTAGGCTAAAAATAGAATGATAATAGAAGATGGAATCACTTAGGAAACAAGTCATTAGGCTTGGTTGAATCTCATGGTGCTTCTCCCAAAACCTAGAGTCCATCATGATTCTCCATAGGCATCTATCATCACTTCTTCAATAATGGTTGATCTTTGACATCAAAATGAGCTTGAATACTTGAAAAAACACTATAATTCTACTCCAAGACATCACTCTTTCTTTATTATTTCTATTGAATTCTCAAACTCAAGAAAATTTTCTTAGATCCTTCTCTCTAGTGTGAAACATAGTGAAAAATTCTTGTATTTATACATAACTTAAGACTAATTCTCGAAATTCAATTATCACAAGCCGAAATTGAATTATGTATTTCAAATCATTAAAATATTATTGAAAACATATCCAAAAGAGGGGTCCTAGGTCTAAGTGAGGACCCATTTTCCATGTGGCGAATGGGTCCTAGGCCACTTACCTAAGAGACACATCAGACAAGGTGAAATGTTATACAAAATCAAGGTCCTAGGACTAAGTGAGGACCCATTTTCCATGTGGTGAATGGGTCCTAGGTCACCTACCAAGGAAACACATCTCCCAAAGTTGAGTGTTGTGAAATGAAATTTATGAATGTCAAGTTTTATCTCTTGGAATTTGCATTTAATTAGGCTTGGATTTGAATTAAAGGGTCCAATTAAGGAAAATTAACCTCAATTAATTAATAAAGCCATAGATTAGTGTGAAAGTGTAAAGGTACACCTTACAAAAAAATAAATAAGGCACAATTAAGTCCATTTAGTTTAAAAGGGCCCTAAACTTAATGTGAATATATAAAGCATATTACAACACTAAACTAAGGCATAATTAGGGTCATTTTATCATTAATTATTTACAAATTAAGTGTGAAAAAGGGATACTTTTTTCTACACTACATTTAGCTCCCACTTCAGTGGCCATATGATACTACATGCATATGGAAGCTAAAGGAATTAAACTTCATAAAAAAGATACTCATATGGATTCATTAGGGAGAACAAAACCCCCACTATAGTTATCTGTAAAACCATGATGTTAAGGATCATATCTTGCAACATATGTTTGTTAGCCATTCAAATATCCTCTTATCAAACTTCTATGGAGAATTGAATTTGAGGGTAGATGTATTCCCCCTGATTCTTCTTGCTTTATGGAGGTCGAATCAAGGTGAATATGAAACCACATTGAATTACATAATTCATATCATAGGGCATTTTCAAGTACCATACAACATAGTGATAGACATTTAATGAGACTAGAAGTAGAATTAGGAATCCAACACAACAAATGACATTGAAAATAGAGTCCTCTAGCCCCCAATATACTAATTTGAATAAAAATTGCATGCCCCCCAGATGATGATATACCAACAGAGTACATGCCACCACCTTCCATGAGGAAACACACAAAGATCTATTTGTCAAAGAAAAAAGCAATGTGAGATAAAATAGAACACAATCTACTTAATCTAACAACACTACTTTAACACACTATTCAAAAGAGAGAATGCTATGCATAATACCAAGGAAAATGTGTGGCATTAATAGGTTCTTTTCGAGGTGTATTTTCCATTTCCATTAATGTATAGGCTCTAGAACCATATTTTTCTTTGATTACATAAGGTCCTAACCAATTAGGGCTGAATTTTCCTTTTTCGCAAGGGAGAGCATTGACATTATATTGATTTTCATATAAAACCAATTCGCCTCTATTAAATGCATGAGAGATGAAATTATCATTATAATTACATTGCATTCTTTTGGAATAAACTTGGGGATGCTTTAGAGCATTGATACATTGCTCATCCAGAATTTGAAGGTAATGCAATCATTGCTCTTTAGAAGTAGTATCATCAATAAGCCCACTAAGAGAAATTCACAATGAAGGAATCTCTAACTCTAAGGGAATTATTGCCTCAACACCATAAACAAGGATATAGGGAGTGTTTTTGGTAGATGTTCTAATACTTGTACCATAAGCCCACAATGTATAACTTAGTTGAGTATGCCAATCTTTGCTGAATGTGGAAGGTTTCCAAGAATTTCTTCACGCCATTTTTCTTAAATGGAGTTCCATTATCCAAAAACAATGCAGAAGGGAGACCAAAGTGAGCAATAATGTCTTACAATATGAAACAACATATTGCATCAACTGTCATGGAACAAAGAGGGATAACTTCTACCCATTTTATAAAATAGTTGATTGCAGTAATAAGAAACATATGTCCAACAAAAGATGGTGGTGATATTTTTCCAATAAGATCCAAACCCCAAACTGAGAATGGCTAAATAGGAACCTAGGAACAAAGCTTGGAAGTAGGAATATGAATCAAATTGTTATGTTCTTGAAATTTATGACATTTCTTAATGTATGCAAAATAATATTGTTCCATGTGTCTCCAGTAATATCCTATGTGAACTAATTTTTGAACTAACAATCTTCCCCAAAAATGCCCTCCACAAGAACCTACATTAGCTTTTTCAAGTGATATAGGAATTTTAGTTTGTTTAAGACATCTAAGTAAAAGACCATTAAATGATATTTTGTATAACACGTCCACAAGGATTATGTACTTAGATGCAAGTTTTTGAAGATGAGCTCGGGTGTTATTTGATGTAGGTTAAGGAAATGTTCCTTCTTTTAAATAGTTGAATATCATTGTGTACCATTCGTTAGAGTTTCCAATATCAGTTAATAACACTTCTTTGATTTTATCGTCTATCAATGGTTTAGGGATCATTTGGACTATAAATGTGAAATCAGCAAAAGTAACATCAAGAGACAAAAGGGAAGTGATGCTTGTGATTGCATCTACATGTTGCTTATCCTTTTGAGGTATGTTTTCAATTGTATATGATTTGAATTTATCTAATAATGTCATTGTGAGGTCTTTATATCAAATGAGTTTATCATGCTTTTCTTGATATGAACCATTTATTTGTTTAATAACTATTAGGGAATCACCAAATATATAAATGTGTTGGACACCTAATGCTAACACTACACGTATTCCTGCTATTAAAGCTTCATACTTTGTAGTGTTATTTGTACATAGGAAGTTTAGACAAAAATATAAGGGAATAGGCTTACCTAAAGGAGGAATTAATATAACCCCTACACTGGAGCTAGTGCGACACTTAGAACTGTCAAAGTACAATTCCCATGTCCCTTTTTGTTTTTGAATAGTCAACAAATTCTCATCAATCAATGATTCTATATTAGGTAACACTAAGAGAGAGGGAGAATCAACTAATTGGTTGATCAAGGCTTGTCCTTTGATTTCCTTTTTAGAGACAAATTTAAGATCAAACTCAGTTAACAACATAACCCACTTAGCTAAGCATCCTAATAAATATGTTTTAGCAAAAAGGTGCTTTAAAGGATTGAATTTTGTCATCACATGGAATTATGTGTTTAATAACTAGTGTCTCAATTTACAAGTAGCAAATACAAGAGCCAAAAATTGTTTTTCTATCATTTTATATCATGTCTCAGAATCAACCAAGGTTCAAAAAATGTAAGAAATGGGATTTTCTCTACCGCTGTGGTCTTGTTGAGCTAACAATGCTATGAGAGCATGGGCTAATGCTACTATATAAAGGATAATTTGTTTGTCTTACATAGCGGGTTGTAAAATAGGTGGAGTAGCAAGGTAATATATAAAACTCTCAAAGGCCTATTTACAATCCTTATTCTAATTAAACTAAACCTCTTTCTTAATGAGTTGTGTAAAGGGTAATGTTCGGTCTGCTAAGGATGCTACAAAATGATGGATAGCTTGAATTCTTCCTTGTAGAGTACACAATTGAGAAATATTTTTAGGAGGTGGAATGTTAATGATAGCATCAATTTTCTTTGTGTCCACCTCAATGGGCCCCTATGAGATACTATAAAACTTGAAAGTTTTCCACTATGCACACCAAAGACACGCTTTTCATATTAAATCTCATGTTATATTTTTACATTCTTTAAAATATTTTCCAAAGGATATTCACATTTTCTTGTTGAGTGAAATATTTGGTGATAATATCATCAATATAATCTTCTAAAATCTTGTGTATGTAATCATGAAACATCAATGTCATAGCTCTTTGATATGTTGCGCCCACGTTATTTAATCCAAAAGGCATAACTACCCAACAAAATTTTCCCCAAGCTGTAGTAAATGCTATCTTGTATTGACCTTGAGGGTTGATAAAGATTTGATTATATCCAAAAAATCCATCCATGCACAACAACAAAGCATGTACCACAATCGAATATACTATCATGTCACTATTAGGAAGGGGAAAATCATCTTTTAAAGATAATTTATTCAAATCATGAAAGACCATATACATCCTAATATTATTATTATGTATTGTGACTACAAAAATGTTCGAGATCCAGGGAGAATATTATATAGGTCATATAAAACCAACTCTAAGAAGTTTTTCAATCTTAGCCTTAACCAATAAAGCTATCTTAGGATTCATTTTTCATATCTTTTATCTTACCAGTTTAGCATCTTCTTCAAGAGCTATGTTGCATGTTACTATCTTAGCATCGATTCTTGGTATGTCTAAATAAGTCCAAGAAAAAGTTCTTGAAATTCATGAAGTAATGTTACAGGATCTTGTTAATCTTCGTCAAGATACTTTCCTATTTGAATCACTCTTTCTTCATTAGTTGTATCCATCAATATGTTGATTATATCTCCCAAAGGAAGTGAATTTTGTTTCAAAATTTTAGGATTTTATTCATCTTTGTCATTGTCAATCTCATTAACTTCTATTTCTTCATCCACTTGTTTAGCACTAACCATAGAAAATGTGACCCATTTTTCTTAGGAGTAAATGAATAGTCATAAACTCATAACATTTATTTCAAAGCTTCATCATCTTTGAAGTATTCCAATGATTCTTCACATGTTGTATTAATCAATTCAGGATGCTTCAAAGTGAGAGTTGTCTTAGTGGGGTGACACATAATGGTTTTGGTGTTGAGTGGGTGTCTTTTTGTTATCTTAGAAGGACATTATCCCAAACTAATTTTTATTTCTTGTGTGTTAGGATCTATAGGAACATAAATGCCCTGTTGTTTCATTCCACATCCTTTTCCATTGTAACCAAGTTGTTTTATGAGCTCATAACCTCTTCCATAAAGTTTCTCCATCTCTTCCAGATTTGGTGGTTGTTGGTAGTCTATTTCATCAAAGTTCATTGTATAGCTTTTTTTCTTCTAGAGTAGATAATGTACATGCTTGTGAGTTTTCTTTTGAATTCCATGTTGACATTACCATTGGTTATTTTTTATTTTCAGTTTCTTTCTTTGTAATTTTGTATTCTCCCATGAATGTTGGTGTGAAATCTAAGGAACCACAATAATCTTCTAACAACTTAGTGACTTCATCAATGTTCTTCTCATGTTCTTCCTTCATGACTTCCACTTTTGTAGTTGGTATCAATGTTTTCATAGGACTTTGTTTTTATTTCTCGGCATGCAAAAAAAATTCAAGTTTAGGATTGACCTTGAGTGTGTAAACTTTGTTGTCATAGATGTACTTCATTACATGGTGAAGGGTAGAAGGAACTCCATTGATTTCATAAATCCATGGTCTCCCCAAGAGGAGATTGTATGAAATATCATGAGGCATAAGATGGATCAGAGTTTGTAATGTTACCTTCCCAACTTTAATAGGTAATGTGATGATGCCAAGTGGTTGTTTTCATATATTACCAAACCCATTGATGAAAAAAGAATTGGGGACAATGACACTCTTATCCATATGAGTCTTCTCCAATAAACTCTCACTACACACATTAAGGGTCAAACCATTTTCAAAAAGAGTTCTCTTTATCATTGTTCAATTAACTTAGGCTATTATGATGAATGCATCATGTCATTTTTGAACATCCAAGGAGGGTAATTCTCTTTGGTGAAAAAAAAAAGTTAAGTTAACCTCATTCATTCCTTGAACTAGTGCTACCACATCATTTGAATTTGTATTAGGAGGAGCCATAGCTTGTTGCAAGGCTGTTTGAAGCCTAATATGGTAATTTGGTGAAGCTTGAATAAGATCCCATAGGGATATCTTAGCGGGTGTATTCTTAAGTTGTTCAACAAGATCACATTCCTTTCCACTATCTAAAGATAAACGGGGAGCGCAAGGAAAGATAGATTGAGGAAAAAGTAATGAAATAGGAGTTGTTTGTTGTTGCCTATTGTTCCTTGTTCTGTATGTGTGAGAAATGGTATTGTAACTCATTTTTTGTGAAACATTGTTATTATCAAGTGAAGGCTTGTTTTTAGGTGGTTCTAGGATGAGCATGGGTTTGTTTTGAATTTTAGGTTGTTGTGAGGGAGGGTAAATGATAAGTTGAGGTGTGATTGTGCTAACATCTTTATTTTTCAAATTTTCATGAGAATCCTTAATGGATGCACCTTATGAGATGAAGTCCTCAAGTGATTCATCTAACATGTAAAAGTCATCACTACTAAAGGGATTAAGGAATAAGTTAAATTTGTAAAAGAGATTTGACATAATCAAATAACTATGCTTTCTCCAAGGGTCTTGTTTGATGTTTTTGATGTTTTTGGTTTTTGGTTTTTTTTCTAATGATGCAATAATGCTGGAAATGAAAGAAAAATGCAGAAATATAATGATAATTTTAACTGAAATATGCAAGAAATTCTTATCCCAATGTTGTAAAATCTAACTAAATGAACAACAAATCAAATGCAAAAACAAACTATTTCAAAAAACTAATTATTAGGTCTAATAAAAGAAAAAAAAAATTAGATCAAAGACTAAAAGCCACTCATAATTTTTGTTGAAAAATGTTTGTACAAGGACTCATTCTCCCTATGGTGAATGGGTCCCAAATTAGGGTTTGTTAAATTTGACTTTTGTTTTTTTGAGGTGATCATTTGTTTTTTTTCTTTCAAATCTATAATAGATAGTTATGTAACAAATTTTCTATATTTTAGGCTTATAAATGTGATGTTGAATATGGTTCAATGATGAAAAATGTGACTATATTTAATGTGAAATATGAATCTGAATGATTGAATGATGATTTCAATGTTAACACTATGCAAAACAAATTCAGATATAAGGCATTTTTTTCCTCATTTTTAGTGATTTTAAGTAATGCAAACATGCAAATTTATCGTAAATGCAATGTTCACTAATGCAAGATTAAAGAAACCTAAATGCAATGCAACTAATGCAAACTATTGTAAAAATAAGATCTAGGGTTGGAAGGACTCCAATTTTTAGAATTTTGTTGTACAAGGTTGGGTTCACGAAAAATGAAATAAAGAAAAATATGGTAGGGTGTTCCAAAATGGAGAAGTAGATCCAAAGAGGAACAAAGGGGGTCCTATCTTTCTTCAAATCATTAGGAAATGAAGTTTGCATAAAAAATTTACTAACAACCCTTAAGAGAGTCAACCTAAGATGTGAATCTTCATATTTCCCTTTTTGCTAGGATGAGGGTCTAAGTAAAGTATTATTTTGGGAGAAAATTTTTAAATAACAAAACAACTCTAAACCTAGATCTACAAAGTGCAATGAAGAGATTTATCACAAAATAGAAGGAAACAGTGAACTTTCTAGAAAAAAATGAGGGTAATAAATGTTGTGCACTTGTCAAATTTTTTTTTTTTTGTAACCCTAAAAGGGACTCATTTTCCCTATGGTGAATGGTTCCTAGTAGACTTTCTTGAAAGATTCTGAATAAAATCTATTGCTTATGAACTGTGAAAACATGTTTCCTTTGTAACCTTCACAGGGACTCATTACCCCAATGGAAAATGGGTCCTAGTAGGCTCTTCCAGAAAAATCTAAATCTAAATTTGAAGTTCCAGACCTGCAATTACTTCCTTTAACTTGAAATCCATTCTTTTGGATCCATATTTTCTAGTAATATGCAAAAAAAATTGATGTTTGTTGGTGGATAGGGGTTTGCATCGATCAAACCCCAAGTTTGGTAATTAAACCTTGATGATAAATGGAAAATTTGAAACATGAAATGTGTGTGCAATCCTCACTTTAAGTGTGTCTAAGATTAAGATCTCTAGTGATGAAAATAAACCTTACTCAAGTGTGTTTGAATAGGATCCTAGAATGAAACATGAAGAATGCAAAAGACCTACTTTAGGAGATCCAAAATCCCCTTAATAAGTCATAAATCTGAATATACCTCTCTTTAGGCTGAAAATAGAATGACCATATAAGATGGAATTACTTAGGAAATAAGTCATTAGGCTTGGTTGAATCTTATGGTGCTTCTCCAAAAACCTAGAATCCATCATGATTCTCCATAGGCATCTATCATCACTTCTTCAATAATGCTTGATTTTTAACAACAAAATGATCTTGAAGACTTGCAAAAATACTATGATGCTGCTCCAAGACTTCATTCTTTCTTGCTTCTTTCTTTTGAATGCTTTATTTCATGAAAATTTTCTTAGATCCTTCTCTTTAGTGTGAAACATAGTGAAATAACCTTGTATTTATATATAACTTAAGATTAATTCTCCAAATTGAAATATCACAAGTTGACATTGAATTATGGATTTCAAATCATTAAAATACCATCGAAAACATATCCAAAAAAGGGGTCCTAGGTCTAAGTGAGGATCCATTCGCTATGTGGTGAATGGGTCCTAGGCTACTTACCTAGGACACACATCAGACAAGGTGAAATGTTATTCAAAATTAGGGTCCCAGTACTAAGTGAGGACCCATTCACCATGTGGAAAATGGGTCCTAGGTCACCTACCTAGAACACACATCTTCCAAAGTTGAGTGTTATGAAATAGAATATATGATGTCAGGTGTTATCTCTTGGAATTTGCATTTAATTAGGCTTGGATTTGAATTAAAGGGGCCAATAAAGGAAAATTAACCTCAATTAATTAATAAAGCCCTAGATTAGTGTGAAAGTGTAAAGGTACACCTTACAACACCCTGAATAAGGCACAATTAATTCCATTTAGTTTAAAATGGCCCTAAACTTAATGTAAATATGTAAACCATATTACAACACTAAATTAAGGCATAATTAGGGTCATTTTATCATTAATTATTTTCAAATTAAGTGTGAAAAAGGGATACATTTTTCTACACTAGAATGAGATCAATTTTTTTTAACAGGAAATGAAAGAGTATCAAAATGTGGTCCACTTCACTGTAGGTTCGAGTTAGAGAACATAAAAGCTAGAATTAAGAATTAATTATCAAGACTATATCTGAAAGATAAAAATAACATAGAATGAATATGTATGATAAAGGACATATAGGAATAGTCTAATACATCTCCTTGTTTATATTACTTGATCTAGAAGACAATACAAAGGATGCTAAGGTGGGATAATTGATTTAGATAGTTATCTTGAAAATTAATTACAAAACTGATATAGGGAAACAAAGTTTCTGCCAAAAATCTTCCATCTCCTTTATTTTTGTATTTCCTATTTGAACTATTTTGAGAGGCTTAGAATCCTTTTTATAAGATAAGGGAAGAAAAAATGAAAAAATCTCTCCATTGCCTAAACAAGAACCATAGCAGGTGGTAGTAAAATGTTTCCCCAAAACCATGACAAAGATAAGATTGAATTATGAAATTTTGGGAAATTTTTTTTTAAGTTGCTTCATCTAGTGATCTATGTAACAACCTACTTATATATGGAAATGTAGGATTTGATAAAAAAAAATTCGTTAGAGAAAGAATGCAACATCATGAAAACCTTGACTATCAAAAAATATGATATGATCATCCATGAGAGGATATGCCATCACTAAGTGGATACTGGTATCTGGTGTCTCTTGGAGAAGGTGAAAATAATCAACAGCTAGCAATGCTCTTCAAAACTACCATTCTTGACACTGTAGAACCTCGGCCGACCAAAATCTGGCCATTTGGCACAATGGTGGGCATTTCTTAAAACTACATGGAGCTGCTTAGTGAAAAACCCCATGAAGTAGCCACATGTCTCACTTCGCATTTGATAGAAATATGATATCAAAAATTTTCATAGCCACTACATGACACAATTGTGTGATTTTTAGTATAAAATAACCTCATGGCCTTTACAAAAGTGCACAACATGACACATGGCAGGGTCAATAGCAAAGGCCAAAAAATGGTAATAACAGGAAAAATTGCGAGGCCAAAAAGAATAGAGATAATGTATTAATATGTTTCAACAATGATGATAACTTATGCAACAATGAATTTTTTTTTTCAAAATTTGTTCAATCCTTCTTCAACCTGTAATATGCACATACACAAAGAGGAATTTTTTTGTTTTAAATGGTGGTTTGCCATGGTCAAACCCCAATTTTGGTAATTAAACCTTGATAGAAATATAATGACAAAGGAAAAGGAAATGATAAATGAACATTTTCTTGCTACAACTCACCACCCTTGAATGGCTTCCCTTAGAGGACATAAGACAAACACATTTTGTTGGATTTGGATACTTGAAATTCTTGGATGCTTTAGGATCAACAATGCATATTAGTCTTCACAAGATGACATGAAAACACATAGTATTGGAACATGATGTTAGGATCTTGATTTGCTGCAACAAATGAATGATAAATTTTCACTTGAATTCTCTTTACAATAATATTGGCTCTAAAGAATATCCTCATAAAGTGTGTTGTTAGGTGTTCTTGTTAGATTTCAAATGATAGAAAGACTAGGTATTTATAGGTGTTTATTTAATTTCTCAAAAATTAGATTCTAAAAGCTAACAATTGCAATTTGAATTTGAATCACTAAAATACCAACAAAAACATATTTAAAAATGGCTCTTAGGAATTAAAGGGGACCCATTCCCCCATGGGTGAATGGGTCCTATCCTATAAGTCCAGGACACACATATTTCATGGTGATTAAAATATTATATTCATTAATTAAATGTTGGTTCTAATTTTGAAAAAAAATAAAAATAAGGCTTTGTAATGCATAATTTGGAAAATCATAAGCTCAATTAAGTGCAATAAATTAAGAGATCCAAAATTAGTGTGAAATTGTAAAGGTGTACAATTTCCTACACTATATTTATCCCCCACTTTAGTGAGAGTGAAATTACGCTTAGAATCACACTAGAGTAGAAAAATATGTGTCAAAATGGGTTGAAGTGCATAAATGTTAGAAATATAGGATGACCAAGATCAAGGAGGTGGCCAAGCCCCCAAGATCCAAGATATCATATCAAACCAACATAAGTAGAAATCACACACATGCATGTAAGAAATGTGCAACAAGATAAGATTCACAAGCATACAATGTCAAAGCCCATGCAAAAAGGAAAAAGGGAAAAAGAGGATAGGCTAGCAAGTTGTGTTATTCCACATCCAAAAAATATGCTCACAAGGGCTAGTGCAGTTCGGTATTCACTAGGTGAACCTCCAAAGGTAAAATGAGAAACACACACTAGGTCTACAAGGTGTGTACACATAAAAAGGTGGTAGATGGGATAGACACACCAGGTCTATAGGTGTGTTCCCATACATCAACCACATAAAAAGTTATACTCCTTGATAACTTTGATAAGGTGCCCCAAAATGGTCAATGTGCTATGCAAACACTACACTAATTCCAAATCCTATGAACAGAAGTGAAGCCAAAATATCAAATTGAAAATGAAACTCAACTATTGAAATGAAATAATGCTAATGTATGTCCCCACTTTAAAGAAATTTCTAAACACCATGCTGTGAGTAATTAATTTAAAGTAGAAATGATAAATTCCAATTGATAAAAGGGAAATGAGAGTTTATTTGGTAATCTCTATCCCAATGATATGTTTTCAAATAGATATGCATCATGGAGAAGGGTTTCCTCCACTTGCAATCTCAAAAGATAACACATAAGGTATCTATGAATTTGACATCACTATATGTCTAAATGCTACAATAATATAATAGAGCTCAAGATCATCATCATTCCCCAAATACTTCATAGAACAACAAACACAAAGGAAGAATGGCACATAAAGAGCAAAAGAAAAGGAAGAGATTTTGGGTCAACATGGAAGAGACATATATGTCTCAATGCCTTGCATCATCCCTAAAAAGAAAACACAAAACAAAAGAATAGGGTAATGTTTACGATAGATAGAAGAATGTAGATGAAAATAGAAGAATTTTTCAATAGATTTTCCTCCTTTGTATCCTTGCACCAATGAAGTAACAAGGGTGATCCAAATAAATCTCACAAACATAAAGGTTTTCCAAGCATCATGATACAGGAGATCAAATTACGTATATGCAATCACAAAGAACGCGAAAAGAAAAAAAATATAGTATGTCATATGAGAGCCAACCTAAAGCAGGTTGGTCACATCCCAATATTGTTCATCATATATGAAAGATGGATAAATATCCAAAGGGGAAATGACAAATGCCATACTAGGAGTATCACTAGGTTCAATACATGGTGTGTCACTCTTTTTAGGAGGATCATCGTAGTTACCCCCATCTAAAATCATAGAAGTGGAAACCAACAAATTCAATTCATTATGCACTTCTTCATCAATTTAGCAATCTCATCATCATAAT
>VDFB02353493.1:67154044-67187834 GCA_007258455.2 Sequoia sempervirens
AATGATTTCCTAAGGCTGTTGCAAAAAAAAAAGATTCCAATCCATAGCACGTAGTCACCCTTGAGCCAGATGCATCCTCTATAAATGATGGTGGTGGTCCTAGTGTAGAAGCAACAAAACCTCATGTAGATATGTGTCGCTCACCCACAAAGTCAGTTAGGACATGTGGAAATATGGCAGGGTCCATTACTCACTCCTTCGTTCCTTTCAATGAAATCCCTATGGAGAAGACACATGGATAAGTCTTTGTCGCAAGTGCTGACTGTGGGGTGCACCAAAAGTGTGCGTGGAATGATGCTACATGGCACATGGGTGGAGCTTGGTTGAGAAGTGAAGGGAAGCAAGCTTCAAATGCCCATGGTGCTAACATGTGGAAGCATGGTGGGGCTCGAAAGAGGAGCGAAGGAGGAAATCCTTGTGAGGAGTGCACGATAGACACATGGCGGCATCAAATGAAGTTTCCAAAAAAGGGATAAGGGAATATTCAAATGTATGGGGCACGAGTGAAAGCCAAGAAAAATTGTATTAACCTAAAGGGGGCTTGAGGGATTTTTAATCTACAGGTCCCACCTAAGGGGACACATTCTCCCAAGGTGGTGAATGAGTCCCACCTTATCTTTTTGAGGTGCATTTTAGGATTTTTGGTTTGAATCATTTTATATGATTTTTGAGTGAAATGAGCCTCGAGATTTGAAATAATGGGTCTTAGGGCCCTATAAATGGTGATTTTGAAGGGTAATTAATGCAAAGGTGCCAAAATAGGTCTAGATTAATTGTGAAATTCTTTTTTCAAGAGTGCACAATTTTCTACACTACATTTAGCCCCCACTTTAGCACCCATATGACTGTGCATGCATATGTAAGCTAAAGGAATCTAATGACAACCTTTGTTTCATAAAAGGATACACATGTAAGTTCAATTATGATATGGGGGAATGAAGCCCCCACTATAGTCATCTGCAAAACCATAATATTAGGAACTGCATGCTGCAATACAAATCCGTTTGTTGTCTAAAAATCATCTTATCAAACCTCTATCTAGAAATCACATTCAAGGGTAGATGTATGCCCCCTTGATTCCACTTGCTTTATAGAAGTGGAATCAAAGTAGCAATCTAGCCACATCGAATAGGGTGTCATATCATAGGGTATTTCCAAGTACTTTATAGAAGTGGAATCAAAGTAGCAATCTAGCCACATCGAATAGGGTAAGTCATATCATAGGGTATTTCCAAGTACCATGCCACATAATTATAGACAGTTGATGATGTCAGGAGTGGAATCATGATTCCAACACAATAGATGACATCAAAAACAAATCTCTCTAGTACCCGTTATGTTTGTTTTGGTGAAATGCACTTTTTAACCCTAATATAGTAAAAACCATAGTTTTAACTTACATAAGAGAAAAAAGTGAAGTAAATTCTAACTTTTTTTTATCTTTCACCTTTGTGTAGCTTGAAAGTGATTGAAGAAGAGTGAAAGATGCCTAGCAGATGGGATTATAGACCTTTGAGATTGGACATGCTGCGGGACCAGGTGGCACATGGCAAGCATTATCATGAGGTCATTTGATTCTTCTACCTTCGCTTTTTCCTTACGCATTAATTTTATCCTTCTAGGTTAATTTAGGGTCTTGGAATTTTTTTTCATAAAGCGTACCCTTTTTTCACAAAGTATCCCATTTTTTCACAAAGTGTCCCTTTTGTTTGCGAAGTGTCCCACTTTTTTCGCAAAGTGTCTCGTTTCTTCGTGAAGAATCCTAAAAGGGTTCTAAAGTGTCTAGGGCCTCTAATAAAGAACAATAGAACAAATTTAGTACACTTTTACGATTATTGATGTGAAAATTGAGGAGATTAGACTGCTTATAGGATATATTTTTTCTTTTTTTTAGGTGCCCACCCATTCGCATCAGCATTTGGGTGCCAAGAAAATCAGCCTTCTTAGAGATTTATCCCCCACTCTTTTAGTGGATACAAAGCTATTATGGACTATTGGAGTATACTAGGCATACCTCATGCCCCCCATGAGGTACCATGGTGCGATGTTGATGGCGCTAGCAAAGTGTTGGGATGCTGATTCATGCACATTTCATCTACTGACTGGCAAGATGACAATCACACTGGAGGATGTTCACCGCATACTCTGAGTTCCTATTCAGGGTGAGCAAGTACACTTACAAGCAGAGTGAACATTCTAGGAGATGAAATTTGACATATAGTATTGCCTTTGTGGACCATTAAATGATGAGAGGGCGAGGGAACAGATTGATCTAGCAATGCTATTATATTCATGAGCCCCACTGGTGAGGGCATAGATTGATCTAGTGAGGGAACAAATTGATCTGGCTAGGGAGTTCACCTAGAGGGAGGACTAATACACTTAATACGAGGGATTAAATTCACTTGATTCTTGCTTGGTTGTTGTGTGTACTTCTTCAAGTTTATCATTGATGGATGGTTTCATGATTGGGTGAATAGTAGATGTGAAATCCTTTGAAGGATCTTGAGGTGATATAAGAGAAGCTACACTTGCCATTGCATCTACATGCTGATTATCTTTTCGTGGGATGTTATCAATGGTAAATGATTCAAACTTCTCTAACAAGTTCATTGTGAGATCCTTGTATTTTGATAATTTGTCATGTTTTTCTTGATATGTCCCATTTATTTGTTTGATTACTAATTTTGAATCACCAAATATCTTAATGTCTTTTGCACCCAAGATTAAAGCAACACATAACCCAGTGAGCAACACTTCATACTCAGTAGTGTTGTTTTCACATAGGAAGTTTAACCGATATAATAAGAGTGGGATTAATATAACCCCAACGTAGAAGCTTGTTCTACACTTAGATCCATCAAAGTATAATTCCCATGTATTATTTTTGATTGTCAACACATTATCACTGGGGAAAGAGTCATTGCTAGGTAATGCCAATGGGGAAGGAGCGTTAGCCAATTGGTCGGTCAAAGGTTGACCTTTAATTTATTTTTGTGAAACAAACTTTAGGTAAAACTTAGTCAGCAACATTACCCACTTAGCTAGACATCATGATAAATCCATTTTATTGAAAATATGTTTGAGGGGATCAAATTTCATCATCACGCATATCTTTGCAGTCAATAAGTAATGTCAATTTACTAGTAGCAAATACAAGAGCCAAACACCTTTTTCTATTGTTGTGCATCATTTCTCATAATCTATCATGGTTTGACTAATGTAATAGACCAGATGGTCTTTACCATTTTCATCTTGTTGAGCCAACAATGCTATGAGGGCATGGGCTGATGTGGCTATGTAAAGTATGAATGACTTGTTTTACATAGCGGTTTGTAAAATAGGTGGAGTTGCAAGGTATTCGTTCAAACTCTCAAAAGCCTATTTACAATCTTCATTCCAATCAAAGTGCACATCCTTTTTGAGGAGATGTGTAAATGGTAATTTTTGATCAGCTAAGGATGCAACAAAACAATAGATGGCTTGAATTCTTCCTTGTAAGGTGCACAATTGATAAATGTTTTTAGGAGGTGGGTATGTGCAGGATCATCATGGAAAAAATAGGCCCTTAAGTGGCAAAAAAATAAAAAAAATTAGAGTTAGGCAACTTGACATAAAAATTTGAGTAAGTTATCTATATTATTTCAAAAATATGTAAGAATAGAATCTATGGAAAATTGAATGTAGTTTCTAAACTACTAGGTTTGTTTAAAAAAGAAATCTATTTGAGGTGAAAATTTGAAATTTCAATGCAAGTGGTACTAAATTTCCAGGGAAAAATAAGAAGTAGGTGTTTGTCGACCACCCTAACCACAATAAAATGATAATATTTTTTATAATATTTTAGATATAAGTATAGGACTCATTCCCTCATGTGATGCATATTTTTTGTAATTTGTTTCCAAGTAAATAATTAATTATGATTTTTTTTATTACAAATTTTTTTAAAAAATAAAAAATCGTATGTCTGACCACCTTAACTTGGTCAAAACTTCATGAAATTTATTTTTTTATTTTTTAATACTATAGTATGTGAAGTATAGAATGTGACACATGTTTTGGATTCATAAAATGTATACTGTTTGAAAGCTATAGATGTTTTTCAATCAACCTATCAATCGGGACTTTAGTCATAATTTGAATAGAAAATGAATAATAATTACTTATTAAATTCAAAGTAAAGCATAATTTATATTGGTGGAAAGATTAGAATCTCCTTTAAAAACCCTTTTTGTTTCATCAATTTTGGGTAAAAGAATTACCATCAGCCACATACGCATCATATTGCCACTTTTTGGCCCATCATGATCCTACACATACCCAGGTGGCATGTTGACACCTCAATGCCTTTGTGAGATATGATAAAACCTAAAAGTTTCCCACTATCTACACCAAAGACACAATTTTTTGGATTCAATCTCAAAGATTTTCTGAAGGACATTCACATTGTCTTGTCTTGTTAATGTTTGGATAGAATCTCATCAATGTAATCTTCCAAAATCTTATGTATATAATCTTAATGATTTGGCTAGACTACGACAATGTTTGAGATCCAGGGGGAGTAATCTATGGGTCTTATGAAACCATTGTCAAGGAGTTTTTCAATTTCATCCTTAACCATCAAGCCTATTTTAGGGTTCATTTTTTGAATCTTCTGTCAAATGGGCTTAGCATTTTCAGCAAGGACTATGTTGTGTGTTACATCTTAGGGTCAATTCCTGGCATGCCTGAATATTTCCAAGCAAAAAGTTCAAGAAAGTCATGAAGCAAGGTTGCACTATCCTCTTGTTCTTCATCATCAAGGCATTTTCCTATTTTAATGAATTTCTATTTATCATTGATGTCCATTGCTATATCCACTATATCCCCTAAAGGAAGTGCATTTGATCTCAAAAATTTAGTATTATATTCTTCATTTTTCATGTCTATCTCACCACTGTCTTTTTCTCCATCTTTTTGTTTAGTGCTTATCATAGCACATGTAACCTTTTTCTTATGAGGAGTAGTAGATGGTTTATCATAAACTCCTAGCCTTTGTTTCAAGGATTCATCATCTTCAAAGTACTTCCATGATGGTGGTATGTCCATATCAAGCGATTCAGGATGCTTCATAGTGAGGTTGATTTTTGGCTTGCACATGATAGTATTGATGTTTAACGATGGTCTCTTCATTGCTTGTGTAATTTTAGGACAATATCCCAGACCATTCTTTGTTTCTTGTGTGTTAGGCTCTATAGGAAACCGAATGCCATGTTCTTTCTTTCCACATCCTTTACCATTGTAACCCAATTGTTTCACAAGTTTGTAACCTCTCCCATAATTTTTTTCCATTTCTTTCGAGTTTGGTGGTTGTTAGTAGTATATCTCATCAAAGTTTGTTGTATAACTTGTATCCTCTTCAAGAGTAGATGAATTAGATGTTTTTGATTCTTCTTCCAAGTTCTGAGTTGACATGACCATTGGTTGCTTTTATTTGTCATCATCTTTTCTTGTGATTATGTATTCTCCCACAAATGAGGGTGTGAACTCCAAGGAACCCCAATCATCATCCAATAATTTTGACATTGTTTCCATTTTTTTCTTATCTTCTTTTAAAGGTTCTATGTTGGATGTTGGAATTAATGTGTTGAGAGGACTTGTCATTAATTTTTCAACTTATAAGCAACTTTCGGGCTCAAGGTCCATTTCAATTTTGTATAGGTATTTTTGTCATAAACATATTTCATAATGTGATGAAGAGTCGAAGGCACCCCATGCATCTCATGAATCCATGGTCTTCCCAAAAGAAGATTGTATGAAAGGTCATGAGGCATACCATGAATAGGAGTTTGTAAGGTAAAATTTTTGACTGCTATAGGTAACGTAATCACACTGAGTGGTTTCCTTCCTACATTGTTGAATCTTCAAATTGATAAAGAGTCAGGTTTCATGATTGATTTGTCTACTCACAGCCTGTCTAAGAGTTTCACACTGCACATATTAAGGGTTGAGCGATTATCAACCATGGTCCTTTTTATGCCTATTTGATTAAATTGAGAAATTATCATAAGGCCTCATTTTTTTGTCTCAATTCCAAAGGGGGAAGCTAATGTTGGTGAAATGTTATGTCTAAATTTTAACTATATTCATTCCTTGTATGAGAGCTACCACATCATTTGCATTTGTGCCAGGAGGAACCACTACTTGTAAGGATGTTTGAAGCATACTATGATAGTTTGGTGAATTTTGAATTAAGTCCCATAGGGATACCTTTGCAAGAGTATTCTTAAGTTCAACGAGATCATACTCCTTCCTAATATGTGAAGTTAAACGAGGAGCACTAGGAAAAATGGGATTAGGAAAAGGTAAAGGTGTTGGGGTTGGTTGTTGTGGTTGCGTATTATTTCTAGTGTTGTATGTATGAGCAACGATATTATGACCCAGTTGTTGCAAGACATTATTCTTAGGTGGATAAAGGATAAACTCAGGCTTGTTTTTATGTTGCAATTTATGCGAAGGTGGGTAAAGGATAAGTTGAGGTTGAATCTGAATCGTAGATTTTTGGACTAGCAATGCTAGGTCTCTTTTGTTCAATTAAGGTCTTTCACCTAATGAAAAGAGATAGATCCCACACCAAAAATCTAGGTGGTTCATTCAAACTAAGGATTGTATGATGAAATTATATCTAAATTCAATGTTCTAGATGCAACTAATTGATAAGATTGATTGATTAATGAATGAATGAAAACTAAAGGAAAACAAGTTGTTTGGAAACACATCATGTAATAAAAAAAACCTAGAAATGGATGCAAAACTTAACAAAAATGAACCAAATTGAAAATGTGCACCTAAGATGTTGAAGGAGGCTGTAAATGAAATTTGAAATGCTACTAATGCTAGTTTTCAGGCCTAGTGGGACTCATTCACCATTCTGGGTGAATTAGTTCCAGTTCTGTAAAATTGAGTTGAAACCTGTTTCTGACAAAAGGGTATCTAAAAATGAAAAAAAATAAAAACTGACCTTGGAGTGGGACTCATTTTCCACCCATGGTGAATGAGTCCACTTTTGAATTTATGATTTTTCAAAGGTGGATTCTGGAGTTCTCGGTCTGCACTTTGATTCTCTATAGGTGTTTGCTTCTGAAACTTTGATTTTTGAACCTAAAAATGAGTTTTTGTTGATATTTTGACTTTTTGAATGAAGAGAAGACTTGATAATCCTCGAAAATTTATTCCTAATTATTTCCAAGCTTCCAAGGGACTTAAATCTATAAACACACAAGACAATAGAGAGGAGTGTTGAATGTTAGGGCATGGGGGTTTTCCTTGGTCAAACCCGTTTTAGGTAATTAAACCAAAATGATGAGAGAATGGAATGAAACATGCAATAATGGAGTTGATTACCTTGACATGATGTTTGATCTTGAAAGTCTACAACAAAACATGAAGGATATGCCCTTGAATGTCAAAAAATTGATCTTTAATAACTTGTATTGTTAAAACCCTAAGTTGCTTGAATTGAGATGGAAGATTGGTGGATGAATGATGAAGAATGGATGTGAAAATGAGTTAAAAGACCTATATTTATAGGAATTTCACTTTATTTTCTCGCTCAAAGGTCAAAATTGGGCCAAATGGGACTGATTCGCCACACATGGAAAATGAGTCCCACCTAGATGGGCCTGATTCACCATGCATGGTGAATGGGTCCCACAGGGGCTAATTTGATAGCTAAGATTCCAGGAGATAAGGAAATGAGGTTTAAATTGCAACTTTGTTGGGTATTTGATCAATTTAATCCTCAGGATGCACAATATGGATTAATAGGGGCCTATTAGTAATGATGTAAAGCTCAATTAGGGCTTGGGACATAGAATTCAATGGAAAAATGTGATTTGAATACACTTTACAACACTAAATGAGGTCCACATAGCCTAGGAAGGCACAAGAATCAATGTGAATGTGCAAGACACATTACAACACTAGTTTAACATTAAGTTTAATTCACAAGCCTTCTAGATTGATGTGAAGATGCATTTAAAAACATTTTATAATAGGGAGAAAAAGGTTTATTAAGTCTAGAAAAGTGTGAAAGTCCTTTATAAGACTTTACAACACCTTTACAAGACATCGTTAAATGCATATTAAGGGTCTAAGACCTAGTGTGGATGCATAAAATGCTTCACAATACTAGATTAAGACCTTATTAAGTCCATTTTATCATGAATTAGTCCCATGTCAAGAAAAGGGTACTTTTTTCTATGGCAAAGAATCACATTAAATTCTCTTGTTTTTGGTTTCTCATAAAAAGCCTTAGTGGATGCGCTTGGTGAGATGAAGTCCTCAAGGGATTCATATAACATGTCAAATTCATCACTACTAAAAGGCTTGAGGGTTAAGTTAACTTAACTTGGTTTGGGTTTTTCATAACAAGCCTTAGTGGATGATCCTAGTGAGAGGAAGTTCTCAAGGGCTTCATCTAACATGTCTGAGTAATCACTACTAAAGGGATTGGATGATATGATTTTTCTAAATTTAAGCATTTTTTGAATTGTTTATTTTGATGTTTTTCATTTTTTGTTTTCATTTTCTAATGAATTTGATCTAAGTGAACTAGGAACTGATGTTGAAAATGAAAATTGAAAAACTATAATGCTATCCATAATTGCCATGAATGTAAATAATGCTATTTCTAATGACTTCAATGTTATCAAAAGCAACTGAACTAAAATAGAAAAGTAATAGAGGCAAATAAAAGCTTAAAAATTGGAAATTTAACTCTGTAAACAATAGTCTAAAATTTGCACTGGGACTGATTCACCCAAGGTGGCGAATGAATCCTAGTAGGGATTTTTTTAGAATTTTCAGATTTTTTTGGTTGATTTTTATGTTTTTTATGTTGTATGACCTAGATTTAGGATGCAAATGTAGTTTTTCAATACCTTTTAATGAAATTAAGTACAAAAATGCAAGCTAAATAAGCTTTTCTCTAATGCAAGAATTGGAACCCTAGAATGCAAATTAACCAATGCAAAAAAACTAATGCAATGTTAACTATAGGATGTAAATGCACTCCAAATCAGAATTATGATGCTTTATATGTAGGTTCACCAAAATGAAAAGATGAAAATGGGGGACTCTCTTTTTCTTCTAGGGTTTTGGACCTAAAATGAGAGAGACAATTTTCATAGTCTTCACTCAAGAATAAACCCTTGAGATTTCAATGCAAAGGAGATTGAAATATGGAAAAGGGACTGTTCTAGGGATTGAATGATATCTAATGAGGGGTTGACCACCAAGTGTAAACTTGGAAAAGATAATGAATTGGAAAACACGGTGTGATATGAAAAATGACTTAGAAAATGCCCTAGAAATGCAAGTAAAACAAAATAGGAAAGAAAAAATGTAAATAGTGTGCACCTGGAAACCTTGAAGAGATTGGAAATAGCTCTGAAATTCTGGAAATGTTGAATTTTTGACCAACTAGAACTTATTTTCCAACTTGGGCGAAATAGTCCTAGAGTAGGGTTTCTGCATGCAAATTTGTTTCAGGAAAAAGGGTATTGAAATATGCAAATAGATCTGAAAAACAACTACAATGGGACTCATTTACCACTCTTGGTGAATTAGTCCCATTTTCCTTTTTCAAAAATTGAAAGCTCTAATCTGCACTCCAACACCTTCCCTTTCCTTCCAACTTGAGTTCCAGATCTGAATTTGAGAAAAACGCTTGTAAAATAGAATTCAACTTGATTTGCTAATGGGGGTTTTCCTTAGTCAAACCCCTAGTTTGGTAATCAAACCTTGATGGGAAAATAATAAAATTTGCATAAAAACCCTAACCTTAAGTGTGTCTAAGACTAAGAAAGATGATACAATTCTATTTTAATATGCAAGAATATGATGCAATAATGGAAATTCAAAGATGAATAAATCACTTGTGATGATCTATAATCACCCCAAGTGAGCTATAAATGATGATTGTACCTTCCTTAGGTTGAATGTACAATGAAAATGGAAGATGGAATCACTTAGGAAGAAAGTATTTAGCATTAGCTTGATGGCTACTTGCACCTCCTCAACCTATAATTCATCATGATTCACCATAGGTATCCATAATCAACCCTTGAAAATGATAGATCTTGGTTGAAAGTGAGCTTCAAGACCTACAAAAATTCTTTAATGTTGCTCCAATGCTTCAACTTTGCTTGCTTTTGGAATTGGAATACTCTTTTGAAAGCTTGCTTGAAGATTCTTGATGCTTGATACTTGAAAATTCTTTCTTAAAGTGATTAGAGATATGCTTGGATTGTGAAAAATGACTTAGAAGCTTTCTGTTATAGGAATTGATGCCTAATTGACTATTATTTAGATCCCAAGGGTTGAAATTCACCAAAACTTGATTTAAATTGATGAATTCCCACTCAAATTTGAAAAAACCCCAAATGGGACTCATTCACCACACTTGGAGAATGGGTTCCACCTAAGGGGAATCATTCGCCCAAGGTGGCAAATGATTCCCACCTTAGCTTTTTGAGGTGAGTTTTTGGGATTTTTTGGGATTTAAATGATTTTATATGATCTTTGAGTGAAATGAGCCTCAAGATTCAAAATAATGGATCTTAGGGGCCTATAAATGGTGATTTTAAAGGGTAATTAATAGAAAGGTGTCAAAATAGGTCCAAATTAAGTGTGAAATCACCTCTTTTTTCAAGAGTGCACAATTTTCTACACTACAACCTCGAAGACACATTTTTTGGGATTTAAAGAAACCCCAAACTATTGGAATCTTTGGAATACTTGTCCATGTCATCAAACTTATCACCCTTCAATTTTTATAATATAGTTAAGTCATGTAGATAGATAAGGATTATATTATTGATCAAACCCTTAAACACAACATCCGTCATGCACTAGAAAGTGGCCCCTACATTTGATAGGTTGAAAGGTATTTTCACATAGGTGAACATTCCCATTTGGTCGTGAATGCCATTTTATGTTGGTCCTCACCTTTTACATTAACTTAGTTATAACCCAAATAGCCATCGGGTAGAGAAAATGTTTTTGACCCTACCATAGTCTGTAAGATTTGCTCCATCAAGTGTAGAGGGTAATGATCCTTTAGAGAGACTCTATTTAGGTCTCTGAAATCCACACAAAGTTGGATATCACCATTTTTATTCAAATTGAAACCAAATTAGATACCTAGGTAGAATACTTGATTGGTTATATTTTTATAGATTTGATTAATCTTTTTAGCTCTTGTGCCATTAGAGCCTCCACCTTCGAATTAATCGACCTCTATTTTTGCTAGATTGGTTTGGACTCCTCAATTAGGTCAATGGTGTGTTGGATGATGCTAGGGTCATAACCTTTTAGATCATCATATTTCCAAGATATGACTCTATCATATTTTATGCATAGAGACCTCAACCTTTCCTTATCCTCCTATGGAACATTCTTCCTGACTTTGAGATTTTGGTCATTCCCGACATCAAGATTTGTATAGTCTTCTTTATTTTTAGCAAACCTTCACTTACTATTCCTTGCATCTTCACAATCAAAGAGGTTTTCTAGAGTAATTAAACCTCTCAAGAGATTATTAATTTTGAGATGAATCATCTTCTCCTCGTATGTCTCCTCAGATCTCAACTGCATTTTTTTTATGAATTCACTTGATAGTTGTAGGAATGTGGCAATCTAGGCATCATTTTCAAAAACTTTCCAGTTTTGATCATTGTCAAAAATAGATGGTTACACTATGGCCCACATCGCATGCTAGTTTACCATTCGACCAAAGGTTGGCTTGAATTGTGAGCCAATTGAGGCCATTCTATTTGTGGTGGTATTTTGTGATCTTGGAACTGCCTATATATTAAAGGCTATGAATCCTTCTATCAAGTCCCATACTCTATGATAGTATGATCACATTCTTACATTCTTTGTGACTGCTTGTTCTTAGACCTGTTTTACCACTAGATTAGAGTCTAAACACTTGTATTCTTTCAATGCCCATTTATTCTACCAACTTTAGACCATGAACCAAGACCTCATATTTTGCATCATTTTTTATGCATGAAAATTGGAATTAGAAAGATCTAAGAGTTTCCTATCCAATTGGAGAAATGAGGTGGATCCCTAATGCATAGTCGATTGTACATCTAGCAACATATCAAAGTGCAAAGTCCATAAGTCATGTTCATTCACCGCGTGGCCACCTAAAACCTTTTGTTCCTTGATCAACTTCAAAATGACCTGGTCTTCATCAAAAATCACATATGTACCTAGACCAATGGCATGAAAGTTTCCAAAAGGGTCAAAATCTATAAATTTATTTAGTAATACTTCTTCCTCTAGAATTCAATCACCTATGGCCTCGTCATCTTCAAGAATCTTGATGCAGTACATTTATTTTAGATAGATGTGTGTGAAAATTTAAAAATCATTACTGCATCTTCTATGATATGCTCAGGATGTATCCATTTGGATAATATTTTCATCTTCATGCCATTCTTGGTTCTCAATATTAGGTGGGACCAGTCAAGAGCTAGGAATCCCCCAATCTTAGCTATGAAATATCTTGACATGATCATCTCGAAAATGGGAAAATATCAATTATGACCACCTATTGGGTGACTGTCTAACTTGGGAAAGAATTTAGGGTCAAAGGGAGGCTTTTAATTTTCCTACAATTGGAAACTTCTTTCCATCTATTTACATAATTACTTTTTTGAGGGGCTCATATTTCAAATTCAAGGCATCAGCCACCAATTCAGGAATTACTATGGTATTGGTGCCTGAATCTATCATGTAGTTATGCAATAATTTTTCTCCCAAAATGAGGGTTAAGAAAAAGGGGGTGGGTTTTAGTTTACATACCTCTTTTCATCCCCTTTTTCCTTGGTATTCATGTATGTTGTGGCCTTTGAAGACTAAGGTCCTTAACTGGGTATTTTGTAATTTATTGGGTTGTGCACCAATACTGAACTATTTGTGAGGGTTGATCCTCTTCCTTAGAGCACCTTGCAATAAGGTATTTTATTGTAGGATAGCCATAATGTCCCATAAAGATATGTTGGAAAGAGTTTTCTTTAGTTGTTATACTATATTAAGAAACCCGATCGAGGGTACCTTTGGTTTCAGAGTTACCTCCTTAGGTTTTAGAATTGGTTGATTCATTATAGGTGGGCTAATTACTTTATCTGTGACTCTTTGTTGGGTCTATAATAGTTGCCCCTATGATTTTGGCCATTGTGGCTATTGCACTTGTAGTGCTTGGGGTACATATTCCCCAATGAGTCTTCATTCTGATTAGGTGTTGTAATTCAACTACACTTATGGTGCTTCCATTATCAAAACTTCATTTGTGAATATTGAGTCTTCTCCCTCCATCTAAGAAAAGTGCTTGGTTAGGGGAGATGTTTGTCTCTTATTCTAGAGACATACCTTGCATCTAGGCGTTGAGTATGGAACTCTCTATCCTAGGATACTAATAACTTACTATGTCTAGAGGGGTGCCTTGGCTCCTTTCTTCTGCTATCCTCTATTGGATATTTCCTCTTGGATAGTTTTGAGGCATGTGGGTTTCATTACATGAGAAACACCAAGAATTGAGGTCTTCTGTTGTGCAGTTTTGCACACACGCCCCACTGAAAGCGGGGACCCTCTTTTTGCTTTAGCTTTTGGCCTCTTAATTTTATTGATTTCATTGTCTTTGGAGGTCCTTAGATGTTCATCTTGCTTGCCCAAGTGATTTCCCTAGGTTGCACTTTGAAAAAACTAGGTTTTGAACAAAATCCGGGATTTTCCAGTCCGGCTGGAATTTCCCATAATCCTGTCCGGTTGGAATTTCCCATAATCCTGCCTGCCTGGAATTTCCCGGATTGGCTTTTGGTGTCTTTTGGCCCCTTAATTTTATTGATTTCATTGCCTTTGGAGGTCCTTAGATGTTTATCTTTCTTGTCCAAGTCCTTCCCCCGATTTGTGCTTTGAAAAAACTAGGTTTTGAACAAAATCCGGGATTTTCCAGTCCGGCTGGAATTTCCCATAATCCTGTCCAGCTGGAATTTCCCATAATCCTGTCTGCCTGGAATTTCCCGGATTCCTGTCCGCCTGGAATTTCCCGGATTCCTGTCCGCCTGGAATTTTCCGGATTCCTGTCCACCTAGATTTTTCCGGATTCTGGTCTAGAATCCGCCTGACCTGGATTTTCCCGGATTTTCCCCTTGGTCTGGTTTCCCGAAACGGAAATTTTTCCGAAAATATATATATATTTTTTTTTTCCAAAAATAGAATTTTTTTAAAATGATCCTGAAAATGAAAATTTCTTGAGATAAAAAAATCGAAAATAAAAAATTTCCAAAAATGGAAAAAATTCTGAAAATGGAAAGTTTCCTTTAAAAATGTAAGTTTTTAGAAAAGGTCAAAATTTTATTCAAATTTAATTTGAACATGTGGGCTATTAATGATGATATCTATTTTTCAGGACTAAACAAATATTAAAAGGGGACTTGCATATGGATTCGTGCCAAAGGGGGAAATCTGGAAATGTTCAATTTAAATTTTCAAAGTGGGACCTGCCTAAGAAGCCAAAAAAGCTTCAATGGAGGACTTTCTAGAAAAAACGCGAATCGATCTTGCCGGAGATCGTAACATGGATAATATTCATGCATTTAATGCAAATCTTGTCCTATTTTAAAATTCTCCGCCGACCTGTTTGAGGCCGCTTATTATTGTAAAATCTAATTAGCCGACATGTTTGGGTTTTCTATAAATGGCTTTTGTGCCTCATTTGTAAGGGTGTGAGAGAGAGATTAGGAGAAGATTGGATAGAGAGCGAATTTAGCAGTAGAGTAGAGGTAGAAGCTAGTCAATTTCTGAGCAAGTGATGTAACAGAACATTGGAATTGTTGCTGGAGTTTGGTGATTCAATACAATTGAAGGCATTGTGATTTTCTGGTGATCTCTTTTGTGTTGACTTATCTTGCATGGTTCTTATGATTCTCTTTTTAAAATTGCTCATGGTTATTAGATTTAGATTTAGATCTGATTCAATGATGTTCATGATTTAATGTTTGAAGTGTTTGCAGCAATCCCCGGTCCATACTTTTTGCAGCTAGCCGATTGTTAGTTGCTTTGTAAAGTTAGCCCGGACCTTTATATTCATTGTGCTTGGTTCAATTATGGAGATTTATTCATTTCAACTGCAATTGGGTTGTCTTGGGTGAATGTTCATGATCTGAAAATCTTTAAAACCTTGGAAGATTGCACTATTTCTGTAAGATTACAGATTAATCTTGGTCAAGCAGAGATTGGTTTCGTTGGGATTGGTCCATTTCAAGTGTTTATCATTTGCATTGTTAATCTTAAGAGTTAGAATAGAATAGAATCTCTCTAAACCCTTATCTCTTTTGCTGTTTATTTTGAATCTGGGTTAGTTTTAGAATTGAAAGCATCACCATATTGTTGCATCTGATGAAATTCACTTCCAGCATTGTTCATTTGTAAGGTCCCTTTGTGATTACCAGCATTTTCACATATCATCTGAGTTGTTTATGCATTGTCATGACCTGACACCCGAGAGACCTTGGGGTGATTTTCAGTAATTTATTATTGGAAATAACCTTTCAAGAGAGATAGAATATTGCATTCTGTCTGAGTTGTTGCTGTGCAGAAGAGTTATTTCTGAGAGATAGTATGGAACTCTCTATCCTAGGATACTAATAACTTACTATGTCTAGAGGGGTGCCTTGGCTCCTTTCTTCTGCTATCCTCTATTGGATATTTCCTCTTGGATAGTTTTGAGGCATGTGGGTTTCATTACATGAGAAACACCAAGAATTTAGGTCTTCTACAATGTTGTTTTGTCCTGGGACTAAGTCCTTGCTCCTACTAGACTTAATGGTCTAGAGCAGAGTGGTTACCAAGACTATTTGGCTTGATAACTGTGGTTGATTGTTCCCTCTTAGAGCTCCCTGATATGAATTATGTTGGAAGGGAGGTCTTCCCACTTGGTAATTTTGTTGGGGATGCTTTAGAGGTGTGACTTGTTGGTGCTTTATGCTAAAAATATTGTTAGAAATAGTCCTTAGTAAATTTTTATATCATTCATCTCCACGACTAGTGAAGAAGATCTCGATGTGCTTGCTTGTGAACTAGGGTACACATACATTGATGGTAGAGGTGTAGAAGATGCACTCAAAACTCTTTCCTCTTGCATTTCTCCAAAAAAATTTGTATACATTGGCATTGGTGGTCATGGTGAGATCTTTCTTCCATCAATCAAACTATTTTCCACTATCATGGTAAGATCATATGCATCAAGAAGATTGTCACCTGCAAGTGACTATACCATAATTGTAATATCCGAATTCAAGGAGTTCAAATAAAAAATGAATGCCATTATTGATGGGGGCTTGAATGACATAGGAATCCTTTGATATGTTTTGTATAACCTAGTATTGAAATCCATCATGGCCTCTTGAGGCACTCTTTTGATTGTTATTCACTATTGTAATAGAGATGAGTGATCTCCCTTTTTTGAAAAATTCTTAAAGAGTTTATCTCCGAGTTCATCCCAAAAGAAAATGTAATTAGAAGTTAGATACCTATACTAGTCCTGATCTTTGTCTTTAAAATATGTGGCCAATAATCTAAAGGCTACATTTTTCTTTGTGATGTTATGGATTGTGCAAACATCTACCACATCTTGGAGATGTTTTGGTGGTGTTTTAAAATATTCTCTAGTAAACTTTGGAACTACTTTTAGAGCATTGGTGAGGATTGAAATCCATACATTTGGAGGGTTAGGAGGAACTAGGGGACTACCAGTGTATCATGTCACACAATTCCTTAGGGGCAATTGAATCATGGTGAGTATACCTCTATGGACATGAAACACAAGTATTCTAATTTGAAAGGATCTTTCAATTGGAGTAGATAGAGATCTAAAGTCATGGCTAGTACTTTTAGATCTATTTCCTCTAATAGGCAATATAGAAATTGTAGTGCAACTCCTTTGAGGAGAAAATGATGGTAATTGGGAGTATTAAAAGTTTCCTCTAGAAGATTCCCTTGTTTGGATCCTAGGCATGGGTCTGTTGACCCTACCTATAACCTCATCTATCAATTTTATTCTCACGCCTCTTCAAGGATAGGTATTAGATGATATGAAAAATAATTGGGTCCCACCAGGCATGCTAGAAAAAACTATTGATCATAAAAGCTTGCACCTCTTTGAATAGCCTTATGGGAAATTCAATGAATGGGAGACCTAATGTGCTTCAATGAATAACCTTCAGGATTTTTAAAGAAGATGAATCTTCCTTTTTGTTTGGGAAAATATGAAGGAAATGTAGAAAATAAGACTAACTAAGGTGATGTTCCAAAAGATTTTACAAAATTTTAAAAACCCTAATAGGTTCTTAATTTTGATAAAATGAATACATAGTGCCACAAACCCTTCATTGTTGAAAAGAGAATGAAAAAATAAGGCCTATAAGAGCATGTCTTTAAAATACTTTCACAAGAAGAACCCATTAAGGTTTGAAAGAATATGGTAAATTTGAGATCAAATATGATTCCTCAAACCCTTATAGAACTATTTTTCCCATAATAGCATAGTATGAGTGAAATAAAGAAAAATAGGGCAGGATGTCCCAAAATGAAAAATTAGATCCAAAGAGGAACAAAGGGAGTCCTATCTTTCTTCAAATCATTAGGAAATGAGATCCACATAAAAAATTGACTAACAACTCTTAGGAGAGTCAAACTAAGATGTGAATCTTCATATTTCTGTTTTGCTAGGATGGGGGTTTAGGTTAAGTAGTATTTTGAGGAGAAAATTTGAAATAACAAAATAAATCTAAACCTAGATCCACAAAGTGCAATGAAGAGATTTGTCATAAAATAGGACTCATTCACCCTATGGTGAATGGGTCTTGGTAGAATTTCCAAAAAGACTTTGAATAAAAAACTATAGCTTATGAACTATGAAAACCTATTGCCTTTGTAAACGTAATAGGGACTCATTTTCCCTATGGTGAATGGGTCCTGGTAGGCTCTTACAAAAAACTATGAATCTGAATTTGAAGTTTCAAACATGCAATTCCTTCACGTGACTTGAAATCCTCGCTTTCAAATCTTGATCTGCCAGTAATCTGCAAAAAAAATTTGATGTTTGTTGGTGGATAGGGTTTTTCCTCATTCAAACCCCAAGTTTGGTAATTAAACCTTGATGATAAATGGAAATCTGAAACAGGAAATGTGTTTGCAATCCTAACCTTAAGTGTTTCTAAGATTAAAATGTCTAGTGATGCAAAGAAACCCTACTCAAGTGTGTTAGAATAGGATCCTAGAATGAAACATGAACAATGCAAAAGACCTACTCTAGGAGATCCAAAATCCCCTTAATAAGTCATAAATATGAATGACTCTCTTTAGGCTAAAAATAGAATGATCATAGAAGATGGAATCACTTAGGAAACAAGTCATTAGGCTTGGTTGAATCTCATGGTGCTTCTCCCAAAACCTAGAGTCCATCATGATTCTCCATAGGCATCTATCATCACTTCTTCAATAATGGTTGATCTTTGACATCAAAATGAGCTTGCATACTTGAAAAAACACTATAATTCTACTCCAAGACATCACTCTTTCTTTCTTATTTCTATTGAATTCTCAAACTCAAGAAATTTTTTTTAGATCCTTCTCTCTAGTGTGAAACATAGTGAAAAATTCTTGTATTTATACATAACTTAAGACTAATTCTCAAAATTCAATTATCACAAGCCGAAATTGAATTATGTATTTCAAATCATTAAAATATTATTGAAAACATATAAAAAAGAGGGGTCCTAGGTCTAAGTGAGGACCCATTTTTCATGTGGCGAATGGGTCCTAGGCCACTTACCTAAGAGACACATCAGACAAGGTGAAATGTTATGCAAAATCAAGGTCCTAGGACTAAGTGAGGACCCATTTTCCATGTGGTGAATGGGTTCTAGGTCACCTACCAAGGAAACACATCTCCCAAAGTTGAGTGTTGTGAAATGAAATTTATGAATGTCAAGTTTTATCTCTTGGAATTTGCATTTAATTAGGCTTGGATTTGAATTAAAGGGTCCAATTAAGGAAAATTAACCTCAATTAATTAATACAGCCATAGATTAGTGTGAAAGTGTAAAGGTACACCTTACAAAACACTAAATAAGGCACAATTAAGTCCATTTAGTTTAAAAGGGCCCTAAACTTAATGTGAATATATAAAACATATTACAACACTAAACTAAGGCATAATTAGGGTCATTTTATCATTAATTATTTCCAAATTAAGTGTGAAAAAGGGATACTTTTTTCTACACTACATTTAGCTCCCACTTCAGTGGCCATATGATACTACATGCATATGGAAGCTAAAGGAATTAAACTTCATAAAAAAGATACTCATATGGATTCATTAGGGAGAACAAAACCCCCACTATAGTTACCTGTAAAACCACGATGTTAAGGATCATATCTTGCAACATAGGTTTGTTAGCCGTTCAAAAATCATCTTATTAAACTTCTATGGAGAATTGAATTTGAGGGTAGATGTATTCCCCCTGATTCTTCTTGCTTTATGGAGGTCGACTCAAGGTATGAAACCACATTGAATTACATAATTCATATCATAGGGCATTTTCAAGTACCATACAACATAGTGATAGACATTTAATGAGACTAAAAGTAGAATTAGGAATCCAACACAACAAATGACATCGAAAATAGAGTCCTCTAGCCCCTAATATGATAACTTGAATAAAAATTGCATGCACCCCAGATGATGATATACCAACAGAGTACATGCCACCACCTTCCATGAGGAAACACACAAAGATCTATTTGTCAAAGAAAAAAGCAATGTGAGATAAAATAGAACACTATCTACTTAATCATACAACACTGCTTTAACACACTATTCAAAAGAGAGAATGCTATGCATAATACCAAGGAAAATGTGTGGCATTAATAGGTTCTTTTTGAGGTGTATTTTCCATTTCCATTAATGTATAGGCTCTAGACCTATATTTTTCTTTGATTACATAAGGTCCTAACCAATTAGGGCTGAATTTTCCTTTTTCGCAAGGGAGAGCATTGACATTATATTGATTTTCATATAACACCAATTCGCCTCTATTAAATGCATGAGAGATGAAATTATCATTATAATTACATTGCATTATTTTGGAATAAACTTGGGGATGCTTTAGAGCATTGATACATTGCTCATCCATATATTGAAGGTAATGCAATCATTGCTCTTTATAAGTAGTATCATCAATAAGCCTACTAAGAGAAATTCACAATGAAGGAATCTCTAACTCTAAGGGAATTATTGCCTCAATACCATAAACAAGGATATAGGGAGTGTTTTTGGTAGATGTTCTAATACTTGTACCATAAGCCCACAATGTATAACTTAGTTGAGTATGCCAATCTTTGCTGAATGTGGAAGGTTTCCAAGAATTTCTTCACGCCATTTTTCTTAAATGGAGTTCCATTATCCAAAACCAATGCAGAAGGGAGACCAAAGTGAGCAATAATGTCTTACAATATGAAACGACATATTGCATCAACTGTCATGGAACAAAGAGGGATAACTTCTACCCATTTTATAAAATAGTTGATTGCAGTAATAAGAAACATATGTCCAATAGAAGACGGTGGTGATATTTTTCCAATAAGATCCAAACCCCAAACTGAGAATGGCTAAATAGGAACCTAGGAACAAAGCTTGGAAGTAGGAGTATGAATCAAATTGTTATGTTCTTGAAATTTATGACATTTCTTAATGTATGCAAAATAATCTTGTTCCATGTGTCTCCAGTAATATCCTATGTGAACTAATTTTTGAACTAACAATCTTCCCCCAAAATGCCCTCCACAAGAACCTACATTAGCTTTTTCAAGTGATATAGGAATTTCAGTTTGTTTGAGACATCTAAGTAAAAGACCATTAAATGATATTTTGTATAACACGTCCACAAGGATTATGTACTTAGATGCATGTTTTTGAAGATGAGCTCGAGTGTTATTTGATGTAGGTTAAGGAAATGTTCCTTCTTTTAAATAGTTGAATATCATTGTGTACCATTCGCTAGAGTTTCCAATATCAGTTAATAACACTTCTTTGATTTTATCGTCTATCAATGGTTTAGGGATCATTTGGACTATAAATGTGAAATCAGCAAAAGTAACATCAAGAGACACAAGGGAAGCGATGCTTGTGATTGCATCTACATGTTGCTTATCCTTTTGTGGTATGTTTTCAATTGTATATGATTTGAATTTATTTAATAATGTCATTGTGAGGTCTTTATATCAAATGAGTTTATCATGCTTTGCTTGATATGAACCATTTATTTGTTTAATAACTAATAGGGAATCACCAAATATATAAATGTGTTGGACACCTAATGCTAACACTACACGTATTCCTGCTATTAAAGCTTCATAATTTGTAGTGTTATTTGTACATAGGAAGTTTAGACAAAAATATAAGGGAATAGGCTTACCTAAAGGAGGAATTAATATAACCCCTACACCGGAGCTAGTGCGACACTTAGAACTGTCAAAGTACAATTCCCGTGTCCCTTTTTCTTTTTGAATAGTCAAAAAATTCTCATCAATCAATGATTCTATATTAGGTAACACTAAGAGAGAGGGAGAATCAACTAATTTGTTGATCAAAGCTTGTCCTTTGATTTCCTTTTTAGAGACAAATTTAAGATCAAACTCAGTTAACAAGATAACCCACTTAGCTAAGCATCCTAATAAAGATGTTTTAGAAAAAAGGTGCTTTAAAGGATTGAATTTTATCATCACATGGAATTATGTGTTTAATAACTAGTGTCTCAATTTACAAGTAGCAAATACAAGAGCCAAAAATTGTTTTTCTATCATTTTATATCATGTCTCAGAATCAACCAAGGTTCAAAAAATGTAAGAAATGGGATTTTCTCTACCACTGTGGTCTTGTTGAGCTAACAACGCTACGAGAGCATGGGCTAATGCTACTATATAAAGGATAATTTGTTTGTCTTACATAGCGGGTTGTAAAATAGGTGGAGTAGCAAGGTAATATATAAAACTCTCAAAGGCCTATTTACAATCCTTATTCTAATTAAACTAAACCTCTTTCTTAAGGAGTTGTGTAAAGGGTAATGTTTGGTCTGCTAAGGATGCTACAAAATGATGGATAGCTTGAATTCTTCCTTGTAGAGTACACAATTGAGAAATATTTTTAGGTGGAATGTTAATGATAGCATAAATTTTCTTTGTGTCCACCTCAATGGGCCCCTATGAGATACTATAAAACTTGAAAGTTTTCCACTATGCACACCAAAGAAACACTTTTCATATTAAATCTAATGTTATATTTTTACATTCTTTAAAATATTTTCCAAAGGATATTCACATTTTCTTGTCGAGTGAAATATTTGGTGATAATATCATCAATATAATCTTCTAAAATATTGTGTATGTAATCATGAAACATCAATGTCATAGCTCTTTGATATGTTGCGCCCACGTTATTTAATCCAAAAGGCATAACTACCCAACAAAATTTTCCCCAAGCTGTAGTAAATGCTATCTTGTATTGACCTTGAGGGTTGATAAATATTTGATTATATTCAAAAGATCCATCCATGCACAACAACAAAGTATGTACCACAATCGAATATACTATCATGTCAATATTAGGAAGGGGAAAATCATCTTTTAAAGATACTTTATTCAAATCATGAAAGACCATATACATCCTAATATTATTATTATGTATTGTGACTACAAAGATGTTCGAGATCCAGGGAGAATATTATATAGGTCATATAAAACCAACTCTAAGAAGTTTTTCAATCTTAGCCTTAACCAATAAAGCTATCTTAGGATTCATTTTTCATATCTTTTGTCTTACCAGTTTAGCATCTTCTTCAAGAGCTATGTTGCATGTTACTATCTTAGCATCGATTCTTGGTATGTCTAAATAAGTCCAAGAAAAAAGTTCTTGAAATTCATGAAGTAATGTTACAGGATCTTGTTCATCTTCGTCAAGATACTTTCCTATTTGAATCACTCTTTCTTCATTAGTTGTATCCATCAGTATGTTGATTATATCTCCCAAAGGAAGTGCATTTTGTTTCAAAATTTTAGGATTTTATTCATCTTTGTCATTGTCAATCTCATTAACTTCTTTTTCTTCATCCACTTGTTTAGCACTAACCATAGAAAATGTGACCCATTTTTCTTAGGAGTAAATGAATAGTCATAAACTCATAACATTTATTTCAAAGCTTCATCATCTTTGAAGTATTCCAATGATTCTTCACATGTTGTATTAATCAATTCAGGATGCTTCAAAGTGAGAGTTGTCTTAGTGGGGTGACACATAATGGTTTTGGTGTTGAGTGGGTGTCTTTTTGTTATCTTAGAAGGACATTATCCCAAACTAATTTTTATTTCTTGTGTGTTAGGATCTATAGGAACATAAATGCCCTGTTGTTTCATTCCACATCCTTTTCCATTGTAACCAAGTTGTTTTATGAGCTCATAACCTCTTCCATAAAGTTTCTCCATCTCTTCCAGATTTGGTGGTTGTTGGTAGTCTATTTCATCAAAGTTCATTGTATAGCTTTTTTTCTTCTAGAGTAGATAATGTACATGCTTGTGAGTTTTCTTTTGAATTCCATGTTGACATTACCATTGGTTATTTTTTATTTTCAGTTTCTTTCTTTGTAATTTTGTATTCTCCCATGAATGTTGGTGTGAAATCTAAGGAACCACAATAATCTTCTAACAACTTAGTGACTTCATCAATGTTCTTCTCATGTTCTTCCTTCATGACTTCCACTTTTGTAGTTGGTATCAATGTTTTCATAGGACTTTGTTTTTATTTCTCGGCATGCAAAAAAAATTCAAGTTTAGGATTGACCTTGAGTGTGTAAACTTTGTTGTCATAGATGTACTTCATTACATGGTGAAGGGTAGAAGGAACTCCATTGATTTCATAAATCCATGGTCTCCCCAAGAGGAGATTGTATGAAATATCATGAGGCATAAGATGGATCAGAGTTTGTAATGTTACCTTCCCAACTTTAATAGGTAATGTGATGATGCCAAGTGGTTGTTTTCATATATTACCAAACCCATTGATGAAAAAAGAATTGGGGACAATGACACTCTTATCCATATGAGTCTTCTCCAATAAACTCTCACTACACACATTAAGGGTCAAACCATTTTCAAAAAGAGTTCTCTTTATCATTGTTCAATTAACTTAGGCTATTATGATGAATGCATCATGTCATTTTTGAACATCCAAGGAGGGTAATTCTCTTTGGTGAAAAAAAAAAGTTAAGTTAACCTCATTCATTCCTTGAACTAGTGCTACCACATCATTTGAATTTGTATTAGGAGGAGCCATAGCTTGTTGCAAGGCTGTTTGAAGCCTAATATGGTAATTTGGTGAAGCTTGAATAAGATCCCATAGGGATATCTTAGCGGGTGTATTCTTAAGTTGTTCAACAAGATCACATTCCTTTCCACTATCTAAAGATAAACGGGGAGCGCAAGGAAAGATAGATTGAGGAAAAAGTAATGAAATAGGAGTTGTTTGTTGTTGCCTATTGTTCCTTGTTCTGTATGTGTGAGAAATGGTATTGTAACTCATTTTTTGTGAAACATTGTTATTATCAAGTGAAGGCTTGTTTTTAGGTGGTTCTAGGATGAGCATGGGTTTGTTTTGAATTTTAGGTTGTTGTGAGGGAGGGTAAATGATAAGTTGAGGTGTGATTGTGCTAACATCTTTATTTTTCAAATTTTCATGAGAATCCTTAATGGATGCACCTTATGAGATGAAGTCCTCAAGTGATTCATCTAACATGTAAAAGTCATCACTACTAAAGGGATTAAGGAATAAGTTAAATTTGTAAAAGAGATTTGACATAATCAAATAACTATGCTTTCTCCAAGGGTCTTGTTTGATGTTTTTGATGTTTTTGGTTTTTGGTTTTTTTTCTAATGATGCAATAATGCTGGAAATGAAAGAAAAATGCAGAAATATAATGATAATTTTAACTGAAATATGCAAGAAATTCTTATCCCAATGTTGTAAAATCTAACTAAATGAACAACAAATCAAATGCAAAAACAAACTATTTCAAAAAACTAATTATTAGGTCTAATAAAAGAAAAAAAAAATTAGATCAAAGACTAAAAGCCACTCATAATTTTTGTTGAAAAATGTTTGTACAAGGACTCATTCTCCCTATGGTGAATGGGTCCCAAATTAGGGTTTGTTAAATTTGACTTTTGTTTTTTTGAGGTGATCATTTGTTTTTTTTCTTTCAAATCTATAATAGATAGTTATGTAACAAATTTTCTATATTTTAGGCTTATAAATGTGATGTTGAATATGGTTCAATGATGAAAAATGTGACTATATTTAATGTGAAATATGAATCTGAATGATTGAATGATGATTTCAATGTTAACACTATGCAAAACAAATTCAGATATAAGGCATTTTTTTCCTCATTTTTAGTGATTTTAAGTAATGCAAACATGCAAATTTATCGTAAATGCAATGTTCACTAATGCAAGATTAAAGAAACCTAAATGCAATGCAACTAATGCAAACTATTGTAAAAATAAGATCTAGGGTTGGAAGGACTCCAATTTTTAGAATTTTGTTGTACAAGGTTGGGTTCACGAAAAATGAAATAAAGAAAAATATGGTAGGGTGTTCCAAAATGGAGAAGTAGATCCAAAGAGGAACAAAGGGGGTCCTATCTTTCTTCAAATCATTAGGAAATGAAGTTTGCATAAAAAATTTACTAACAACCCTTAAGAGAGTCAACCTAAGATGTGAATCTTCATATTTCCCTTTTTGCTAGGATGAGGGTCTAAGTAAAGTATTATTTTGGGAGAAAATTTTTAAATAACAAAACAACTCTAAACCTAGATCTACAAAGTGCAATGAAGAGATTTATCACAAAATAGAAGGAAACAGTGAACTTTCTAGAAAAAAATGAGGGTAATAAATGTTGTGCACTTGTCAAATTTTTTTTTTTTTGTAACCCTAAAAGGGACTCATTTTCCCTATGGTGAATGGTTCCTAGTAGACTTTCTTGAAAGATTCTGAATAAAATCTATTGCTTATGAACTGTGAAAACATGTTTCCTTTGTAACCTTCACAGGGACTCATTACCCCAATGGAAAATGGGTCCTAGTAGGCTCTTCCAGAAAAATCTAAATCTAAATTTGAAGTTCCAGACCTGCAATTACTTCCTTTAACTTGAAATCCATTCTTTTGGATCCATATTTTCTAGTAATATGCAAAAAAAATTGATGTTTGTTGGTGGATAGGGGTTTGCATCGATCAAACCCCAAGTTTGGTAATTAAACCTTGATGATAAATGGAAAATTTGAAACATGAAATGTGTGTGCAATCCTCACTTTAAGTGTGTCTAAGATTAAGATCTCTAGTGATGAAAATAAACCTTACTCAAGTGTGTTTGAATAGGATCCTAGAATGAAACATGAAGAATGCAAAAGACCTACTTTAGGAGATCCAAAATCCCCTTAATAAGTCATAAATCTGAATATACCTCTCTTTAGGCTGAAAATAGAATGACCATATAAGATGGAATTACTTAGGAAATAAGTCATTAGGCTTGGTTGAATCTTATGGTGCTTCTCCAAAAACCTAGAATCCATCATGATTCTCCATAGGCATCTATCATCACTTCTTCAATAATGCTTGATTTTTAACAACAAAATGATCTTGAAGACTTGCAAAAATACTATGATGCTGCTCCAAGACTTCATTCTTTCTTGCTTCTTTCTTTTGAATGCTTTATTTCATGAAAATTTTCTTAGATCCTTCTCTTTAGTGTGAAACATAGTGAAATAACCTTGTATTTATATATAACTTAAGATTAATTCTCCAAATTGAAATATCACAAGTTGACATTGAATTATGTATTTCAAATCATTAAAATACCATCGAAAACATATCCAAAAAAGGGGTCCTAGGTCTAAGTGAGGATCCATTCGCTATGTGGTGAATGGGTCCTAGGCTACTTACCTAGGACACACATCAGACAAGGTGAAATGTTATTCAAAATTAGGGTCCCAGTACTAAGTGAGGACCCATTCACCATGTGGAAAATGGGTCCTAGGTCACCTACCTAGAACACACATCTTCCAAAGTTGAGTGTTATGAAATAGAATATATGATGTCAGGTGTTATCTCTTGGAATTTGCATTTAATTAGGCTTGGATTTGAATTAAAGGGGCCAATAAAGGAAAATTAACCTCAATTAATTAATAAAGCCCTAGATTAGTGTGAAAGTGTAAAGGTACACCTTACAACACCCTGAATAAGGCACAATTAATTCCATTTAGTTTAAAATGGCCCTAAACTTAATGTAAATATGTAAACCATATTACAACACTAAATTAAGGCATAATTAGGGTCATTTTATCATTAATTATTTTCAAATTAAGTGTGAAAAAGGGATACATTTTTCTACACTAGAATGAGATCAATTTTTTTTAACAGGAAATGAAAGAGTATCAAAATGTGGTCCACTTCACTGTAGGTTCGAGTTAGAGAACATAAAAGCTAGAATTAAGAATTAATTATCAAGACTATATCTGAAAGATAAAAATAACATAGAATGAATATGTATGATAAAGGACATATAGGAATAGTCTAATACATCTCCTTGTTTATATTACTTGATCTAGAAGACAATACAAAGGATGCTAAGGTGGGATAATTGATTTAGATAGTTATCTTGAAAATTAATTACAAAACTGATATAGGGAAACAAAGTTTCTGCCAAAAATCTTCCATCTCCTTTATTTTTGTATTTCCTATTTGAACTATTTTGAGAGGCTTAGAATCCTTTTTATAAGATAAGGGAAGAAAAAATGAAAAAATCTCTCCATTGCCTAAACAAGAACCATAGCAGGTGGTAGTAAAATGTTTCCCCAAAACCATGACAAAGATAAGATTGAATTATGAAAATTTGGGAAATAAAATTTAAGTTGCTTCATCTAGTGATCTATGTAACAACCTACTTATATATGGAAATGTAGGATTTTATAAAAAAAAATTTTGTTAGAGAAAGAATGCAACATCATGAAAACCTTGACTATCAAAAAATATGATATGATCATCCATGAGAGGATATACCATCACTGAGTGGATACTGGTATCTGGTGTCTCTTGGAGAAGGTGAAAATAATCAACAGCTAGCAATGCTCTTCAAAACTACCATTCTTGACACTATAGAACCTCGGCCGACCAAAATCTGGCCATGTGGCACAATGGTGGGCATTTCTTAAAACTGCATGGAGCTGCTTAGTGAAAAACCCCATGAAGTAGCCACATGTCTCACTTCGCATTTGATAGAAATGTGATATCAAAAATTTGCATAGCCACTACATGACACAATTGTGTGATTTTTAGTATAAAATAACCTCATGACCTTTACAAAAGTGCGCAACATGACACATGGCAGGGTCAATAACAAAGGCCAAAAAATGGTAATAGCAGGAAAAATTGCGAGGCCAAAAAGAATAGAGATAATTTATTAATATTTTTCAACAATGATGATAACTTATGCAACAATGAATTTTTTTTTTCAAAATTTGTTCAATCCTTCTTCAACCTGTAATCTGCACATACACAAAGAGGAAAATTTTTGTTTTAAATGGTGGTTTTCCATGGTCAAACCCCAATTTTGGTAATTAAACCTTGATAGAAATATAATGACAAAGGAAAAGGAAATGATAAATGAACATTTTCTTGCTACAACTCACCACCCTTGAATGGCTTCCCTTAGAGGACATAAGACAAACACATTTTGTTGGATTTGGATACTTGAAATTCTTGGATGCTTTAGGATCAACAATGCATATTAGCCTTCACAAGATGACATGAAAACACATAGTATTGGAACATGATGTTAGGATCTTGATTTGTTGCAACAAATTAATGATAAATTTGCACTTGAATTCTCTTTACAATAATATTGGCTCTAAAGAATATCCTCATAAAGTGTGTTGTTAGGTGTTCTTGTTAGATTTCAAATGATAGAAAGACTAGGTATTTATAGGTGTTTATTTAATTTCTCAAAAATTAGATTCTAAAAGCTGACAATTGCAATTTGAATTTGAATCACTAAAATACCAACAAAAACATATTTAAAAATGGCTCTTAGGAATTAAAGGAGACCCATTCCCCCATGGGTGAATGGGTCCTATCCTATAAGTCCAGGACACACATATTTCATGGTGATTAAAATATTATATTCATTAATTAAATGTTGGTTCTAATTTTGAAAAAAAAATAAAAATAAGGCTTTGTAATGCATAATTTGGAAAATCATAAGCTTAATCAAGTGGAATAAATTAAGAGATCCAAAAATAGTGTGAAATTGTAAAGGTGTACAATTTCCTACACTATATTTATCCCCCACTTTAGTGAGAGTGAAATTATGCTTAGAATCACACTAAAGTAGAAAAATATGTGTCAAAATGGGTTGAAGTGCATAAATGTTAGAAATATAGGATGACCAAGATCAAGGAGGTGGCTAAGCCCCCAAGATCCAAGATCTCATATCAAACCAACATAAGCAAAAATCACACACATGCATGTAAGAAATGTGCAGCAAGATAAGATTCACAAGCATACAATGTCAAAGCCCATGCAAAAAGGAAAAAGGGAAAAAGAGGATAGTCTAGCAAGTTGTGTTATTCCACATCCACAAAATATGCTCACAAGGGCTAGTGCAGTTCGGTATTCATTGGGTGAACCTCCAAAGGTAAAATGAGAAACACACACTAGGTCTACAAGGTGTGTACACATAAAAAGGTGGTAGATGGGATAGACACACCAGGTCTATAGGTGTGTTCCCATACATCAACCACATAAAAAGTTATACTCCTTGATAACTTTGATAAGGTGCCCCAAAATGGTCAATGTGCTATGCAAACACTACACTAATTCCAAATCCTATGAACAGAAGTGAAGCCAAAATATCAAATTGAAAATGAAACTCAACTATTGAAATGAAATAATGCTAATGTATGTCCCCACTTTAAAGAAATTTCTAAACACCATGCTGTGAATAATTAATTTAAGGGCGTAATGCCGAGGATCATGGTATGCTTGAGGCCAGCAAGTGTAAGATGAGAGAAAAATAGGTGTTAAGGCAACTTGGTAAATATTTGAATAGAAGTTATCTATATTATTTCAAAAATATGTAAGAATAAATTTGTAGAAAATTGAATGTAGTTTCTAAAATACTAGGTTTTATTTAAAATAAATAAAATCTATTTGGTGAAAATTTGAAATTTCAATGCAATAGTACTTAAATTTCAGGAAAAAAATAAAAGAGTAGATTAATGCATTAAGACCACCTAACAATAATAAAATGATAATATTTTTGTAAGATTTTATATATAAATTAGAGGGACTCATGTACCGGATGTGATGCATATTTTGTAATTTTTTTCCAAGTAAATAATTAATTATGAATTTTTATTACAACTTTTTAGAAAATAAAAACTTCGTTTGTCGACCACCTTAAATTGGTCAAAAAATTCATAAGAAATTTAATTTTATTTTTTTAATCCGATGGTATGTAAAGCATAGAATGTGGCCTTGTGTTTTGGATTCAAAATATGATACCGTTGAAAGTTATAGATGTTTTCAATTAGCCTAGCAGTCGGGGACTTTTGAGTAAACCAATTCTAATAGAAAATGAATAATAATTATTTATTAAATTCAAATTAAATCATAATTTTATATTTTGGAAGCTGAGAATCTCCTCTAAAAAACTCTTTTAGTTTCATTAATTTTGGGTGAGAAAAAATTAAGCTAATACATACCCTACAAATATTGCCACTTTTGGCATACCGATCTGCACATACCCTTAGAAATTAGAAATGATAAATTCAAATTGATAAAAGACAATGAGAGCTATTTGCTAATCTCTATCCCAATGATATATTTTTAAGTAGTATGCATCATGGAGAAGGGTTTCCTCCACTTGCAATCTCAAAGATAACACATAAGGTATCTATGAATTTGACATCACTATATGTCTAAATGCCTGATAATATAATAGAGCTTGGAACTGACATCATTCCCCAAATACTCATGGAACAATGAACACAAATGATGAATGACACATAGAGAGAGAGAGAAACACACATGATTTTGGGTCAACATGGAAGAGACCTAAATGTATAAATTCCTTACATCATCCCAAAAACAAAACACAAAAAAAAAAATAGGGTAATGTTTGATAGATAGAAGAATGTAGATGCAAATAGAAAGAATTTTTCAATAGATTTAGCTTCCTTTGTATCCTTGCACCAATGAAGTAATAAGAGGGTCATCAAATAAAGCTCCCTAAACACAAGGTATGCAAAAGCATCATGATGTAGGAGATCAAATTACTTATATGCAATCTGAAGAACCACGAAAAGAAAAAAATATGATATGTCTCTGACCAACCTAAAGCGGTCGTTCCACATCCCAATTTTTCTCATAATATATAGAAGGAAGATAACTAACCAAAGGGACTACAACAAGTGCCATACTAGGAGTATCACTAGGTTCAACATGTGGTGGGTCACTTGCATCAGGAGGATCATCATGGTTTCCCCCATTTAAATTCATAGAAGTGGAAAACAACAAATTCAATTCATTATGCACTTCTTCATTGATTTTAACAATCTCATCATCATCATCAATTTAATCACAATAGGAGGTCTAATGACAATTCCTATTTTATGTTATTTTTGTTTGGGGAGAATCTTCATGTTTTGGTGAAGGTGGAGAATCATCATGCTTTGTTTTAGTTGGTTGTTGATCTTGGATTATTGGTTTATTCTTTGCTTCTAATTGAAAAGCAAGAACATGACATCTATGCCTATGCTCTATAGAATTTTGATTCCTTCTTGCATGATTTTCAAGTTGTGATAGTGTAGGAGTGGGTTTATCAACCATTGGTCACTTTTATTCCTTTAGGGGAGGAATGAAAGGGACCTTCGCAAGTGGGGGAACCAATTTCTTTTTAGGTTTATAAATTTATTTGGTTTTAGGAGGCACAAATGGGACTACATGGTTATCTCTTAGTCTGTTGTAGAATGTAGGTGGAAGAATAGCATCATACTTAGTTTGATTATTTGGGAGAGATTTTGGTTCAAGAATAGGTTCATCCACATCAATGGGAGTAGGAGGAACAACTATGGATCTTTCAGTTTTAGGTGGGATATTGGAAAGGGATAACTCTACTATACAATTTTCTTTGAACTTTTGATATAATTTAAAGAATAAATCATCATGAGGTGTACTTAGGTTCCATAGGTACATGCCAAAATAAATCCAATGAAAATTTCCCATGAGAAGATAAAGGATTAAATCCACTATGATGCTCTATACAAATTTTGTTTTCAAATGGAAATTTCAATAAATTATGCATGACTGATGACAACATTCATGGAGAATAGCCATGGATAGCCTAAATTCACACAAAATTGATTCAACATTGAGATGATGGAGAATGATACTTTCAATCATTTCGATCTAGCTTTTAATGGAAGAGTGATCGAACCTATCGTAGGGTGAGAAAATCCATCATGTGTTTTGATTCATGCTTTCAAAATTTAATAAGAATCTTGGTAAAGTTCATGAAAAATAAGAATTCCCCATTGATCACATTACCTACACACATAAGATCAATTATTACCCATTTGTATGCTTGTAATTGATTCTTCTAGATATGTAAAAAGGACAATTAGGTGCATGTTTAATTATATCACTATTTGAGAAAGAAATTTTAAGAGATAATTTGGTTTGGCTCTTATAAGGTTGAATTCCAATTAATCCAATCATAACATTAGGGATATGATCCAAAATAGATTGACTAGTGTCAACACTATGAGTGAAAGAGTTGGAAAACTCAAGATCCATGACATATGTGTTGGTGTTTTTTAATAACCAAGTTCATCTCATAGATAATCTATGGATTTTCCATTTCTAATGGTCAATTATCTAAAGGTGTTGGTCAACAAACAGGTGAAATTTTTCAAAAATTTCCCTCTACACTTTGGGCTTTACAAAACCTGGGAGGGTGATCCCTATAATGTAATTAAGATACTCTTATGCCAATTACCTCACACATTGTAAAATAATAGATATATTCTCCTATATGTTTCTTGATAGATGAAAGACTTCAAAGATCTAGCTAATCCTATAAAAAATTTAACATTCTAAAGCATGAGAATTTCATTTCAACATACATTTCCAAGCATAAAGTAAAGATTTAATGATTTTGAATGTATTTGTTTGTGAAAGATCATGAAAATGCAACATAGAAAAATATCCTAGACTAGTGCCTTAACCTAGGGCATGGAGTTAAATTCAATACAAATCATGATGCATAACAACATTTAAAACCTAACATCATTGAGGTTTTACAACATTGCATTACAATATTGTACTAAGATATCCTGAACCAAAATCAAATCCCTGTACACACATACACAAACCTATACTTCCATTAAAGTATTTTAACTAATCCTTTGATTTAGAACAATTATAAAAGAATACATTTATTGGAAAACAAATGAAGACAAAATGAAGGATCCTTGATCAAATTTCATTCATAGTTTATTTAAAGAGTAAAATAGGAGACAAATGGCTTCATAATTATGCCATTCTTCTATTCCAAATGCTAGTACTATT
>VDFB02353493.1:67187934-67245089 GCA_007258455.2 Sequoia sempervirens
TGCATATTAGTCTTCACAAGATGACATGAAAACACATAGTATTGGAACATGATGTTAGGATCTTGATTTGCTGCAACAAATGAATGATAAATTTTCACTTGAATTCTCTTTACAATAATATTGGCTCTAAAGAATATCCTCATAAAGTGTGTTGTTAGGTGTTCTTGTTAGATTTCAAATGATAGAAAGACTAGGTATTTATAGGTGTTTATTTAATTTCTCAAAAATTAGATTCTAAAAGCTAACAATTGCAATTTGAATTTGAATCACTAAAATACCAACAAAAACATATTTAAAAATGGCTCTTAGGAATTAAAGGGGACCCATTCCCCCATGGGTGAATGGGTCCTATCCTATAAGTCCAGGACACACATATTTCATGGTGATTAAAATATTATATTCATTAATTAAATGTTGGTTCTAATTTTGAAAAAAAATAAAAATAAGGCTTTGTAATGCATAATTTGGAAAATCATAAGCTCAATTAAGTGCAATAAATTAAGAGATCCAAAATTAGTGTGAAATTGTAAAGGTGTACAATTTCCTACACTATATTTATCCCCCACTTTAGTGAGAGTGAAATTACGCTTAGAATCACACTAGAGTAGAAAAATATGTGTCAAAATGGGTTGAAGTGCATAAATGTTAGAAATATAGGATGACCAAGATCAAGGAGGTGGCCAAGCCCCCAAGATCCAAGATATCATATCAAACCAACATAAGTAGAAATCACACACATGCATGTAAGAAATGTGCAACAAGATAAGATTCACAAGCATACAATGTCAAAGCCCATGCAAAAAGGAAAAAGGGAAAAAGAGGATAGGCTAGCAAGTTGTGTTATTCCACATCCAAAAAATATGCTCACAAGGGCTAGTGCAGTTCGGTATTCACTAGGTGAACCTCCAAAGGTAAAATGAGAAACACACACTAGGTCTACAAGGTGTGTACACATAAAAAGGTGGTAGATGGGATAGACACACCAGGTCTATAGGTGTGTTCCCATACATCAACCACATAAAAAGTTATACTCCTTGATAACTTTGATAAGGTGCCCCAAAATGGTCAATGTGCTATGCAAACACTACACTAATTCCAAATCCTATGAACAGAAGTGAAGCCAAAATATCAAATTGAAAATGAAACTCAACTATTGAAATGAAATAATGCTAATGTATGTCCCCACTTTAAAGAAATTTCTAAACACCATGCTGTGAGTAATTAATTTAAAGTAGAAATGATAAATTCCAATTGATAAAAGGGAAATGAGAGTTTATTTGGTAATCTCTATCCCAATGATATGTTTTCAAATAGATATGCATCATGGAGAAGGGTTTCCTCCACTTGCAATCTCAAAAGATAACACATAAGGTATCTATGAATTTGACATCACTATATGTCTAAATGCTACAATAATATAATAGAGCTCAAGATCATCATCATTCCCCAAATACTTCATAGAACAACAAACACAAAGGAAGAATGGCACATAAAGAGCAAAAGAAAAGGAAGAGATTTTGGGTCAACATGGAAGAGACATATATGTCTCAATGCCTTGCATCATCCCTAAAAAGAAAACACAAAACAAAAGAATAGGGTAATGTTTACGATAGATAGAAGAATGTAGATGAAAATAGAAGAATTTTTCAATAGATTTTCCTCCTTTGTATCCTTGCACCAATGAAGTAACAAGGGTGATCCAAATAAATCTCACAAACATAAAGGTTTTCCAAGCATCATGATACAGGAGATCAAATTACGTATATGCAATCACAAAGAACGCGAAAAGAAAAAAAATATAGTATGTCATATGAGAGCCAACCTAAAGCAGGTTGGTCACATCCCAATATTGTTCATCATATATGAAAGATGGATAAATATCCAAAGGGGAAATGACAAATGCCATACTAGGAGTATCACTAGGTTCAATACATGGTGTGTCACTCTTTTTAGGAGGATCATCGTAGTTACCCCCATCTAAAATCATAGAAGTGGAAACCAACAAATTCAATTCATTATGCACTTCTTCATCAATTTAGCAATCTCATCATCATAATACAATTTAATCACGATAGGAGGTCTAATGACAATGCCCATTTTATGTTGTTTTTGTTTGGGGGAGAATCTTCATGTTGTGGTGAAGGTGGAGAATCATCATGCTTTGTTTTAGTTGGTTGTTGATCTTGGATTATTGGTTTATTCTTTGCTTCTAATTGAAAAGCAAGAACATGACATCTATGCCTATGCTCTGTAGAATTTTGATTCCTTCTTGCATGATTTTCAAGTTGTGATAGTGTAGGAGTGGGTTTATCAACCATTGGTCACTTTTATTCCTTTAGGGGAGGAACGAAAGGGACCTTCGCAAGTGGGGGAACCAATTTCTTTTTAGGTTTATAAATTTATTTGGTTTTAGGAGGCACAAATGGGACTACATGGTTATCTCTTAGTCTGTTGTAGAATGTAGGTGGAAGAATAGAATCATACTTAGTTTGATTATTTGGGAGAGCTTTTGGTTCAAGAATAGGTTCAACCACATCAATGGGAGTAGGAGGAACAACTATGGATCTTTCAGTTTTAGGTGGGATATTGGAAAGGGACAACTCTATTATACAATTTTCTTTGAACTTTTGATATAATTTAAAGAATAAATCATCATGAGGTATACTTAGGTTCCATAGGTACATGCCAAAATAAATCCAATGAAAATTTCCCATGAGAAGATAAAGGATTAAATCCACTATGATGCTCTATACAAATTTGGTTTTCAAATGGAAATTTCAATAAATTATGCATGACTGATGACAACATTCATGGAGAATAGCCATGGATAGCCTAAATTCACACAAAATTGATTCAACATTGAGATGATGGAGAATGATACTTTCAATCATTTCGATCTAACTTTTAATGGAAGAGTGATCGAACCTATCGTAGGGTGAGAAAAGCCATCATTTGTTTTGATTCATGCTTTCAAAATTTAATAAGAATCTTGGTAAAGTTCATGAAAAATAAGAATTCCTCACTGATCACATTACCTACACACATAAGATCAATTATTACCCATTTGTATGCTTGTCATTGATTCTTCTAGATATGTAAAAAGCACAATTAGGTGCATGTTTAATTATATCACTATTTGAGAAAGAAATTTTAAGAGATAATTTGGTTTGGCTCTTATAAGGTTGAATTCCAATTAATCCAATCATAACATCAGGGATATGATCCAAAATAGATTGACTAGTGTCAACACTATGAGTGAAAGAGTTGGAAAACTCAAGATCCATGACATATGTGTTGGTGTTTTTAATAACCAAGTTCATCTCACAGATAATCTATGAATTTTCCATTTCTAATGGTCAATTATCTAAAGGTGTTGGTGAACAAACAGGTGAAATTTTTCAAAAATTTCCCTCTACACTTTGGGCTCTACAAAACCTGGGAGGGTGATCCCTTCAATGTAATTAAGATACTCTTATGCCAATTACCTCACACATTGTAAAATAACAGATATATTCTCCTATATGTTTCTTGATAGATGAAAGACTTCAAAGATCTAGCTAATCCTATAAAAAATTTAACATTCTAAAGCATGAGAATTTCATTTCAACATACATTTCCAAGCATAAAGTAAAGATTTAATGATTTTGAATGTATTTGTTTGTGAAAGATCATGAAGATGCAACATAGAAACATATCCTAGACTAGTGCCTTAACCTAGGGCATGGAGTTAAATTCAATACAAATCATGATGCATAACAACATTTAAAACCTAACATCATTGAGGTTTTACAACATTGCATTACAATATTGTACTAAGATATCCTGAACCAAAATCAAATCCCTGTACACACATACACAAACCTATACTTCCATCAAAGTATTTTAACTAATCCTTTGATTTAGAACAATTATAAAAGAATACATTTATTGGAAAACAAATGAAGACAAAATGAAGGATCCTTGATCAAATTTCATTCATAGTTTATTTAAAGAGTAAAATAGGAGACAAATGGCTTCATAATTATGCCATTCTTCTATTCAAATTCTAGTACTATTATACAACATTAAAATTTGTAGAAAACAAAGAATCGACAACCAAAAACCAAAATTCGACTTCTATTCTCTTTATGATTAATTACAAATTTTCCTTGTTAGATCAATCAACAACCCCTTTTAAATGGCCATGAAATCCCTTTTATAAAACAAGGGAGAAAGAAGCATCCAACCATGTACACATGTCACTTTTTCATTTGACTTGTAGTTACAAAAGTAAAAACCCCAACCAATTATGAGAGTATATCTCAAAAAATTCACCATCAAGCCATTGAAGGATGTTCTCCATGTCCTTGGGAAAATGCATGGTGAAGGAGATGATCATTCGTTTCAAAAATGAATATTCCACACATTGAAAAGTGTACTCCCGCATTCCAAAAGACATCATGCTAAATAAGATGATTGTACAACTAACCAAATATACCTTTTTCTTCATCTTCATGCATTTTCAAAATTTTAAGACATAAAGCATAAAAAGAGAGAAAAAGAGAAAGCACACCCTCCACATTAGCATCCTGCATCAACAACTTTTCAAGTGAGGTGGAGACAATTTTAAAACATTGTTATAACACAAGCTTAATTTGTAAAATTTTCAAGCCATGCATTGTACTCCTCACTTGGCCATTGAACCTCAAATAATTTTTGCACCTTAGTATTATGTACATTGTACCTTGCATCCATAATGGCTATGGATTCCTTTACAAAGACATCCAAATTTATCTCCATTTTAAATAATTCATCTAAATAATTATTCAATTGAGCAAACTCTTCTTTTCCATCTTTGAAAATAAATGTTGATAATGATGGGATAATTGTCCCAAACTCATCTTTCCACTTAGTGAATCCCTTCAACTCTCCTAACCCATTCAAAATATGAGGCATACTATTTTGTTCCATATCCTTGAACATTTTTATCTTATTCTTAAGCTACATATCAAGCTTACTTTGGAAGGAAATTTTTTCTTCAAGAAATACAATTGCTTTTATAAGTTGTGTAATATTTGTTGGATCTTTTGGGTCACTCTCCATAGCTATGATCATTTCTTTTAAAGCCTCTTCCATTTTGCTCCATTTAATCCATGTATTTTGAAAAGATTCTTTAATTTGAGAATGCTTCTTATAAGCCTCATGAATATTTTTGTAAAAATTCCATACATTATGTAGTTTATGTAGAATACATGATATCCTATGACCAAAAATGTAATCTATAATATTTATTACAACCTTCCTAGCTTATTCTTTAGAATTTTCTTCATTCTCTCTAGCTATCTTAAGTTCTTCTTTCAACCTTTCAATTATGAGAGACAATATCTCTTTTTCCTAAGTAGAGAATTTTGGTTTGCAAATGGGATGTGGTAAGGCTCTTTGTGCTAAATTCGAGCTTTAGAGGAAATGATTGCTTTCAATTTGTTGTATTCATCTATCTACCTGTTATGCTTATCCAACAACCTGTCATAATTTTCTTGTGATATTTCAGTAGTATCTACACTTAGCATAACAACATGTTTAATGAGTTGTGTTGCTTGTGTTGGAGTTACTTCTAAATCTCTCTTTACCACAACATCTTTAGTGATGTCTCCATCTGATTTGATTACTCTTGGCTTCACTGTATTTGGCACCATTGACCAAATTGCTAGAGTGTGTAGTCTTAGGCTAGAGACAAAGCTAAATACCTTATTATTATACCGCTATTCAAATATAAAAGCTCCAGGATCATTTCTTATTGTATCTAAAGAAATTGCAAAACTAAGATCCCATCGTGGTAAGAAACAAATACCACTATTTTTGACCAATCTACTACCATCAACAAGAGTAATTGCAATTATTTATTGAATTATCTTCTCCTCTTATTGCTTCTCAACTTCTTCATGTAGTGAAGGGTCAACTCCCAACTTCACCTTCTCAATTCTTTCCTTGATGTCCTTGCACCTTACCTGAATAACAAATTCTTTAAATTCATTTGTTTGAAAAAAGGAGCCATAATCCATAAAGTCCTTGCATGTCTTGATCATGACATCTTCATCATCAACATGAACATTGTCATCATTAACAATTGTAGAATTTCCCTCATCAAGAATAGGAGAATCCATGCCATCATTAACAACAAAGGAAGGGAATCATTGTTTAACTTCCTCTTCATTAGGTACATTCTTTGTAGATTGTACCTCCATTATATCTCCTCCCCCTTCTGTTTCGGTAGAATAGTCAACAAGTGGGTTGACAACAAGTCCTTCTTCAATCTCCATAGGCTGAGTTGAAGGGCCTTGATCAAATGATTGAGCCAGTTGGCTCCTGATTTTAGCTTCTTGCTCCTCCTTGGAAATCCTTGTAGCCTACTCAACTTGTTTCACCTTATCATGAAATTTCCCCTGCTTGAGAGCATCAAACATTGCCATAGCCCTTTTGAAAGGTTCCTCAATTTATACATATGGGATGACATATAGTGGGTTGAATTTTATTATTTTTTATTCAACATTGACAATATGAATCCATTGCTTCTTTCTCTCATCAACCATGGCATTTGATGGAAAATTCCTTATCACATCCTTTGTATACAAGAAATGGTGGTAGAAACTAGAATTATTTACATTCCTTTTTTCCCTATCAATGAAGCCCTCAGGGTCATATTTTCTCACTTTCTCCACCTCCATTGTGTAATTACTCAACATATTTACAAAATTATCAAGCCCCTCCTTTGAGGTGACTCTAAAATGAGATTAAGATAATTGAGCTAGGTTAAAAGATCCCTTCTTTGAAACCTTAAAATTTTCTTTATCGATGACATCCAATTGCCAAATGATCTCCATAAAATCCAATCTATCTGAAACATATATTGGCAAGCAATGAGGTTGCACCAAAGCTCCATAAACTTGAATCATAGTACAATGGGAGTGGAGGTACCATTCTTCCCAATTGTGGTCCATTTTAGTATTCTCCTTGAATTGCAAGGGCTTGAGTATTTCTTTGATGCTCCTAGAAATTCTATACACTGGTTGTAAACCTAGATTGTCAAAAATTCCCATCTTCAATCTATGAAAAAAGCAATGTAATTTGACTCAGGACAATTTTTGTCCCATATGTGAGTCCACATTTGCACTAGAAAGTCATTTCCCTATTCATCTGTCATCCTTAGTTTCATGAAACAGGCCTTCCATCCAATCCACAACAACATGTGCATAAGCACAGAATAATGTGTGAAACAATAAACATTTGGCTCGTTCAAATACACTAATTGCTTGTGGATTTCCTTAGCAACACAAGCAACATAGTCAAATAACCTATTTGAATTCTTGTTTTGAATATCCATAGATAAAACCATTAAAGGATTATGCATTTTTGGATCATATTTCCTTCCAAGAATTTGATACACCATAGAAAGTGTTCTTGAAGTAATCTTCAAATTCATCCTAGTAGAAGGGTTCAACTTCCTTTAGAGTAAACCATACATATATCTTTTCCAAATCTCTTCTCCTATGCCTTGGCAGCACATGTCATCTATAACCATATTTTTTTTTATCATATTCTTAGTAAAAAGCATTAAAATGGATGGCAATAGTAGCAGAAGGGTTTAGCCCAAATACTTGCACAATTTGACTCTTGGTAATGTCCAATAGTGTAGCTCCTTTCACACTTTTAATAGTCCTTTCTTGAGGATCATAGCATTTTTCTATTTATTTAACTAGACCTACTTCTACAAATACATTTGGGATAATAAGCTTCCTGAGGTCACAAGTCCACAAATTACATGTTGGACAAGGGGAATATTTGCGTTTGTATGCATATAAGAATAGCACCCAACCACTATGTGGCACCACAACCTCACCAATCCCTTTGGCCTAATCCTGCATATGATCTATGAGAATTCCCTATCCATTATCCCTCTTTCCAACTATCCTAGCTCTAGGGAAAAGCTCCATCAAGCCGTCCTCCATGAAACGAGCATAATCCCTCTTCACACCTTTAGTTTTTATTTTAATTTCAGACACCTCTAGTTTTAGCTTTATGCTTTTGTTTTAGTCCTTTTGGGCTTAGGATTTTCCTTAGAAGGCTCACTAGTTTGACTCATTTTGAAATTCTATATAAACTAGGGTTTCACAATTCTTTTTTAAAAACTAGTGTTCTAATTTACTCAATACTTTTAGAATAATTATACAAAATTTTCAACTAAAATTAAGCAAGAAAACCCTATAAAAACCATCCTAATTCATGTAGGGCCTACTGAATTTTTATTTGAAAATACAACACACCAAATTGAAAAAATCATAATTTAGAAACCCTCAATTCACTGAAAATTCCCTTTTCAATTTTCTGTTTTATTGGAAAATCATGCACTAGAAGACAAACTTCAACTCACTCGGGAAACCCTAGCTACTCTACTCTTCAAATTTTCTCACCTTTGTTTGCACTTGCATCTTTATCTTCAAACTCTTGCTGAAATGATGAAAAACTACACAATTGAATCCCTTATGGTCCTTGGGATCAAGAAGATATTCCATTCCATTAATGGCGAAAGATGGCTCATGCAAGAAAAAAAGATGCTTCTATTAGATAACCATTCAAATTTGAATTCTAATCATTGATGTAATTGTTTTAAAATAAGATTGACGGTTGTCATATGCCTGTCACACATAATTTTTTTCTTTAAAGCTCTCAAACATGAAGTTGTGATGTGAAGGAAGGATACAATGAACTATGGAATTGATATGTAGCTACTCACTGCTAAGTTCATTTTGGAAGCCATCACATATTGCCTTTTAGTCTCTAGCTGAATGCATTAAAAATGTGATATTCTATGTTGGTTGGATTTGATGAGAACTTAACCCATCACACATCACACATGAGTCCTGGGGCTGTTGAGATGAAATAACGATGTGAAGGCTTCTCACGATGGAAATAATATTCAATAGTATATCTTTTATCTTTCCATCACACATCGTGTTTGTTGATGAACCTCCTTAGTTCATAACCACGATGCACCAAAGTTATGTGATGAATAATAGAAAATGGCTTTGAGCGCATATCACTCCTTGCTCCTTACTTTGAAGAGTGAAATTTATGATACAAAGAGTTTGTGCGATGCATTGAGAAGTTGGCACTTGTAAAAAATATCCTTTCAACATATACTTTCTTCATCTCTTTCTTTATGTCCATTGCATAATGCATTTTGGTGTTGAGGTGGTAAGTTAATTTGTGTGATGTAAAGAAATTATGCGATAGCATATATCACACAAAGAATTAAGCAAGTAGGGATACAAAATTCAATGCAAGGAATTGCAATGATGGAATGAAATTCAAACACATGGCCATGGTATAAGGTCTAGGGAGCTATCATAGATTGTAGTTAGGAGGCAAGCAGGAAAAGATGGAAATGTGATACAAAGGAATTGTGCGATGTGAAGGATTGACAAAAGGCATTGCATATCATGTAAAAGGGGTGAGTGAGCATTAACATAAATGCAATGTATTGGAGACATGTGATGCAAAGGCATCACATATCACAATTTGGTAACCAACACCTAGAAAGAAAAATGTAATGTGAAGAAGGCATGCGATGGACAACAACTTAAGTGATTTTATTTGCATGTATGAATAAGTTGTTTTTAAAATGGGGCCACCTAAGTAACATGAGTGAATCAAGAATTTATAAAACTTAATGTGTATGACAAACTTAAGACATGAGAGAATTTTTTTTTAAATATAACAACTCAAAATATTAACACCTCAGACCAAAATAAAAAGGATTTTCCATCCAATGGGACAAGTTTGTAACATAAGGAATACGGGGTCGGTCAACATATGAACTTAATGGCTCAAGTGGTAACTTAGATGACTGAAGACTTGCTACAATAGGTCAATGAAGAAATAGACCATAAGTATCAAAGGAATAATGAATTAAGGTTTCTATTTTTAAGGGATGATAAACCCTAGGAATTGTTGTATAAACCCTAGCCATAGAAAGAACAATGAAACTTACGAAATATGAAATGAATATCAAGAAACCATAAAAAAATTTAAAGGGTCCTATCAGGGTGCACTAGCAGGGGATGCCATGAGTTTCAAACTACATCTCACTAAAATATTGATAGTAGGGCACTAGGTTGTGATACTCATACAAGTTTCACCAACCAAATTTGTACCCAAAATAGACAAAAATCCCCAAATAAAGATAGTAGACACCCAAAAATAGGAAACATAATGCAAGTATTCAAAAAAGATATTGCAATAATTAGATATGAAATATGATAATTGACCAATTATAAGATGCAAAAATCTGAAAATGATTACTTTTGAATTTGAATTTTGATCTTAAATAATGAAATATCTTTCACCAGTTGAACTAAATACAAACATCTATAGAAAAATGCAGTTTTCAAAATTGAAACAAAGAACTACAAGTATAGGAGAATGGAGTAGAAATAGAAAAATAAATGCACAAAATTTTTGGAAATCACCTATACAAGGATAGGTTCACCCAAGGGTGAATGGGTCCTTGCATAGGGGTTTGAAAAATTTAAATTTGAGTGTTTGATCTGATATTTAAGATCACTGTTCCTAACTACAGACATATTTTTTAGTGACTTTTTTCTAGAATTTGTAATTAAACATAAATGCAATTCGTATGACAATGTATGGTCAAAATGACAATTTTTTTGAATGCAATTTGGAATGAAATGCCGATCTAAATGACTAGAGCACACCTTAATGCAAGCTATTATCTAGAATGTATGTAATATTTTTATATTTTTATGAATTTAGATGATGTAAATAGGAAATATGTAACCTTAAATGAAATGCAAAGAAAGATAATGAAAAACCTAGATCTATGGTTTCAAAGAGCTCCAAATCATAAAAGTATGATGCAAGAGTGTCAAGTTCACCAAAATTAAATGGAGGGAAAATAGATCCCCTCAAAAAGGTTTTATGATGATGATGTTTTGTAAGACCCTTAGGGATCCTAATATGTTCCTTTCCCCATATATTTCATTAGGAAAGAGATCACAAGGTGTAAACATTGACTTTCAACCTCAAAGGTGGGCCAATCAAACCTAGATATCCATCCTTAGGACAATAGGAAAAATCTAAAACCAAATTGAAATGATTTGTGTAGTGTAGAAAAATGTATCCCTTTACATTTTCTTACTTGTTTGGGCCCTCCTTGTTAAAATTAGGTTCATTTATGCCTTAATTGGTCCTATTTTGCATCCACAAGCCTAATTAAATGCATTTTCCTATGGATAATCTTGACACTTAGAAAATGAAAAATCATAATTTAATGTTTGAGGCTATGTGTTCTAGATCTAGGGATCTAGGACTCATACGCCCCTTTGGGCATATGGGTCCCACCTAGGTCTCAGGGCCTAATTTTAAACATTTCATTGAACTTAACACTTCTTGGAGTTTGTGTCCCACATTTAAGACACTAGGACTCATACGCCCAACTTGGTGTGTGATTCTTGCTTTAACTAGGACCTATTTTAAATGAAATTCTTGGTGGGATTTCATTATCCTAGATCTAATGCCAGATTGTAGTGTTGTAAATTAGGGAAATTTGGGATAAACAAGCATAAATATAAAGTTATTTCACATAATTTCTCCTAAAAATCTAACAATTTTCATGAGCAAGTGTGATCTAGCAGTTCAAGTATGCATGCAAGAGTTTACAAGAGCATTCAAGAGAAGATCATCAAGCATTTGGAGCTATATTCAAGATTCAAGCATCATGTCAAAGTCTTCATGTGTCATGTGTTTTTTTGAGCTAACATTTGTGATGTAGCTTTTCATGATTCAAGTGACCATTCAAGTCAAGTTTCAAGCATTCAATCAAGAGTCAATATCCACATCCATTGGAGCCATTTCCAAAAATTTTGTAGCCTTCATTTCAAGGGTTTGGTGAGTTGCAATGTTGTAATTGTTAATTCATCATTCCTTCATGCTATCTAATTTCATTTCAAGGTTTAATTACCAAAAAAGGGTTTAACCAATGAAAACCCCTATTCCCTAACACAACATTTTCCCATCTTGATGTGTGATTGTAGATCTAGGTGAATTGGAGCTTGAAGATCCTTTGAAGAAAAAATTGCAAAAGTTGTCAAAGTTGTCATAAGAAGTTGTCAAGTCTCACAAAAATTTAGATTTGGAACAAGATATCCAACTTATTTACATGAAATTAGTGGGGAAGTGCTTATTTAATTTCACAAATTTTTAGTTCAAAAATTTTCTCCTAGGAAACTTTTCACTTTTTTTGGGACACTTTGCAATTATCTGGGCATACAAGTCCTAATATAGCCCTTTTTCCAGATTTCTACAGATCTAGATAACTCACTAGAAGATTCTATATTTTGGATAGATTCTTGTAGTAGGACTAAATCATCCAGCCTGGCATATGAGTCCCAGTGCACTTTAGAACAATATTTTTCAAGGTTTTTAGACCTTATTTTGACCTCTTCATTCTTCCAAGTACCCTTCGGTTTCATTCTCTTTTTCCAATCTATTTTCATTCCCTTAAGTTTCTAGGGTTTAGTGCATTAAAGACTGCATTTCTCCTTTGAAGTTTGTTTTAATGGTGAACCCTCGCTTAATCACACCCAAGTAAACCTCCTACTAGCCCCTTCCTTCAATTGAGTCTTTTGGTTGAGGGATCTTTGTTTCCTAATGAACTAAGAGTGAAATAGGTCCCAAGTTTAGTTCCATCTCCCAAAAGGTGGAACCCTATTTCCTTTGGTTCATTTTGGTTAACCTGACCTTTGAACCCTTGAATTTATGATTAGGAGAACATTGTAGTCCTAGATCTATTTTTCATTAACTTTGCATTAGACTTGCATTACTTGAATTGCATTTAGGACTTCTAAATCATGCATTAGTGAAAAGTGCATATAAGTTGCATTTTTTGCATCTTGCATCATTCAATTTCATTAGAAAAATGTACTTGCAAATATTCATTTGAGTATGCAATCGAGAAACCTTATCATCAACTTAAAATTTGCTGAATTTGGTTTTAAAACCCTAATCTGGGACTCATTCACCCACCCGGGTGATTTAGTCGTACTGGTTAATAGGTTTTACACCTTTAAGAATTGACAAATAAATTCCCACAAGGTGCAAGAAATTAGCCAACAGCTCTGACTATATATCTTTAAACAAGATCGATATCCTCTAAACTTTTTCGAGGTACAAATCCCTCATACAAATCCCTCATAAAATTTGTAATGAATTAAAAAAATAGGAAAGTAAACACCATGTATGTTTTTAACCAGAAAGCAGAAAAGGTAAAATTGATATCAGAAAATTCCAAGGTACTAGGTGCACGTATGTGCAGGATCATCATGGAAAAAACAGGCCCTTAAGTGGCAAAAAAATTAGAAAAATCAAAGTTAGGCAACTTGATGTAAAAATTTGAATAAGTTATCTATATTATTTAAAAAATATGTAAGAATAGAATCTGTAGAAAATTGAATATAGTTTCTAAACTACTAGGTTTATTTATTTTTTTAAAATCTAGTTGGTGAAAATTTGAAATTTCAATGCAGAAGTACTTAAATTTTAAGGAAAAAATAAGAAGTAGGTGTCTATCTGACCACCCTAACCACAATAAAATGATAATATATTTTTATAAGATTTTAGATATAAATAGAGGACTCATGTCCTAATGTGATGCATAGTTTTTTGTAATTTTTTTACAAGTAAATAATTAATTATGAATTTTTTATTACAACTTTTAAAAAATATAAAAAAATCGTGTGTCTGACCACCTTAACTTGGTCAAAACTTCATGAAATTCATTTTTTCTTTTTTTAATCCTATAGTATACAAAGCATAGAATGTGACGCATGTTTTGGATTAAAAAAATGTGATACCATTTGAAAGCTATAGATGTTTTTCAATCAGTCTATCAATTAGGACTTTAGTCATAATTTGAATAGAAAATGAATAATAATTACTTATTAAATTCAAAGTAAATCATAATTTATATTGGTGGAAAGCTAAGAATCTCCTTTAAAAACCCTTTTCGTTTCATCAATTTTAGGTGAAAATAATTTCATCAGCCACATACCCATCATATTACCACTTTTTGGCCCATCATGATCCTGCACATACCCGTGCTTGAATAGTAACAAGAAATATTAGCACAAAGACTAATTAATCATCATAGATAAAATATCTACTCAATACCATATGGTAAATGAAATAAAATGTATGAACTACACTTCTCACACCAAGATAAGGCATGCAAGATGTATTCTTAAACTCAACCAAGTTGCACATAAACAAAATGGTAATTTCATTCATTCAATAGTACTGAGAAAATCTTGCAGAATAATGTCTAGAGAGAACATATGAAAAATAGATACATCTTAAATAGGTGAATGAGTTTTTCCTCTTCATGTTGATAACCCATTGATCAAAAGACACATAAGGAAAATAAAGAAGAATCAAGCTACTACAATGGCGTCGCTTTATTTCTAGTCTCCTGGGTTGCCAAAGGTCTCTTTCACCATGCTTGGAAAGTATTTAGGACATGCATCAGGTCTTTATGTTGAGGGATAGCCACATTTGTCATCCTCACTTTCCACGTCAGATGGAGATCTTTAGTTGTTTTCATGTGCTGCTCATAAACTTTCAAGTGATCAATAGCCTGAGATGATACCAAGTGTAATTCACTTAGCTTCTGTAAGTGTTCAACATTAGGAGTGGGTATGTCAAGAGATTTTTTAACCATTTTCTATAAATCATTGTTTAAACTTCTAGCGTCTACATTTTCTTTGATCCCATTCTTATCCTACAACAGACCAAGAGCTATCAAAGTGTTCAATGCTTCATCTGAAATGACATCACATTCATTGATGACCTCTCTAAGCTTTTATAAACTTTGCTTGGAAACTTGCAATTTCCATTCTACTCCTTTAGCCCATGACATGAAGCAAGTATCTAAAGTATTAGATATAACTTGATCTATGGCCAACTTTCCATATTTGAGCTCATCAAGAATTTCAATTCAGTCTGATAATTTACCCACAATTTTTCTTCTTTCTCAATGGAAATGATATCATCTCCTAAGGTATCTCTCAAAGTATTTGCTTCTTGAAATTCTAGTCATCTATGGCTCAACTTAGGCTCTGACTATTTATGATTTTTGATAGGGCTTCCTTTCCTACCATGGTGAGAGATTCAATAGAAGCCTCTACTTGAGAGATGGATTGTGGGACAGCCTCAAAAATGGATTTCAAATAGGCACTTAAGTCTTGAACCTAAGATTTTAACTCATCTTTAATTTCTTTATCTTTCTTTGATCTTTCCACCATTCTGGCTGCTGAAAATTAGAAAATTTGAACATCTCCATCTCTAGTAGGATGTCCAAGGTACCTTGTTCACCTCAAAATCACTTGCTGCTACTTGTGAAGCATCTTTCTACATAGATGGATGTGCAATTTCTAGTTGAAGTGTTCCTAATTCAGTATCATCTATAAGCCTGTAGGTGGTTTTCAATTTCTTAGGCTTAGGAGTTAAAGTTCCTCGTAGCAGCTGACTAACCATGTCTTGCTTAGGCAGGCTTGATTGTATGGCTTTCCTTTTTTGAGATAGTGAATCCTCTAGCCATGTTGGGGTTGTTGTAACCTTAGTTGTCTTGAAGCCCAGGGATGTAAATAGAGTTCGAGTAATTGAAGGAGTATCTCCTACAGGTGCAGTTATTCCTAGCTCCTAAGAGGGGTTTATCTCTCTAATAGGTGAGTCATTCTGAGAGGGAGGAGAATCAACATTCAAACTCTCTAACCCTTCCTCCTCTTCTTATCCTTTGTTCTCTTTTTCCAAAATAGGTAAATTAAAAGTATCATCCCCACAAGTTTGTGAGTCAACATTCTTGTTTGGTGGATCCTCATCATTGCTTCCTTGAGCACCTATTGATGAAGACTGGGGGACTTTACTAGTTGATTGTCTCCTAGTAGAAGCTTGGGAAGTACCTTCAACAACCTATTAATCTTTTGATCTAGTACAAGGTCGAGATTTCTTAGGTTTCTTCTTAGTCACCCATTCCCTAGGTTTAGTCAGAACATCAACAGTTCTTGCCTCAATAGTTTCTTTTTCTTGAAAGTTCCAGTCCATGGAAGGGTTGGCCAACTTTCTATGAGTTTAGTGTATACTGGGTCAATCATGTCAGATCCGTCTTCAATAACATCTTTCAAATCCCACTTCAAATCATAAATAACAAATTGTTCCACTACCAACGTCATCTAAATTCTCCTTCTTATCTCATATTCATCAAAACAATTAGCCCAATAGTTTTCAAGGTTGGGTTGGTGATTGAAAGAAGGACCCAACTTCAGGTTTCCCTTTACACAGTCTTTCAGGTCAAAAGGAACACGCTCATCATATGAGGGAATATTATACTTGGATAGCTCTACCTCAATGTTTAGAGCATCAAACATAGATTGGCAGTTGTATGCACCGAATCCAAATGGAAAGTTGATGGTAAGTCTCTTTTTTCCTTGACACAATCTATTCACATTAGCTAATTGATTGCTGACCTCAATAATTACCCCATTTTATTTAGGGTACCTAGGCATTTTAATAGGGAAGCTTGTATATCCACCTACCCTTATATATGAAAACCTTTGAAATTGAATAACATGGCAACCATAGAAATTAACAAATTGTATGGCCTCAGGAGACAATATCATTGCTGGATGCCCATGCAATTCCGTAACCATTCTCATGATGAAAGTATTAGCAATTGTCTTGAAATGAAAGAAACTCTTATGAAGTTGAAGCTTATCAAAGTAGTCATAGATTGGTACTTTCTCTGGTGGTAGATCACTTGGCCTTAATCCGGTCTAGGGTTGAGTACTTGCAAGGGGATATATTAAGTAAGATGGCATGAAGAAAAATCTATTAAGAACAAAGAGTGACATCAATTCATGTATACAATCACTAATTATCTTATCCCAATCCAAAAAAAAATCTCCGCTCAATATAATATGGATGAAGAAGTACATCCACTCCTCAAAGTTGTGGAAATTATTATTGCCCCTAACCCTATGTAAGAGCACAACAATTTTAGCTAATTCATTTATCAGGTGGTTTTTGTGTAAGTTGCGAGGCAATTGGGATTTACCCTTCTTGGGTTTAGCTAACCAATTCTTCACTATCACATTCCTCTAAACCCCTTTCTTGGTATTGAATTCAATCTAAGAATTGGTCATGTCCGCTGGTGAATATTCTTCCCTCTATGGAGTCCTCAAACATGACACAAAGGTAGACCTTTGAATTTTTAGAACCAACCTATTATCTTCCATTCTAACCTCATGTGTCTGTGAGTTGTAATGTAAAATGAATTCCAATACTAATTTGGGACACTGCATTGCTATTGGAAATGCAGAAACCTAAATAAATCCAATACCCATTAATCTCTAAATGATAGGTGGAGGATTAGGTTGGCTAAATTTGTTTCTTAATTCATCTAGGTTTACAGGCTCTAGTTGAGTGTCTCCAATCTCAGGTCCCGCATAGGTTAAACTAGACACATAGTCATAACTAGTGTATTTAACCCTCGCCATGTTAAATTGTGACTTTCAACAATATATATACTTCTTGAATGCAAAACAATTCAGAAAATAGGATGCAATGGATAAACTAAAAATAACTTTGATGATGATCTCCATAATTTGAATTGTGTGCTTTCTCCAGCTCTTCTCCAAATATTGCTGTGATAAGAATGTTTTATCATCCCACTATTTTATTAACCACAACTACACGAAAAAATGTGGGAGAAGATGGGCATTAATTTCCTAATTTAGAATTATGGCATGTGGTAGCTGTCAATATCAACATTCCCCATATAACTATGTTTGGAAAATTTGAAAAAAAATGTCTATGGGCGGTTATAAAAGAGGTTTGTAGAACTTTACAAATATGTGCCCAAGTTCGAGTGTGACAAAAAAAGACCACCTATGCTCAGAAAAATCACACTAAGGATGAGGTTTGACTAAGTACATAAAACATCACCCAATGTAACACTTAAAAGAAATAAAAGGGTTGACAAACTATGAAAAACCCCGCCCAAGTTAACATGATGAAATAAAAGGCCGCCCGCATTTAGATAAAAGGTTTTATGGGTTAGCAGAAGACTTAATGAGATGGGGAATAAAACAATGGTAACAAGTCCCTATACAAGTTATTTTTCTAGATTTTTAGGTATTCTGTGTTGCTTTTTTTTCAATATTTGAACCTTCTAGAAACCCTGATTGGGGCTCATTCTCCCATCTAGGAAATTTAGTCTTGTATTAGGTTTGGATCTGCATTTGACAACATTAAAAACTTCATTTATGTTCTTCTATTTGTTGCTGTCAGGTTCCTATTTTAGTTTCCTAATTTTTTGCTTCATTCATTTCATTAGATCTAGCCTAAATTGGTTTCATTTCAAGTGCTTTTGTAAACGTAATAATTGGAATTAAATCATATCATTTATCTTGTGTTTATTGCATTTTTGTAGTGAAAAATCATCAGATTTGTTAGACAATTATTTTACATTTTGAAACATGGCATTTTAGGCACACACTCAAAATGTTAATATCTTTCTTTTTCAAATTTGCAAAGAAAAATCTCATTAATATGAATACTAGTTGATCCTCCAATATATTTCCTAGTTACGAGAGTCTCTTAGTGTAAGAGAGTGAAATATTTACACATTCCTTAATTCCACACCCCCTCATATCTATCCTATTTGTAGGAATGATGTGATAGAAGAAGATGTAAGCATATAAAATCATGATAATCTTAGTTTCTCTTCTGCCAATACCTCTCCTACTTGTGATGAAGGTATTTTGGTGTTAGAAGATACACCCATTGAGAATCATGACTGTAGACATGGAAAATGTACCAATCACACTTGATCCTAATTACCAACACCGCTTCATCCCGAATCATCCTGAATCATCCCCTTTGCTAATCATTTAATCAGATAGTCTATATTTGATTAAGTTCATCATATTTGATCCCTTAATTAAATAAATCAATTTTATCTAATTAAGTCATCATCTCATGTTAATTGAATAAATCAATGTTATTTAATTAACCCTATAGTCTCTATTTAATTAAATAATCCATTTTATTTAATTAAATTTCTAAAATCATTTTATTAAATTAAATCAATCTTTATTTAATTTAATCTAACATCATCCCTCTTTAATTAAATAAATCAAAATCTTTATTTAATTAAGTCTGAATTCATATTCCTCTCAACTTTGATTTAAATCAATCCAAAAATATAAATCAAATTGTCACATCAACTAATCTCCTTTTAATTTAATCAAATCTTGATTAAATTAATCTTAATCCCTTAAATCCTCTAGATTTTACCACCTGCTCAATAAATCACTTCTTTTGATTTAATAAATCTTCTAATTTCCCTCAACATGGCATCAAAAGGGAATATTTGTCCAAGTTTGAAAACCTGTCCAAGTGGATTTGTCCTTCGAACAAGCAATTCAATATCTCTTACATGTCCTTGTGCATTGAGCCAAGTGACATTTAACTCACTTCTTTCTCCCCCCAACACATCATTTCATAAATTTGAAATTCCACCTAATATCATTTAATGGCACATTCATCAAAATGTGCTCCACCCTTTTCCACTCACATGTTGACAAGTCGCTTAATGTTATTGGTTGGTATTTTGTCCCACATTCATCCATTTTTCCTCATTCTCCAACATTCTCATCTATAAATAAGAGGCATTCCTTTGTATTTTGGATCCACAACTTCATGCAAAAGTCATAATCTTCAAATTTTTAATTTTACTCATCCATCCATCATCCATTTTCAAGTTTTATAGCTAGGTTATGCAATATTTTCTCCAAGGAATCATCAATCTTCATCAAAGTCATCACAAAGCTTACAAGTGATTGGGAAAGGGCCATTTTCCACATCAAAATGACACCAATTCCCCCATGGGATTGAGAGTTGGATCATCTAAATAGGATTTAATAGCTTCTTTCATTGTGTTCTTCATTTATTTCTTATTTTGATGTTTCTAATGAATTGCATGGGGAATCTTAGTTCTAACTTGCATATATGACTAACATTGTGTTTTTTCTTTGTGTTTGTGTAGGTCTAGGATTAGGGTTCACATTTTGGCACTAGGAGGAGGGAAAATCTGAATATTTTAACACATTTTTTTCAAAAATTCTGTCGTTTTTTGTTAACTTTTGTGCCTATAGGAAATTGTGCTGCTACTAGTCTAGGGCGCCATATAGCGATGCTACGAATCCAATAGTGCCATACAATGACATTGCAAACTCAAAACTCTACTGTTGAGGTCTTCCTACTGATAAATTCAAGTTTTAAAACTACAACGCTTGACCATTTCTCTGTCACCTAGGTTCCAAATTTCAAACTACGCTACTTGCCAAAACAGTGCTACAATTGCACTCTCTGGTTTTGTTATAGAGTGTCATTGTCAGTCCTAGTGGCACCATATAATGCCACTGACCTTCTAAACTGTGATGCATATGTGGTCTGCGCCGTTGGGGTGGGGTAAAAATTTAAATTTTAAGTTATTTTGACATGTGCTTTTTTACCTTTGATCATTTTGAACTATTAACCTATTTTTTGCCTCTGTATTTCTTGGACTAATTGGTTTTTGCAGGTGGAGAAAAGGAAGGAGCAAGGATAATTTTGAATTATAGCATCATTTCTCTATTGTATCAAGTGTTTTGAACACTTTTGGAAACAATTATAATTCCGAAATTAAAGACTTTGTTTCTTCAAGCTTTTAGGACTCAATAGATTTCAATTTGGGATTAAAAAGAACAAGACAAAAGGATTAAAAAGAACTTTAGGAAAACTTACTAGATTTTTTTTAAGGTTAACAATTTAACAAGAAACTTTCACTTTTCCTTTTGGTGCTTTAAAAAGAATCCATCTTTTGCTTTGAAGGTTTTAAATGAACATGTGCATCTATGTTTTGTAATCACTTTCCCAAAATAATATAATCTAAAAGACGTATGCACTTCTCTCGCACCTCATGACAATCTTGAGAATCAAAAGGCCTTTTGTGATATTAAGTTGTATAAGGGATTACCTCCACACTTCAATTTGGATTTTAAAATTGAACAAATTTCGTGAGTGTGAGTTAGGTATATTGTGTGTGTTCTCTCTTTGTTTCTCAACAAAGATCGATTGAACTACAAATGTACTTGCTCACTTTTTTCTATCTTTAGAGGGCCTGCCTTGTGGTAAAAAGTAATCACCCAAGGGAACGACCCAACTGATATATAAGTGTGGGTACTTGATGAAAGTTCAAGTATCATGAGTATTTTTTCGACAAGAAGGGAAGCAATGGTCTCTTTTCGCATGCATGATCCACCATGAATGAAATTCCTATATTAAAACCCTTTGTCTAAAAGACCAAAATCCTTAAACTATTGTTTGGTGAAGAATGGTCATTCTGAAGCCACCCCACATTTTTATGGATTTTAGTAGAGATGAGAAGTATGCCATGGGAGTTTCATAGGTACTGATGCTCGGTTGACCCGAGAAACAAGTGCATTGTAAGGGGGAGTCTGTGTGGTCAAGCATCTAATCATGCGGTAAAAGTAGGCATAGCTAGATTTATCCAAGTGGGGATTCAACAAATATTGTCTCAATATCCATAGGGTTGTGCATGTTCTTGAAATCAAAAAACTTTTCTTGGATCTCAAACATTGGAAAAAAAACATTTAACATAATAATCAAATTTCAAACCCTTTAGGAAGAAAATATCTTCGACCAAATTCAAGTGTTATTGCTTGCCCTAGGGATCCTATCCTTAAAGGTTTCTAAGAATTTGAATTTACATCTCAATTTTCTCACTAAAGTCAACAATAGCGAACCTTTGCCTTAATTTCCTTGATTTCCACATAATGGACCTTGTGAGATGAGAAGAAATTGGGACATTTGACATTCAGTTTGAAAACCTAATCAAGAATTGTTTGTGGTAAAAATAAGTCATTAAGCAAAGCTAAGAAACAATTGAACCTCACACATGTGCTCTTTCAAATTATTTCTCGAAAGATCAAGATCCGAAAAATGAAGACCAAAGGTCTTAGTCAAAAATCTCACAAGAAAAGGTTGTCTATGCTTTATGAGTTTAGAGAAAGGTTGACCTTCAACTTTTACAAATGTGCATCAAGGAACAATCAAAATTTGTATTCGTTTTACTATTGTCAAAATCCAAGTCCCTTTCAAAGGTTTGGATATCTCACATAGGAAGTACTAACATGTTCTTCAACACCTTGGTCTGGTAAACAAAAGTATTTCTAAGTCTCTTAGGATCAAAATAAAAATCTTATCCATCCTTCAGACATCAAAATCCAAAATTCACCTCACTAGCAACTCTTGGAAATCTTGAAAAAATCCTTTATGCTAAAACTTTGGGAAAATCCTGTTGAAATCAAAACAAATCCAAATCATCTTGTTTGAATATGTGTGTATAGATGAATCCTTCTTTGCACTCTTAGCCAAGTTATCATCTTGTGGAAAAATTCACTCTAGGACAATGTTGATTGTGTTTTCTGCACAACAACAACTCAGACAGAATATAGTATCCTATCTCTCTTGAAAGGTAAGTCTCTATCAGCAAGCCTCAAGAGATAACCTCAAGGTCTCTAATGTTAGGTCTTGACAATGCATAAACAACTCAGTGATAAAATGTGAAAATGCTGGTAATCACAATGGGACCTTACTACAAGCAAAATACTGAACCGATTTTATCAGATCTAACAATCTAATGATACTTTAATCTGAAAATCTAACCCAATAACCAAATAAATAGAAAAGATAAGAGTTTCAAAGAGATTTCTAAATCTAATACTACTACTAATATTAACAATGAAAATAACCATCACTTGAAATGGACCAATCCTTCAAAATTGATCTCTACTTGACCCACATAAATCTGCAATCTTACAAAAAATAGTGCAATCTTCTGAGGTGTTAAGATTTTCAAATCATGAACATTTATTCAACAACCCTATTGCAATTGAAATGAACAAATCCTCACAGTTGAACTAAGCACACAAAATATGAAGTCTAGGCTAACTTTGCAAAGCAACTAACAATCAGTTGGTTGCAAAAAGTATGGACTGAAGGATTGCTGCAACATTCAAGTATCAAATCACAAACATTATTGAATCAAATCTAATCTAAACATTAACCCACTCAAAGCAATTTTAAAGATGAAAAAAAAAGAACCATGCAAGACAAGAGAATACAGGTATGACACCAAATCACAATGTCATTTTTTGTATTCAAATTGTCCACTATAGCAACAACTCCAACTTTCTATTACAATATTTGCTTGAGAGCCACTATTCGCTAACCCTAGCTCTACTTAATTAACTATTCTGCTCTATCCTACTTCTATCTTCTACCTCCTTTTCGACTAACTTCTAACTCCTTACAGGTGAGGCGAAATGCCAAATATATAGAATCCTCCAGAAAACCCGTCGACCAAGCAAGAGCCAACAACATTAACTAGGCACCACCGACCATCCAAGAGAAAATCAAAATGGAACGAAGGAATGCATTAAATGCACGAACAACAGCCAGGTCGGCTCGAGATTCCCAATGCAGCTTGGACTAATGCAGGGCGCGATAATGGGGAAGCACAAATCTCAGAGTAGGTGGGCATTAACTACCCTCCCCCTTGTCTCTATTCTGATCCGGCCCTTCATGAACTCTCTAAAACATCCCATCCAAGTCAGCTACTGGTGGCAAAGGAAAAACCCTAATTCAATTCTTAATGGATGCAATCTCTTCTCTTGACTGTTTGACCGACCTATCCCAATATACCTTATATGTTAGGTATTTGTTAATAACTGCAAGGTAGGTGGCCACATCATCCAACTGGTGCTTAAAAATAGAACCATCATCAAGTGGTATGTACACACCATGCCACCACTCTCTCAACTGTTCCAGGATCAAGTACTTGGGTGCAATCTTCCTTCTTCCTGTCATAATTTCAAAGAAGGAAATGTAACCATTGTAAACCCCAGTTAGGGTTTCATCAATCTGCTTCCTTTGTTTGTAAATATTTTTCAACACTTTTTGCCTGATTTTCAATGCTTCAAACCACTCCCATGGTTCGATAGCTCTAGAGGAAGGAATAATTTCATCACTCACCAATTTATCTTTGGTGTGTTCCATGATGGTTCTGGTTTTCTATAGAAGGAGGTTTGTTTCTTCTTTATCTTGTGCTAACACTACCTTCAATCGAACTGTTGCCATGATAACATCCCTCTCAGTTGATAGAATCTCTTTAATAGCTTCATCACCCTTTATTTGCACCCCTTTCAACCAACTTGTAGTGGAAAGGGTGGAAGCTTTCATCTTTTCTAGCTCAGTGATGGTCTCTTGAGGTAGGAGATTTGTAGCAGAGGAAGAAGGGTTAATGGATTGCAGGGGTTTCATTAATTCCTCCAAGAATTTCCTAAGATTTTCATTCTCTTTCTTTAGTTCCTGCTTGGTCTTCATTTCCTTCCTCAATCTACTCACAATAATTGCACTAGAATCTTGGTAATCCTCAATATCCTGCTCAATGGATGTAGGGCCAAGATTGAAAGTTTGAATATTGTAGTCCTTTCCAACCACATCATCTATGTTTTTATCCAGAGCAGGGGTGGCAATGTGAACAACTTGATCATGAGCTTCATCCCTTTCAATCCTTGAGATCACCCTAGCCTTCTTTTTACCTTTATCTTTTCCAATTTTGGCTAGTACTGCATCCCGATTCGGTGGACTATCCTCCACAACCATTTTTTTCTCTTTATCTCCTTGTCCAACCAACCAGGGACAGTGGATTCAAACTACATGCGACTCTTCCCTATCTCCTCCTGTTGATCTCCTAGTATTTCTTCTTCCAAATTCTGTTTCTCAGGAGTCTCATCCTTATTCCTTTCCTCCCCGATGCGTTCCTCCTCATGTTCAGGTGACAGGACCTTTTCTCCTTCTTCCTCCCTTGGAGGAGATTCAACTACTTCATTTGTGACTGGTGACCCTGTATATGCAACCAAGGGAGACTGTCACCTTTTCAATTACTACCTCTACACTGTAAAGGTCACCTTCATGGAATTCCTCTCCTCCAGTATTTGGATGATCCTCAACACCCTTTGACTCACTAGGCTTTCCTTGAGCTCCATGAGTGGAAGGCACATCATCATGTTGTTCCTGATGAGAAACCACTAGAGGAAGATCTATCTTAGGGACATTGTCCCTGGGAGAAGGAGTCCTAGAACTCCTTGCATAAACCTTGGCCTTCTCCTCCAAACTTTCAACATTTACCATTGGTGGGGAAACTTCTTCCTCCCTAGCCTTGGAGCTTGCCTTTTCTGAAAATTTTATGATTCTTCTCCTCTTGGGCACTGGCACATCAATTTCAGGACCCTGATTTTTAGTTTCTTTCCGCTTGGATTTCCTAGTCCTTGTCCTTTTCTTAGCCTTTGGTTTTCTCTATTTTTCTGCTTCTTGGGCCTCTATTTCTTGAACACCCTTAATCTTGATTTTGAAAGGGGAATCCAGCTTACCCTTGCCCTTAGGATCCTGCTCGGTAGATTCTTCAGAGGTGGAGTGGGGATCCAAATCTCCCATTAGTGCATAGGTGCAATGTACACCATTACTTTCTAGTTCCCATAGCTTATGCCTTAGCCACATCTTAGTAAATTTAAGAACTCGATCCACTAGTTGTTTCAATTCTGTCTTTTCCTCCTATAGTCAATCCACATCACCAATTGGTCTATCCTTTATGGCCTCATAAGCATGATCCTAGATCAAGTTCCCATTGTTCTCCAATTGATCGGGAACTTCCTTTACATTATATAAACAGACAACATCCATTGGAAGTTGGGATAATTTCTTCCTCCTGACCTCAAATTCATCATTGCAGTTGGCCCAGTAGTCCTCCAGATTCACCTTGTGGCAATACTCTTTGCTAGCCTTCTTTTGGGCCTCTCCTATAATATTAAACCTTGATCTCCTAGAATGAAGAGATAGACCGAGGGAACTCAATTTTTCCTCTGAAGCCTGGGTGGAACCAATGAAAGGACAAACCTCTCCAAGGTCAATCTGGTGCAGGAGCACCCAAGCACTTCAAGAAACATTTCAAGAGCCAGGAGTATGCAGGGGTCATGAAGAATTGTCATGCATCTCAGAGCATCAATTATAACATCCTAAAGCCTATAATGGCTTTTGAATTGGATAAAAATGTTAAAGGAGTCAAAAGTCCTAAGGGTCCTGATAAGAACCATAGGACTAAAATGCACTACAAATAGACCAATGGTGTCCTAAGAGACTAGATAGGTGTTTTTATGTTTTAATTCAGTCCAATAAGGTTGAATAATGCCATGTAATAGTTTATAAGCTTTATAGTTGATAGAGGTTCAATAAATTTCAAGTTGGAGAATTCAAATTTTCAAAATCTAACATTGGGCGGGAAAGTAGTTTTTTGATGTTTTAATCACTTTAATGTAAACTAATCAATCCAAAATGGTTTGAGAAGTTGGGGAAAGGTTATTCAAGGCCATAGAAGTCATTTGTATGGAGGTTGGGTTGCTAGTACAAATTTTGTATGGACTGCTACAGGAAAAAGAAAAAAAACAACAATTTCTTTCATTTTTCTTGTGTTCATTTGATGAAAACTTGATTGCCATTGAAGATATGTCTAGTTGGATGCTTTAGGAACCTGTATTTACATGTTTTAAGGCCTTTTTATGCTCTGATAAGCAACAAAAATCAATTCTTTGTGTATATGTCTAAAAATGGTCATGATTAAGCTTGTTAATTAATTAAATATGATTTATTTAATTAATTCCTCTAATGTCATCTACATATAAATAAATTTAATTATTTATTTATATCGTTCATTTTTCTATTTCTTCTACCTTAAATTAAATAAATAATTTTATTTAATTACTAACATTTCTACCCTCCACTTAATTAAATTAAATAAATTTGTATAATTTATTTATATTTAATTATCATTTTATTCTAAAGTTTAAATATTTTGAATATTTAAATAATGTAATATTCTCCATCCCATTTTCGAATTTCAAAATATTAAATATGTTATTTAATATTTTCCACTTCACTCTAATTTCATTTTTAAACATAATTAAATATGAATTATTTAATTATGTGGGTTTCCATTTCCATCTTCACTCCTAATTAAATAAATTTAATTTATTTAATTCATTATTAACTCACCTTCCCAAAATTCTAACTCATGCTAACTCGCCCTTCTAAATTCGTATCTTATCCTTCAAAATGGAATTTTCCCTTCGAACTCAATAAAGAGAAAGGAAACCTTCCATTCTTCTGTCCACTTTCGAAAATCTCTCGCCGTCCATTCGATCCAAGCTTAATCCGGACCGTCGATCGATTCATCCAATCAAACTCGTTCGAAAACTCTATAAAAGCATGTGCAAATCCAAGCCTTGGTTAATCACCCACGTTCATACGCCTGCACTTACATATGTATACTCACATTCATGCAATCAGCTTTATGCACTCATATCATTTTCAGCATCACATTCCCATTTTCATGTTAGCATCGATGTTGCATATTATGCATTCTAAATCTAGTTCTTCATGCTGTCATTTTGTTGAGCTCTATCTACTGATCTGAGAGCCATTTCAAAGCAACAAAACGGTGAAGATAGAGGAGGATAAAATGATTTCGAAAGGCTGTTGTTACAGTTTGCACATTTTTTTTTCTTTCTTTCAGCTTTTCGATTTAATGTTTTATTAACATGTGTTGATTTTAATTATGATTTGATCCAATTTTCTCACACACACTTTGTATTTTATAACTGACTGTCCTCAAGAAAGTGCAGATTTTCATTGATTTTGAGGGTTTTTATGGATGATTGATCCATTTCAAGGTAGAATGATGCTGCAACCTTTGAAATGGATCAATTCTAGCATGTATAATACAAACCTAACAAACTAATGTGCAGGAAGGAAGAATATCAAGGTGTACACCGAGTTGTCAAAGGGAAAAATGCATGAAAATGGGGGCTAAGGTATAGCAGCAGGAGATATGCCTTAATAAGGGGAAAGTTTTTGAATTTTTATTGATGTATTATGTTGATCTAATGGTGAAAAGTCAAAGAGAGGGATCTGGAAGTGTTTGGGAGGTGGTTAACTAAAAAGCCCTAGTTTTAAGGCAATTTATGGAGGGTTTTGTGTTTGAGCATATTAAGGGTGTCATAGAAGACTAAAAGCTTGAAAATCCTTGGTTTGGGAACATTTTAAGGGACTGTTGAAAGTTTCATAGTCATGGGTTGAGTTTAGAGAGGGGTTGCTTTGAAAAAGAGGGCTAATTAGGCCCTAAATTGGAGGAAACAACAGATTTTGATTCGTATGCTCCAAAACAAGTTCCATCAAGAATCTAGTATGTTATGTATCATCAAAAACCATGTCTAGTTCAATCATTATTTTGGAGGTTCCTTTGGGAACATTGAGTGGAAATTCAAGAATTCACCGCTAGAGGCCTAGTTGGGCTAGAAGCCTAGTCAAGGTGCAAAAAGAGAGTTTTGCTTAAGACAGAGGGTTGGGGCTTTGTAAACATTCAAGACAAGTTTGTATGAGTCTATCAAAAGTACTCCTAGGGTTTAGGTCCATAAGGAAGCATATAAGTTGTAAGTGATCCATCGAGCCTTATTTCTATTAGGGTGTTTGAGAGTGCACTGTTGAGATTTTTGAAATCATTGTGTTGTTTTCCAAAAGTTCTCATACCCTCTACATCAGAGTGGTATCAGAGCAGTGAGTAGGTCCTTTAGGGATTGAAGAATTAGCAATGGCACCTAAAAATCAATTGGCAAGAGAGTTAGAGGAGTTAAAGGAAATCTTGGAAAGGGAGAGAAGGGAAAGAAGAGAACAAGAAGCAACAAGAGAGCAAGCCAGAGCAAGGGAAGAAAGGCAATGGAGGAGAGAGATACTATGCAAGCAAGGATAAACAACCTTGAGAGAAATAGAAGAGAAGAACAAGAAATAAAGAGGATAATGATGAAAATGAAGAGCATGTGAGGGTAAATCAAGAGCAACTTGCAAGTGAGATAGAAGACCCTGAAGAAAGGAGGTTACTGAGATTGTTGAAGGTAGTACAAGGTCATGGAGGAAAGAGTCACATAGATTTTCCTATCTATCAAGGAAAGATGGATAGTGAGGAGGTGTTAGGATGGCTTGATGCCTTAGAGAACTATTTTGAGTTTGAAGAGATGGATGAAGAGAGGAAGGTTAAGTTTGCCAAAACTAAGTTGAGAGGCACAACACTAACATGGTGGACTAGTTTTCAGAATGATAGGATGGCTAGGGGATTGGAAAAAGTTTCCACATGGGAAAGGATGAAGAGTTTGGTCAAGGAAAAATTCCTACCATCTGATTACACAATTCATGTGAAGAGGATGAGGCAAAATTTAAGTATCCTAAATGAACAAGGGATCCTTCCTTCAAGTGTCCTAAATGGGAACAAGCTGATAGGGGCAGAGATAGGAGAGCTAACTTGGTACAAGAAGAAGAAGACAAGAAGGAGGAATCAAAAACATTCATGGCAGACCCTATGACTGATGGTGAGTTTCTTATGGTCAAGCAAGTAGAAAAACTTCATCAAGATCCAAAGGTAACTATTTTCAAAACAAATTGTTTGAGTCATGGTAAAATATGCAGATTGCTCATAGATTCAGGGTCACATAGCAATTTAGTTTCAGTTGATATGGTAACCAAGTTAGGGATTGAAACATTTGATCACCCTACTCCCTACAAGGCCACTTGGGTAACTCAAATGCAACATGTAGAGATTGGTAAGAGGGCTTATGCAGATTTTTCAATTGGATCTTATCATGACAGGGTGCTTTGTGATGTCATTCCAATGACTTGTGGTCATATCGTCTTAGGGAGACCATGGTAGTATGCTAGGAGGACAATGCATGATGGTTTTCACAACACATATTTGGTGCATAAAGATGCTAGTAGATATAAGTTGGTTCCTTTGCCTTTGGAGTAGTCTAATGAGAGTTTTGTGATATGTTTTGAGAAGAATTTGTAGGTGAAAGTGCAGGGTAAGACAAGGGAAGATATTGGTTGGAAGAGAAATGATAGGTTGCAGTAGAGATATGAAGCATAAAATCCTTAAAATCAGAATCTTTGGGACTTGGACAGTATTAAGATTGGAATTTTTGAATGCCCTATTGTTGAGGGTAATAGGGGTGGTGTTTTTTCACAAGGAAATCAGTGGCATAGAGGCAGAAATAGGGCACAAAATTAGACTAAGTTCAAGCAGCAAAAGGGACAAACAAAACAGATTTTTGACACTAACATGTTGAGTGACATGAATGCAGGTTGGAAGAAAAGGAAGAAGGTAACTTTGGGAGATTTCATGCTTGGTAATCAGAAGGTGAAAACATTTAGGAACAAGGAGTATTATGGCAGCAGCAAGTTGGATAATTCTTGGGGCAAGAACTATTTCTTTCTTGGGGAGAATGGTGCAGGAGCACCTAAGCACTTCAAGAAACATTTCAAGAGCCAAGAGGATGCAGGGGTCATGAAGACTTGTCAAGCATCTCATAGCATCAATTATAACATCCTAAAGCCTATAATGGCTTTTGAATTGGATAAAAATGTTAAATGAGTCAAAAGTCCTAAGGGTCCTGATAAGAACCATAGGACTAAAATGCACTACAAATAGACCAATGGTGTCCTAAGAGACTAGATATTTGATTTTATGTTTTAATTCAGTCAAATAAGGTTGAATAATTCGATGTAATAGTTTATAAGCTTTATAGTTGATAGAGGTTCAATAAATTTCAAGTTGGAGAATTCAAATTTTCAAAATCCAACATTGGGTGGGAAAGTAGTTTTTTGATGTTTTAATCACTTTAATGTAAACTAATCAATCCAAAACGGTTTGAGAAGTTTTGGAAAGGTTATTAAAGGCCATATAAGTTATTTTTATGGAGGTTGGGTTGCTGGTACGGATTTTGTATGAACTGCTACAGGAAAAAGCAAAAAAAAAGCAATTTCTTGATTTTTCTTGTGTTCATTTGATGAAAACTTGATTGCCATTGAAGATATGTCTGGTTGGATGATTTAGGAACATGTATTTACATTTTTTAAGGTCTTTTTATGCTATGATAAGCAACAACAATCAATTCTTTGTATTTTATAACTGACTGTCCTCAAGAAAGTGCAGATTTTCATTGATTTTGAGGATTTTTATGGATGATTGATGCATTTCAAGGTAGAATGATGTTGTAACATTTGACATGGATCACTTATAACATTTATAATACAAAACTAACAAACTAATGTGCAGGAAGGAAGAATATCAAGGTGTACACCAAGTTGTCAAAGGGAAAAGTGCATGAAAATGGGGGCTAAGGTATAGTAGTAGGAGATCTACCTTAATAAGGGGAAATTTTTTGAGTTTGGATTGATGTATTATGTTGACCTAATGGTGAAAAGTCAAAGAGAGGGATCTGGAAGTGTTTGGGAGGTGGGTAACTAAAAAGCCCTAGTTTTAAGACAATTTATGGAGGGTTTTGTGTTTGAGCATATTAAGGGTGTCATAGAAGACTAAAAGCTTGAAAATACTTGGTTTGGAAAAAATTTAAGGGATTGTTGAAAGTTTCATAGTTAGGGGTTGAGTTTAGAGAGGGGTTGCTTTGAAAAAGAGGGCTAATTAGGCCCTAAATTGGAGGAAACAACATATTTTGATTGGTGTGCTCCAAAACAAGTGCCATCAATAATCTAGTATGTTATGTATGATCACAAACCACATTTGGTTCAATCATTATTTTGGAGGGTCCTTTGGGAACATTGAGTGGAAATTCAAGAATTCACCGCTGGAGGCGTAGTTGGGCTAGAAGCCTAGTCAAGGTGCAAAAAGAGAGTTTTGCTTAAGACAGAGGGTTGGGGCTTTGTAAATGTTCAAGAAAAGTTTGTATGAGTCTAGCAAAAGTACTCCTAGGGTTTAGGTCCATAAGGAAGCATATAAGTTGTAAGTGATCCATTGAGCCTTATTTCTATAAGGGTGTTTGAGAGTGCACTGTTGAGATTTTTGAAATCATTGTGTTGTTTTCCAAAAGTTCCCATACCCTCTACATCACAATCCTTAGGGAAAATTTCCACCAAATCCTGTCTTGTGTTTGTCCTTCTTGATGATAGCATCAAAGTCACAAATCTGCCTAGTTACTTCCAACAAGATAATGTGATCAGTGGGATACCTTGGAAGTCTATATGGAGCCCTCTGGCATCCATCAATCCGGATGTAGGAGAAAGTTGGGAATTATATAAACCAAGCTGCATATTTCTTGATGAGTTCATTGGCTCGATCCGAAATCCTGACATGCTCTACTTCCTGAAGCATTCTGGTTATATACATGGTAAATTCATCATTTGCGCTCCTATAGTTTGAACCTCCCAAGTGCAACTAAGGGAAAACTTCAAATAATATCTTGTTCGAAAGTTCCCTTTGTATCCAATCCTCTGTAGGGATGGAATCTTGCAAGTGCATAGACCAGATATGAAGTCATTGTGAAAGTCTTGGTCTGCAACACATTGGATAACTATTCATGGAGTACTCCACTTATGACCCCTGCCCAATGATAATTAATCTTTTCTTGCTCCATCCTTACAATCACATGGCACATCCAATTCTCAAATGTAACCACATTCTTCAATCCAACCACCCTACTGAGAAGGGTGATGGCATCATAATATTCCTTCTTGAACTTTATCCTGAATAGCTGCTTGGGTAACTTGGAGTAGTGAGACTTGGGCTTCTCTAGCTAGGAATTGATAAGCTGTTGTGACTTCATAGTCTATTCATCGTAGAACTCCTGATCTACCTCAATGGTCAATCCCACCACATGAGACCGGTCTGGCATATCAAAGGTTTGGGCAATGGAGACCAAGTTGAGATTTGCTACCACTCTCCCTTGAGGACCAATAATTCTTTGTTTGTCTTGATCATAGTGCTTGGCACACTCAAGGATTAGCTCATAACACTGCACTGTAGAAGGGAAACCAACAACATGGGACAAGCTTGATTCCATCATCCTTCTAGCCACCAAAGGAAGGTCCTCTGCAGCCATTCTTCCTTTAAACTCTTCATAATCCCATGATCCAATATTTGTATTAGTCACCTTTGACCAAATAGAAGTGATCTTACTCTTAGGGACCTTACTCTTAATGTCCATTTTAATTCTCTCTACATCAGACATTAAGGACCCAGCTGCTACCTTGCTAGATTTAGCCTGCACTCAACATGGAAATCCTAGTAAGAACCATAGGAAACTAATATCAATTGGTCAATACACTACTAGAATGCATCTCATGTAGCCAGAGTGTTACTAGATCTCATATGAAATGATCACAACAAATTTTAGGTTTCAAGGCCACCTACAGAATCTGAGCCAGAGAGGAATCTCAAGGAATTCTAGACCGATCAGATTCCAACAAAACAACCAGGAAACACCTACTTAAACATTAAACCTAAGCATGATCGATCAGTAAGGCACATGGGAAATCCAAATATAACATGGAATAATCATCGAATGCATCAAAAATCACTAACAAATCTAACTATCCCACGTCCCTTCGTATTTTATTAGATTTCGAGAAAATCCATCCAGGGAGAATATCTGCGAAGAATGAGCCAAATAGGAAACTTCAAAGAATCTGGGAGACATCAGATTTCAGAGAAATCCGAACTTGGTGGAAATCCGTGGATAAGGCAAAACTCTGAACCAATCGGTGCAAAGGAAAGTACTTCAGCCAAACAACTTCTATTCGGGATGAGGTCACACCGAGTGGGGCATGTCTTGCCGACCAGTGATGAGGAAATTCATGTCGATGAGAGGCTTTCTCTTCAGGGTAAAGTCACAGCGAATCCCCCTTGTCTCACCGACCATCAGAGTTTAAGCAATCACTTCGGCCAAACTAAAGTTTATCTAAATGACGTCTCAGCAAACTTACAGAGTCTTGCTGAACGTCGATGTAACAAACATCTCGATGTGACCAATGGGTAGTCAAGGTAAGGTCTCAGCGAATTTTCTTGGTCTCACCAACTAGTGATAGAACATGAGAGACCTTCGGTGGGAGAAAGATACTGTCATAGTGAACGAATATTAACTTAGGAGGGCTTTTCGTATAACGTCTTACCGACGAAGGGAAGTCTCATTAAAGAAAATGGATGTTTCGACGTTAAGTTTTGAGTTCAGTTAGAGGTCCCAGTGACTACGTAAGGTTTCACTGACATAGATTCCCATCAGTATAACTTTTTTCCGACAACATGTGGTCTCCCTGAAGAGGATCTGAGCTTGCTAAGAAAAGAAGGCCTCGCCATGAAGTCTTGGCGACCGTTAGGAGTCTCGCTGAAAGGTCTCTCCGAACAGATAGAGTCTTCCTAACTTCTAAGGGCATTTGACGAGAACTAAATATGTTCAGTGAAAGGTATCATCGATGAAGGGGAGGTATGAGTGATAGAAAGGAAAATCGATAAGACGAAAGGAGCCCGCCATGACCTCCTGGTGACTAGGGCATGCCTTGCCGATAGAAAGAATTTCAGCATAAGAATTACATTGTCCTAGCGATCAAGTATGAACCTAAGAAGGTTCTCGGTGAAATGTAGGATGAACATTATGACATCCCCTGACTTCAAAGGGTCATAGGGAAGGAAATCTTGAAGGGACAGATTATCCCAGATGTACGAAAAATCCTGCACTGTGACTCAAAGTCACGACTTAACCCAAACACTGAATCAATCATGAATTTCAAACATTTAAAATCAAGGCAAGTCAAGGATGGACCTCCTATAGATTTTCTCAACATTCTAAGCCAACCTAGGAGCATACTTAAGACAAATGACGATATCCTAGGTTAAAACCCCATACATCGGCCATTAAAGTACAGGTGAGCTTAGACTTAAAACTTTTTGACCATTCTGAAAATGCCACTAGGGACAACTCACAACTTCTCATAATGTGAATAAATAGATGAAATCAGGACTTGCTTGGAAAGCCACAAATCAAACAATTACCACGCAACCCTAGTCACGAGAACATCCAAATAATGCAGAAAATAAAACCCAAATAAGGATTTATAACTTCAATGCACTATCTGCAATCATCAATTCAGAGCAAAGCAACCCAAACATACCAATATAAGGTGGGAATCACTCTCAGAATCAGAAAAAGTGAACAAAAAAGTGTCCACAAAGAACAAGGGCACAAACGTGCAAGTAAATGCCTCCAAATCAATCAATTCAAAGCCAAATGCCCCAAAATCCCAACCAATCACTTGCAAGAAAGCACTTCCCAGCTCACCAATGGAAAATAATAAGCAAGATGGCACAAAAGATCCCATAAATCAAGTTAAATACATCCTTCAAAGCACGCGTGAAGCCATTAATGCAATCAACAGGACAGTTAGAAAACCCAGGAAGTTGATGGTAGGAGGGAATCTGGGAAAATCTAGCCCACACGAAAATTTGTGAATATTGAAAATCCCCAAACAATAGGGTCTAGTCGAAGTCCAAGCAAGATCCGGGAAAATATGACCAAGGCAGAAAATCCCCAATCCGGGTAAAAACCCGAAATTCATCCCAAAACTTAGGATTTTTGATAAATCACCTGGGGAAACACTTAGGCAGTCAAAATAAACATTTAAGCCCCTACCTAAATAAGAAAAAACCTCAAAAAGAAAGGGCCAAGAAACCAAAACCGAAGCGAAAGAGGGTCCCTACCTTCAGCGGGGTGTGTGTGCGAAAACTGCACAATATACAACATCTAACCTCTTAGAGTTTATGAGTTCATTATCCCAAATCAAAATCAAAATCAAAAATAAAAAATCAAGACAGTAAATCCAAAGTCCTAAAGTTTAGCATCCCCTTCAAGATTTCCTAAGAGTTCAATCATCCACCAATCCTCCACCTTTCATTATCTCCATCATCATCCTTTTGATCCTCATTGTCTCAGACTTTCTTTTTTGCACCTAAAGATTAGATCAATCCAAAGAATTAGAGGTTCATCTCTTACATTCTTGAAAATTGATCCTCATTTTATGGTGCAAACTAGATCACAACACAAGAAAAACATGGAAACGAAGAAAGAAACATCAACCTCAATTGACCTAAGTCAAACCAATTCTGAAATCAATCCCATTGGATCGAGCAATCCCCTAACCAATCTTCCTCTATCATCACAAAATCCTCAAGAGGAAGGCCAAGTGGAAGACGTCACCAATAATATCTTAGGGATGACACAAGATGAGATCATTGAAATGGTTCAAAATCTCAAAACTCATAGAATTTTCAATACCATGATGAGACTCAATCCCTCCCAATACATCCTTGAATTAGCTAAAGAAGGGGCTAAACTCCCTTTTGATTTTGATGTAAGCACTATTGTGGAGAAGCCTCCGAAGATCATGACCCCAATCTCATCCACACATCTAATCTTATCCACACCTCCATTTCAAAGCATCACCCAAAGCATCCCAAAAATCACATCATCCATTGCTCCAACTCAACCAATTGTTAACAAGGGGAGCTCATTTCTTAATGCACTACAAATACACCCCCTTGTAAATAACCAAGATTTGGATGCAAAAACTATCTTAGCTCAATCCATCCCATTGAATCAATTACACCCACATGTTCCACTCACCTTTCAAGACCCTAATGACCCATCATCATCTTTTCACATGACACCAACATACCCTCTTAACACACAAACCTCTCTCCCTTTGACTTCATAAGGAGGAGGTGAGCTATTTGGACCAGGGGGCATCTTTGACCCTTCATCTTCATCATTTCTCCAAGGGAGTACACCAACCATATTTCCACCAATTCCACCTTTGCAATTAACATCTACACCACCTATCAGTTTGAGGTTACCTCCTTTACCACCACTCAATCAAAGTCAAAACAACCCCTTGATCATTAATGAAAAAATCATGATGAATCCTCCAATGTTTCCATGGATATCGAAACAACATATGACAACCATCCAAGCAACCCAAGCAATCACAACACCATCCATAAACGTGGTTTCTCAAGGACCAAACATATCAATTGCACCATCCACCACACAAATCCCCACCACCACCACCTCCAAAATCAAACATGACAAATCCATATAGCATCACATTGCAAGAAACTCAACAAGCATCCTACCAAAAAGCACTTCAGAAAATTTAGAATCAACAAGTTGCATAGCTAGCTACTCAACAAGCCCAAGCTGCTTAGCAAGCATGAGAAACCCAAGCTACACTGCAAGCACAACAAGCACAATAGGCTACTCAAGCCTAGGCCTTATTACAACAATAGCAAGCCGCCCAAGTTGTGCAAGAATCTCAGACCGCTCAGGCTGTACAAGCTACCCAATAGGTGCAAGATGAAGTGAAAGCACAAGAAAAAGCTCAATTTTAGGAACAGGCCCAATACCAAGCTCAAAAAGTGCAAGTGTAGGCTCAATACCAGGCACAACTACAAGCAGCCCAACAACAAGCATATTAGCAAGCCCTGCAACAATACCAAGTGCAAAAAGAAGCAACATTACTAGCCCAACAAGCGTTGTTGGCACAACAACATGACCAACAACAAGTGTTGTTGGCACAACAGTAACATAACCAACAAGTGTTGTTGGCAAAACATCAACAAGGCCAACAACAAGCATTGTTGGCACAACAATAAATGCAGGCCTATCAATAAGCCTTGATCATGCAATAGAGCTTGCAACAAAACCCCACCAACACATCCAACACTCCACCCATAATTAAAACACCTCGACCACTTCAAAAGAAATTCACCCCACCCCTTGATCTACAAGATGATGTGATGACATAAATCAAGTTTCTCTCATAGCAAGTGCTTGATTTCCAATCAGGAAAAATTAAAAAGACACCAAGCAACTTGTGTCCTTATCCATTTGACAGGAGCCTTGCAATGGTACCGTTCCCAAAGGGGTTTGAAATCCCTAAATTTGAAAAATACCGTGGGTTGGGCAACCCTGAAGATCACATCAGGGAATTCTAGGTACATTGCATGGATCACATATGATGATACATATATGATGCAGCTATTTCCTTGAAGTTTGGATGGTCCTGGCATGGAGTGGTTCTCTCGCCTTCCCCCTCGCATCAAAAAGTTCCAAGAGATCGTAGATGCATTCATAAAAAACTATGCCTTGAATATCAGTATGGATGTTAGTCTAGAGGAACTATCTGTGTTTAAACAAACTAAGGGGGGATCATTTTCTTCCTTCTTGCAAAGATGGTGATCCAAGGCCAATAGAAGCAAATGGGCCATGCCTGAGGAACAACAAGTTTGCACCATCATCACCAACTTTGAGAAAACCTTGGCATTTCATCTCAAGGTACAATGTATCGCCACTTATGACCAACTGATCCCCAAGGCACTCAACATCGAATGAGTCCTTATTGCACAAGGGGGAACACCTTCATATCAAGAAAATCAAGACAGTCACCCATCCACCAGCTATAATGAGAAAAATCGCACATGGGAAAGAAACAAAAATGTCACTAGTGGTGGTGTGATGGACACCAAGGTCATAATCAGCACTCCGAAGCAAAACACCCAAACCTACCAAGAACTGCATAACAACAATTGAAACAACATGAAAACCAATGCGGTATCACATCAACTGCCTAGCAATCAGGTCAACAATCTAAATATTCAAGGGGGACCACCGCTGTGAAGTAGAAATCCCCCCAAGTGGAAGTACACTGCCCTTGGGGAACCAATTGAAGCTGTCATGAAGAAACTAATAAATGAAAATCTCATCAAGATTCCCACTTATGAGAACTATCAGGAACCCCAAGTAAAACCACCATGGTACAATGAGAATCACCTTTGTGACTTCAGCAAAATCAAGGGGCACACAACAACTAGTTGTATGAGGCTGAAAAATCTAATCAAAGACCTCATTGATGACAAGATCATAAATGTTGAGTAGCTAGTTGGGAATCAAAAATTAAAAATATACACAAATCAAATGTCAGATCATAACCAAGGGAACAACCATGGAAAACAAAAGTATGCCAATGTGAACCATGTATATGATCATGCCGTCACACCCATTAATGAAATGGTCACTGTTGTCACCATCAAAGGAGCCAAAGATGATTGTAGAGTCATCACACATGGTGGAAAAGTCACCATTGTTGGATCATCATAGTCACCTAGAGAATCCACTTCCAATTCAAGAATCGTTCCTAATGGCTATAATGTCCTAGACCAATTGAAAAGAACCCCAACTCAAATCTCCATCTTGGAGTTGCCAAATATATAACTCGCACATAGAAAAATCCTAGAGAAATCATTGGCTTCATCCATCATCTCCATGAATTTTGATGCTGAACAATTCCAGGCTATGGTCAGAAATATTACCACCTCAAGCCTCCTAACATTGTCCAATCAGTACTTCCCCGCATAACCATCTCACAATTGTGCACTCCACCTTGAAGTCCTGGTTCATAAAAAAAAAGTAAAAAGGGTCTTGGTGGATGGGGGTGCAGGTCTTAAGATATATTCCCTCAAATTAATAAAGAATCTAGGATTCTCATAGGATGCCATTGAAAAGGGAAAGGGCATCACCATTAGAGCTTATGATTATCAAGAAAGAGTGTCTCAAGGTACTGTTCAGCTCCCTATTCAAGTAGGGGCTAACCATTATGGAAACCACATTCTAGGTCCTTGACCTTGATTTACTTTATAATATCCTTTTGGGGTACCCATGGATCCATGGGATGCAAGTAGTCACTTCCACCTTCCATCAGTGCATCAAGTTCCCATACCAAAATCAAGAGGTCACAATTCATGGTGATCCTGAGCCCTTCGCCTATTGTAAGAGCTTGGCAGAAAAATACTATAAAATCCCTCAAGTCTTGAAGAACTATGAAAGCCCCAACACTTTGTATGTAGACCTAGCTACATTAGCCTCCGCTTTTGAGACAAAGATACCCACCATCCCTAACATATCCAAAATTAAGGTCATTATCCAAGAAAATGGGTGTGGGGATTACATAATGAAGAAAAGTGATTTCTTCATAGGGGAGTTACCTTAATCTCCTAGGACTCATGGGCAACCCCAATCAGTTGAAACATCATCCCATACTTTCAAAGCAAACCCCTCTAGATTTAGGTCTTGGGGAGATCTAAATTGGGAAATAGTAGATGAAAGAGACATATCCAGTCTCTTATATCAAGATCAAAGGCTCGTGCCTGATCTTCTAATGGATGAAAGCAACAAAGGCCTACAAATGATGCTTAGTATGGGCTATGATTGGAACAAGAAACTCGAGTAGAATGACAATGGCCTATTTGAACCCCTCATTCTGGAGAAGTGACTACGAAACCTTGGTGTTGGATGTACCCCTCCAAGGGTGACCATACTTAGAAAAGGTGCCTAGGTTAGAAAGGTCAAAACTCCTCAACAATCAACAACTGCCCTTCAATTACCCGTATCCATAGGTCTACCCTTAGACAACTTTACCTTTGACATAACTAATATGTGTAGTAGTGATGAGGATCCCATAACTGACTTGCCTATGCTTTTTGAAGATTCCTCCCTACTCATGATTAGTACCTTATCTTTTGAGATAGACCATCAAACCCATGAAATAAACCTAGTTTATCCTCAGCTCATCGATTACGACCAATGAGGACCACCAATTTTGGACACTTTCAAAAATGATGAGGTGCTCTTAGAATTCATGGGATTGTGGGATATGGTAGCATATGGAGATCACAAGGCCGAGATTGACATCATACTGGACACACAGGCTTATTACGGGGAAACAATTGAATCCTTTAGTCGCAAAAGTGAAAATCTAAGAATAATCCCTAAGTCTTTGAATGAAAACCACATTGTGGCACTCTCTGACTTAAAAATAGTAAAAATAAAGGACTTATCCAACAGTGAAAACCTCTTTAAGGTTCTAGAGGATGAAGGATTCAATATTCCTCTCAAAGCAATTCATTAAGAGAAGTTTGTAGTATTAGCCAAAAAATGCAATCCAGTTAACTTGGGAATAGAGGAACTACCACACATAACATTCTATGTAGAGTCACTTCTCACAGAAGAATAGGAACTTTTGGCTACATTATTGAAAGAAAGAAAGATAAAATTTGCATGGACCTATGTCAACATTCCTAGGCTTGACCCAGAGGTTGTGGTTCATCACCTAGCTGTGTATCCTGAAGCAAATCCCGTCAGACAAAAACTCAAAAAAATGCATCCCCAGATTGCATTGTTTGTCAAAATGGAATTGCAAAAGCTTCTAGGTGCAGGGTTCATACGACTAATAGATTATCCAAAATGGGTCTCAAACCTTGTACCTATTTTAAAGCCCACTGAGGGTATTGGTATTTCCATAGACTTCAAAGATCTAAACAAGGAATGTCCCAAGGATGAATTTCCACTACCAAACATTGATATGATCATGGATATGATGGCAGGACATGAGATGCTATCATTGATGGATAGGTTCTTAGGTTGAAACCAAATCATGATAGCTAAAGAAGAACAACATAAAATGACCTTCACTTGCCCATGGGGGACATATTGCTGGAATATGATGCCATTTGGGTTGAAGAATGCAGGGGCCACCTATTAGAGGGCCATGACACTAATCTTTCGTGACATTATCCAAAAAACTATGGAAGATTATGTGGATGATATATTGGCCAGATCTAAGAAAAGATGAGATCACATAGCCACATTGGGCTCCATCTTTGATAGGTTAGAGGAATATAAAGTTAGACTCAACCAAAAGAAGTGTATCTTCGGAGTACAGTCAGGGAAACTCCTCAAGTACATCATGTCCATGAGAGGAATTGAGATAGATCCTACTACGATCAAAGACATTCTCAAAATGGAGGCACCTAAAAAACTGAAACAAATAAGGGGTTTACAAGGAAGACTCAAGTCCATCAGCCGATTCATAGCACAATTAGTAGACAAGGTATTCCCCTACTCTTATTTACTCCACAAGGGGGTAGCATACAAGTGGAATGAAAAGTGTGATCAGGCCTTTAAAAAGATCAAAGAATACTTACTCATGTCACTAGTCCTCATGCCACCAATTCTAGGAAAACCTTTGATCTTATAAATATCTACAACAATGGTAGCTCTTGATGCTCTCCTAGCACAACACGATGAAAATGGAAAAGAGAGAGCTATTTATTATATCAGCAGAACTATGGTGGGCCATGAATTGAACTATACATTCATTGAGAAAGCTTGTCTAGAAGTTGTATTCGCAGCATAAAAGTTCAGGAATTACATGCTAGCCCATCAGATAAAGCTTATCACAAAGATATATTTTCTCAAATACCTACTCTCCAAAGCAACACTTATAGGGTGGACAACAAATTTGGTTATGATCCTCACAAAACATGACATTGAGTATGTGGAACGTAAGGTCATCAAAGGAAAAGCAATTGTAGACCAACTGGCGGAGGCACCAATCTACTCAAAGAACCCCCTTGTCTCAAAATTCCTAGATGAATCAATCTTCAACTTAAGTGTAGTGGATCTTTAGAAAATGTACTTTGATGGATCCTACACTTAGCATGGATTGGGGGTAGGGATCTTCTTCATCACCCCACAAGGAGATTGCATCCTAAAATCATACAAGCTATAATTCTTGTGCACAAATAACATAGTGGAATATGAAGCTCTTGTCATAGGGCTAAGCATAACAGTGCAATGATAGATAATGGCACTCAAGGTATATGGATATTCACAACTCATAATCAATCAAGTCAACAATGAGTATCAAACAAAGGATGACAAGTTGAGTCCCTAAAAGAAATTGGTGGAAAGTCTTAAGGAGTTCTTCATTGATATTACAATTGAGTAGCTACCAAGAGAAAAGAATAGAGGAGTAGATGCAATGGATACAACTTGATCACTCCTAGAAATCCCACACGACATTCCAAAGAAATAATTCCTCATAGAGCAGCTTCTTATGCCTGCATTCAAGGTACCAAAGTCTAATTTTTTGTGTGAAATCGTTGGTCCTAGTGATCCTTGGTACCATGATATATACACTTACTTGAGAATAGGAGTCCTCCCAATTGACATAACCCTGAACCTCAAAAGAACCTTTGATAAAAAAGCATCTCATTTTTTCATTCTAGGAGATACCCTTTACTATAGAAGCATTTAAGGGACCTTGTTACGTTGTTTAAATGCTGAGGGGGCATTGACTATGTTAACTAAGGTACATGATGAAATTTTTGGTTCACACTCGAGCGATATGACCTTGGCTAAGAAATTGATAAGGACAAAGTACTATTGGCCTATAATGGAAAGAGAAGCACATGATTATGTCAGAAGGTGTCTACAATGTCAGCAACATGGGGATCTCATCCATGCACCAACTCAAGAGCTCCATCTGATTGTCACACCATGGCCCTTTTCACAGTGGGGGCTCGATATCATTGGAAAAATCACCCCCATCTCATCCAATGGACACAAGTTTATCATCACTACCACTAAGTATTTCACCAAGTGGGTGAGAGCCATCCCCATGGCATACATTACTAGAAAGAAGATATCAAAGTTCATCCTAAACTAATTAATTTTCTATTGTGGTGTCCCTCAAGCCATTATCTTAGATAATGGGACACATTTCAAGAATCAAGATGTCTGTGACCTATGCCACAAGTTCAAAATGCAACATCGTTTTTCAACCCAATACTACCCCCAAGGAAATGACAAAGTTGACGCTACAAATAAGACCATCCTGAAAATCATCAAGAAAATGGTCAATGAAGTTGGTTGTGATTGGCATCTCTAATTGAATCCCACCCTATGGGCCTATCAAACAAGTATCCACACACCAATAGGTTCCACCCCCTTCTCCCTAGTCTATGGATTAGAAGCCATATTACCCATCGAGATCGAGCTCCTATCATTGAGAATATCATTACAGAATCTCATCACAGATGAGGAATACCGGGTATCCCAACAGAATGAGCTGGAGCTACTAGATGAGTAGTGTATGGATACCTTAAACCATTTGCAAGTGTACCAAAACTGAATTAAATGGATTTATAACAAGAAGATCAAAAGTTGGACCTTCCAAGTCAGAGAGCTTGTGCTAAAGGAGAACCAGAAGAACGTCCCAAATCTAGATAGCAAAGGAAAATCTAAACCCAATTGCTTGGGACCTTTCATCATTATAGCAATCTACAAGTCAGGGGAATATCAATTATCAACACCTAAAGGGGAACCTCTATAGGAGCCCTTGAACAACTCCCATCTCAAAAATTTTTATGCCTGATCCTTTTGGGGTATAAAACCAAAAATACAAAAAATAAAAAATTTCCTAAAAAAATGGTCACCTTGATGAAAACTTGGAAAATAGGCATCTTGGTGACAAAAAAAAAATCAAAAAAGAAAAAAATCCAAAAAAAAGAAAAAGGATTAAAAACAGTAAAGAGAAAAATCGTCCTCTAGGGAAAACCACTTCGGTGGCACTTTGGGAAAGTACCTTGGTGAAAACTCGACAAACAGGTTCCTTGTGTAAATAAGCACTTTTCATCCATCAAGATCTCCACAACTTGTTTGGCACCATCCATCCATCACATTTCCATCATCCATTTATCTCCATCCATCACTCGTCTGCATCCACATTATAGCTTGGTCTTGTGTTCGTATCATGATCCCTCCTAGTACTACTCGACTCATCCTCAAGGTCAGTTTGTCCTGCCTTTATCGGAGTAGTCTATCACATCACACTAGGGGCATGTTCTCTTTAGATTAGATTCATGCATGTTCTAAAAGTCTTCCTAAAAATCCAAAAACATCAAAAAATAAAAAAAATCCAAAAACATAAAAAAATCAGAAAATTCAAAAACATTCATAAAACCAAGAAAATCCAAAAAAAAATCAAAACATATCAAAATCCAAAAAAAATAGGTCAAAATGTCAGTCAAAAGTAAAAAGTAGAGTCTTCTTGTCAAACTACATCGTCTCTAAGCTTTGAATGTAGGAAAGGTTGATCTTTGATCATCCCTCAAGACACTTAGGTCAGTTCTTTAAGAGTCTGTCATAATAAACTGGGAATTCATTTGTTCATATCTCATCAATAATCGGGTCTGTGTCAATCAAACTATGTGGTCTCTGTGTATATAACATAGGAAAGGATATTATTTGATAAGCCCCCAAGGCCCCTAAGATAGGTCTTTAGGTTAGGTCTTTGGTCAAAATCTCAGAAAACACCTAAAAATTGGAAAATTGGAAAATCAAAACATTTGTAAAATCTTGAAAATACCAAAAACAGCCTCAAAAAATTTCAAAAAATCAAAAAAATCCAAATATTTGAAAAATCCATCCATCCCCATCCCAATTTCACCTGAAATAAGCATCACTTATAATAAATCATCGTCACCCTCAACCTTTGGTGAAACAGTAAAAAACAAGTCTAGTAGGTTAAAAGTGAAAACTCAAACATCAAGGTCTCAAGTCTAGGTCAGTATGTAAAAAAGTTGGTCAACTCTTTGTGTCAATAGCCTATCATCCAATTAGTCCCAAATCAACCATCTAATAACATCATTTCCTAGGATGCATCCTTCCTACAATGGACATCAACATCAAGCATCACCATAGTTTAGTCTTGGCTAGCGATATTGAAGAACATTAGCTTGTTTGTTTACTTTATCTTTGTCTGTTGGCTTATCTTATTGCTCTCATTTTGATGACCTCTCAATGATGTCCCAAACGAAGGGATTTAGAGAGAAAGAAATGGGGAAATTATCATTATCTTTTTAACTGCTGTGCTTGTGGGATATTCTTGTAATATAACCTTGGTCATATGTGCTTTATTTGGGTGTAGGGAGAATGTTTTAAGTGTCTTGTTGACCACATAGGAAGGATTTCATTTCTATGTTTTGGTTTGAGATGTTTGGAATATATGAATTTCATTTTGAATAAGGTTGCGTGTGTTAGGTGTGAACAGGAGTACTCCTATTTGATTGTTGATTCAAAGTCCATCACACTAGGTGCAACGCCATCTTGGATCTTTATACCTTGATGCATCATGCCTATGTGTATTATCAAACATAAGGTAAATGGTCCTTTTAAAATTCCTAATCCTTGGTAAGAAAATCATCATCATCATCATCATCGTCATCTTTTGACTTGTTGGAGTCTCTTATTTTCTTCTATCTTCTTTCCACACTAACATGGTACCATGAAAGTTAATCACAAATCATCGCCATTGCATCCATCTTGCATCCACAAACCATTAGCATAATGCACATCATATCATAACATATGGGAAACACTGACCATCTCACATGCATTGCATTTCATCATTGCATAATATAGATTGGTTATTCTAAGCATCTCATAAACCATACATTTCCATTCATTACATAAGCATAGAGGGAACCATCACATAGGCATCATATACATCATCAAAGCATCCATTTCATCATCACATATACATAATAATATTATTCATTTGTGTCTAGTACATAATCATATAACATCATTTACATATCATCCATTTATAAAAAATTTCATCCCTGAGCGTCATATCATGACATACACATTATTACCTAGGCATTAAATGCATCAACACAAAGGTGTCATAATAAAAGCATCATCACATCATATCATGTGCATCATCATGTCATCTATAAATTCATCACCATATCATACATGAGAAAAATAATGAAAAAGAAAAAGATTGCATCTCATAAATTTTATCGTCATCATCCATTAGGCATCATAATATAGATCTGTTAGTCTAAGCATTCACATATCATAACAGTTGCATACATCATCATATAAATGCATAGAAAAGATACTAAAAAAGAAATGCATCCATAAATCACTGTATCACATCATAATGTCATACATCACATCATGCATAAATAAAATATGACACATCACATTAGATCGAATCATCTCATTGCATATATCATCAAAATAATATACACTATCATGGTACAAATCGAGATCAAGTGTGTATCAATCAGTATATAGTACAATTTTCCATTGGGCTATCAAAAATGAGCTTGTGGATCTCAAAAAGAATAATGTATATGATAAGTAAACAAGCTAGCCTTGTTGGCTGCTCCCCTCGCTGCCCAACCTCTTCCTGTGCTCCTCTCGAGGCTTGTATCGTGTCTGCTGAGAATAAAACTCGTGTCATTCAAGGCACAACATGGTGATAATGTACATGATAATACTCAGCCTCTCGAATGATGTCTTAGTATGCCCTCATGGATATGGTGCTCTAGGAGGAAGATGCAGCCATACTCTCTAAGTACTACCAATGACCCATCTCCTGTGCAGCCTGTAGCTCAATAACATGTAGTTGTTGGATGGCCTATTCTCTCTCCATCGTCAAGGTCAAGACCTGTTGTGTCACCTGGTCTCTCTCTACGGTCAACACTTGTATCTGTACCTATAGTTGTAATATCTGCCCATCCCTCAGGTCTAGCTATGGTGATGGTTGGATGGGTGGCTAGTCCTAGTGACCATCTCCTGGTGGCGTTAGCTTCCTATCTTGGTGACCATCCTTGGGCTGATCTTGACCATCCCTCTATCCCCTGTCCTACTCTGGCTGTTACTCTGGTTGACCTCTGCCCCAACTGCCATCCCCATCTCCATCTTTGTTGTTGTCTCCCCTGCCTCCTTAGCCCCATCTCTATCTTGCAACTCAGCCTCTATGTCTCCTCTGCAATATCTATGCACCAGGCACTATCAATTAAACTGGTAGTTGGAATGAATCCCTATAGGCCTGTGTCATACCTAGGTCTGCTTGTCCTTGATCATAAGGCCATGACCTAGCCACTAGCTGCATGAAGCTCTACGCTACATTTTTTGCATGGATCAGTTGACCCCATGTCATCTCCCTCATAGTATGCACGAAGATGGCCATTTATTGGTCATCGGGACATTCCTATGTGTCCCCAAACTGTCAGGCCACACGGTTTGGAAGAAATCTCTCGATCATGGTATGCTCATGACCCTACATCAATTGGTCATGCCTAAAAAAGAATAACTGTTGTACATCATCATACCAATTTGGACACCCAAGGTATGGTCTCTAGGTCAAAACTATCATCTTGTTGATGACCCACCGCCAATGCCAAATGCCTACTGCTCCTGTATGAGAAAAGGTAAGAGCACCCTTGTATCTCCAAATAATTGGATCATACGGCTCCATATCAACCAGTGTAACTCTGACAAGGTAGACCATTGCAATGTGCTCCCAAGCCTAGATCTGTAGCAGTGTGACCCCTGATCTGATAGCCTCACTATTGTAGTACACAAACTCATGTAGGTTGTGATACAAGGAGGCCAACATCACTGGCCCCCAAGCGAAGCACTCCCTTCATTGGAGCATCCAATCCCAAGAAATCCCCTAGCTTGGGCTGAAGTATCAGTTGTGCCGATCTAGTGCCAAGAGCCTTGAAATGATGGCAACAATGATCAATCTGAATGATGGTACCACAGTCTTGTACCTCTCAAGCTCAATATTTCCCTTTGAGAAGATGATCTTGTCAAGGCCTATGATCTCATAACACATGTCTCTCTTGACATCCACATCATAGATAACTCACTCTCCATGGATGGGAAAACGTAGAATGCACCACACATCCTCTAGGGTCATTGTGGCCTCACCTGTGGGAAGGTGGAACGAGGATGTCTCATTGTTCTAGCGCTTCGCTAATGCTGTCATTAGACCTGGATGTGTCTGGATAATTGGGGCATATGCCATGTACCATAATATGATCACCCCTAGGTGCTCCTGGAGTACCTCATGCAATGGGGGGTCCTGGGTCAATTTTCTCAAAATGGATGATCTGTACTCGTGTGAATGGACTAGCTCCATGTCCTCCTGCATCAGGAAAGTCACCGTGTCAATTTTCATAAAAAATCATGATCCTGTTTGAAGTTCACACAACCAAATCAACATATGCGTCACTATTTGCATATTTGTTGTAGTTTGAAGAGGTCAACAGTGCTATATGGTGCCACTAAGAGCCTAAAAGTTCCAAAATCTGCCACTGCAGCGCAGTTTGAAAGTGACCTAGTTTGACCCCTAAGACCTAAATTCCAAATAGGAATGTTGCAGTGCTGTTTGCAAATGCGATGCACTTTGAAAGTAAAACCCTAATTTTAAACTAAATCACCACAGCACAACTCACATAAGCAGTGAAGTTTGGGCCCACATGGTGCTGATTTGAGCTTTTTAGCAGTGCTATATAGGACCCCTTGACTTCATTGATGACTAGGCCCTAATAAATGCACTCAAAAATAAAAAACAAAGTCAGGGTAGGATGATTTACAGCTGGTCCTGTGCCGGGAAGCCTGTGGAACACTCGCACGCACTTAGAATGTGACGGGGAAGCACACATTATGCCATCTTGATCAATGCTCATAGCTCAAATTGCAAGAATTCTAAAGGATATGTGTTCAAATGAATTGGAAGTGACCCCCCGAGGCCTATTTTAAGCCTAAAAGTTAGGTTTTTTGATGTTGTTTAGTCGTATAGCTAGGGTTTTGGACCCTTGAGCCCTTTTTTTCCCAACCAAGGGCCGTTTCACATTGTTTTTTTGCATTTTTGCATGTTTTTGGCATCCCAGAGCCTTTTTTGACCTGTCAGGCACCTTGTCCTTTTTTTTGTGAGATCACCTAAAAAATCAAAATTTTCATCCAATCTCTTGAGGGGTTAGTATATCAACATGTTTCTTCTCGCCGAGACAACAATGGGGCTTTTTAAAAAATTGATTTTTTTTTTAGTTTTGATCGAGACAAGTTATTCTTTGAACCAATGCACAAGCACTTTGCTTCAAAGAGGGGAAAAATGTAAACACATAAAATGTACCAATCACACTTGATCCTAATTACTAACACCACTTCATCTTGAATCATCCCCTTTGCTAATCATTTAATTAGATATTTTTTATTTGATTAAGTTCATCATATTTCATCCCTTAATTAAATAAATCAATTTTATCTAATTAAGTCATCATCTCATGTTAATTGACTAAATCAATGCTATTTAATTAACCCTATTGTATCTATTTAATTAAATAATCCATTTTATTTAATCAAATTTCTAAATTCATTTTATTAAATTAAGTCAATCTTTATTTAATTTAATCTAACATCATCCCTCTTTAATTAAATAAATCAAAATCTTTATTTAATTAAGTCTAAATTCATATTCCTCTCAACTTTGATTTAAATCAATCCAAAAATATAAATCAAATTGTCACATCAACTAATCTCCTTTTAATTTAATCAAATCTTGATTAAATTAATCTTAATCCCCTAAATCCTCTAGATTTTTCTACTTGCTCAATAAATCACTTCTTTTGATTTAATAAATGTTCTAATTTCCCTCAATATGGCATCAAAAGGGAATATTCCTCCAAGTTTGAAAATCCCTCCAAGTGAATTTGTCCTTCCAACAAGGTATTCAATATCTCTTACATGTCCTTGTGCATTGAGCCAAGTGGAATTTAAGTCATATCTTTCTCCCTCCAACATGCCATTTCATAAATTTGAAATCCCACCTAATATCATTTATTGGCACATTAATCAAAATGTGCTCCACCTTTGTCCACTCACATGTTGACAAGTGGCTTAATGTTATTGGTTGGCCTTTTTTCCCACATTCATCCATTTTTCCTCATTCTCCAATATTCTCATCTATACTTAAGAGGATTTTCTTTGTATTTTGGATCCACAACTTCATGCAAAAGTCATGATCTTCAAATTTTGAATTTACTATCATCCATAATCCATTTTCATGTTTTTATGGCTTCAAGTTGTAGAGATTTTCTCCAAAGGCATCAATCTTCATCAGATCATCCTAAGCTTACAAGGGGATTGGGAAGGCCATTTTCCATCAAAATGGCACCAATTCCCCTATGGGATTCAAAGTTGGATCATCTAAATAGGATTTAATAACTTCTTTCATTGTGTTCTTAATTTATTTCTTATTTTGATGTTTCTAATGAATTGCATGAGGAATCTTAGTTCTAACTTGCATATATGACTAACATTGTGTTTGTTCTTTGTGTTTGTGCAGTTCTAGGATTGGGGTTCACAATGACATGGTTGAAAACTACTCTTCTATAAAATCTCCTACATTGGAAGATATTATGGCACAAGAGAATGAGATCATAGACACATTTCTAAACATCACCCTACCTAGTCTCCATTCATCTCTTGCTTGTGAGAATTTTTTAGTGAAAGAGGATGAAATAATAGATAAACATGACAATCACATTTTTTCTTCTCCTAATATCTCTCCTATTTGTGAAGAAGATATTTTGGTGTTAGAAGATACACTCATTGAGAGTCATGAGAGTCTTGTTTCTCCCTCTCCTAATGCTTCTCCCACTTGGAAGCATCTAGTTGAAAAAAATCATCCAATCAATCATAATTGTTCTTTTGTTTATGCCTCCCCTACTTGTGATGAATTTACCTTACAAAACCTAACCATAGAATGTGATCAACATCTTGTTTTCTCCTATCCTAAAAAAATTCCTACTAGGGTAGATATCATGGTACAAGAGAATGATATAATTGATGCATTTATTTCAAACAATAGTAACATGGATTCATTTGATGAAAATGATGAGGTAACCTTAGAATCTCCTTTGCTAAAATATCATCACAATAAGGATGATTATTTTGAATGTATGCACAATAGATATCCCTTGAGGTAATCTCATAAGCCTAAAATTATCCTTTATGCACTCTCAAACAAACCACAAAATTAAAACAAACATTTCCTCATCCTCAAACCATGTAAGAATAATATGTCACAATAGTCGAGTTATAATACCATTGCTCATACATATAACACTAGAAACAATCCAAAACCAAGAAAAACAACTCCAACATCCCTCTTATTACCTCAAGCTATCTTGTCTAGTACCCCTTGTTTACCTTTACATAATGGAAAGGAGTATGATCTTGTTGAAAAAATTAAGAACACTCCTACTAAGATATCATTATGGGACCTTATTCAAGCCTCCCCTCATTATCATAATAGGATTAAAAGTTCCTTACAACAAGTTCCTACCCACCCTAATAAGAAATCAAACAATGTGGCAGACCAAATTAAAGTTATAACTTCGGTCAACTTAGACATTACTTTCCATCAAGATGAGTTACCTTTTCTAGAAGTACAAAAACAATATGAAGCTTTCATGATAATAGCTATTTTCAATAGGACAAGGATAAAATGAATCCTTTTTGAAAATGGCTCAACCCTTAATGTGTGTAGTGTAACCATTTTGGATAAGCTTGGTATAGATAAATCAAGAATTGAATTTGATTCCTTATCAATTCAAGGATTTGACAATGTAGGAAAATAATCACTTGGAGTGATCACATTACCTATTACAGTTGAAAAATTTACATTACAAATCATGATCCATGTTATGCCTCATGATCTTTCATTCAACCTCCTTTTAGGAAGACCATGGATTCCTGAAATGCATGTGGTGCCTTCAAATCTTCACCGTATATTGAAGTATGTGTACAACAACAAAGTACAGATGATTGAAGCTGATTCTGAGCCTTATAGTGTTTTACAACTTCAAAAAGACAAGGAAAATCCTTTGAAAAGATTGACACCAACTACACAAGTGGAACCCATACAAGAAAAAGATAAAGATAAGCATATTGAATAAGTTATGAAGATATTGGAAGATGATTGGGGTTCCATAGATTTTACACCTACATTCATGGGAGAATACAAGATCATAACAAAATATTTTGAAAAGAGAAAATAAAAAGTGGTAATGTCAATTCAAAAGCATCCACTTCAACAACTTTAGAAGAAAAGACAACATGCATGAAAAACTTTGATGAAGTTGATTATAAGAAACCACTAAATCCCGAAGAAATGAAAAATATTTATGGAAGAGGTTATGAACCTATGAAACAACTTTGTTATAGTGGAAAAGAATGTGGTGCTAGAGAACATGCTATCTGTGTCCCTATAGAGCCTAACACACAAGAAACAACTAATGGTCTTGGTTATTTCCCCTTGAAAGAAATGAACAAGCCTTCACTGAATATCAACATTCTTATAAAATGTTATTCTAAACCAACCTTAACATTAGTACATCCTTAATTGATAGAAACTAGTGGTCTTGGTTATTGTCCTTCAAAAGAAAAAAAAGAAAAAAAAAGTCTTTGCTTAACTTTAATGTTATCACACAAATCACTCCTAGGAGACGTCTTAGTAATGATTGGAGTTCATTAGATTTTGATACCCTGCTTTCAAGGAGAGTACAAAAACTCACAATCTAAAGAGTCTTGTGTAAGTATGCCATCTAATACTAAGCAAGAGATATATTTATTGCAAAATAAAGGAACATCCTGTACTATTGATCAAGTGAGTATCTTATTGAGACTCATCCAAGATCATTTGATATCTCTCCCGCCAAGAACACAAAATAAATTTTACTACAATAGTTCATTTTATGCATATCATAGAGTTCATGGTCATTCTACTAATGAATGTATGACATTGAGTAATAAAATTCAACATCTTAAGGATTGTGGTACTCTTCCTTGTGTTGAAGCACCTAGCTCCTCTAATTGATACTGATTTTTATGTTTCTCATCAATCATCTCGACTCATCCTTGTCTTGCACTAAGTGGGGGCAAGGGCTTTAGGTAGCCTTGTTCTCATATGACACTTGTCATTGTATCTTTGGGCTAGTCAATTGGTTTCTATATATATATATAAGAGCAAGCTTGGGATGTGGACAACATGCCTTAAGTTGGCTCACATGTAATGTATTGAGTTATATTTAATTGTTTCATTTTGGGGCAATCCCTTATCCATGAAGTAGTTTCAATCAGGAACATGTGACTTGGCATAAGGCTTTCTAAATAATCTCTCATGTCTTTTTCATTGACTACTTTAAAGTAGATTTATCACAACAATGGTGTTAGCAATCACTTTAAAGTGGGGGCATACATTGACATTATCTTTTGAAAATTCTCATGTTTCATTGTGCAATTTTCTTTCTTCTTATGATGTGTCCTTTTCTTGGTGGTGTCATTGGGTTTGATTTCCTCCGAGAGAATGATATTTCTTTGATTTGTCCTCTCTTGGAGACATTAGGCACAATGTTCCCTAAGAAGATACCTTTCACAAATTAAGAAAATATCCCTTTAAACAATTATTTACATGCATAAATGTTCATAAGTGCTTAACATAGCTTGTTAGGCCTTGTGAAGCTGAAAGTTTCATTTTGTGATGCCCTATTGAAGTTATCAAAGGGATAGTTTTGGTATAGTTAGTATGATGAAAAGCCTAAATGTGGGCATGACTTTCTCATTGTATGGTGAGAAGCAAATACAAAGGCATGACTTTATCACTAAACCACCCTTTTTGGATACTCACCAACGAACAACCTAAAGTTCTGTTGCCTCAGAGTGAGCATGCATTTTGGATAAATAGTTGATACTTGATCCACATCATGGTGGACAAATAGTCAAGGCTTGATCCACTCCTTTTTCTTTTTTCATTTTTTTCTTATTTTTCCTTTTCTTATTCTTTAACATGGTATGTCTGTGTATCTTGATGTTGCATATCATACACCTTGTGTGTGTCCCTTTTTCCTTATGTTGATTTGATGTAGGATATTAGATCCTAGGGGCTTGGTCACCTCCTTGATCTTTTTCATCCTATACCATTCGCATTGGCACACTTGGACCACTCTTGATGCGAATTTGTCTACTTTAGTGTGAGTTTGACATAAGGTCATCCTCTCACTAAAGTGGGGGCTAAATGTACTATAGAAAAATGTATCCCTTTAAATTTTCACACTTGTTTGGGCCCTCCCTATTAAAATCAGTTTCATTTATGCCTTAATTGGTCCTATTTTGCATCCACAAGCCTAATTAAATGCATTTTCCTATGAATAATCTTGACACTTAGCAAATGACAAATCATAATTCAATGTTTTAGGCTATGTTTTCTAGATCTAAGGATCTGTGAATCATATGCCCCTTTGGGTGTATGGATCCCACCTAGGTCTCGGGGCCTGATTTTGAACATTACATTGAACTTAATTGTTGATCATCAAAGCTAAAGCCTCTTTGACAGTCTTATGGGAAATTTAGTGAGTGGAGGACTGATTTGTGCCCCACTGAATACCTATGGGATTTTTATAGAAATTTGACTCTTCTTTGGGTTTTAGATAAAATGGTAGAAGGAAATGTAAACATAAAACATAAAAATGGTGATGTGCCAAAGTTTTTACAACATTCAAACTCAATATTTCCTATGTGCGATATAATTAGACAAAGAATGTCACAACCCTTCATTGTTGGAAAGAGAATGAACAACAAAGGCTAATAACAAGCACAATCCATACTTTCAAATATTTTCACAGACAATGTTCATTAAGGTCTAATCAAACATAAAGATTTCATAGGTTACAAGAAAAAAATTCAGAAATTACATAAACTCTCTCTCCTAATACAAAACAACAACCATTCAAAAAATTAGAGAAGTCCATTGACATAATCTAGTTTTCACAAGTTATTATTCTACCATATAAGCCCACAACATGGAAATCAACAACTTAAACTACTTGAATTCAACTTGATTGACATAGTGTTTTATTCAGACATAAAGCATCAAGAAGGAAAACTTGATAATGGCCATACACGCACAGTCTCAAAAATTTCTTCCCAATAATTTGTGTTTAAATATCAAATGAACTTTATAATAGAGGTTAGATGCCAATCTGATAATAGTTTGAGCATAAATGATATAACATGTTAGAGAAAAGTAGTTCTGCAACTCTACTTTTGAAAATAGTTCCTAAAATATAAGAAAACTAAAGAAACCTTTCCTCAGCAAAGGGAACTGAAACTTGGAACCAACCCTTTCCTTCTATCATTGCCTCTCATTTATAGCCATAAAAATAATAAAACGCCACCACAACATAGAAGTAATTACTGCTAGGTGTTGGCATTTGATATCACATGATTTGATCATAGATCTTTAGTTAGGTCACAACAATCTTTTCTCATCAATTATCAACTATTGCATTAATGTTTTTTGGATATTTAGTAAAGATAGTTATCTGAAAACAATCAAATCTTAGAACACAACTTGGAAAAATTCTAGTTGACCAATCACATAACCCGGCGACATTGACTCAAACCTTCCATCCTGAAAATCAAAAAGTGCCAACAAGCTCCAACAAACTCCTAGAAAAAATCACTTTACAAAAGTGCAAGTTGCTCGCAACGAAGATATGACATGTCAAACAAGTGGAAATGTTCAAACTCATGAATATTGCTCCTTGAGGGAATCTCTGTCAAGTTGACATGTGTCTTGAATCTCTCTTGAAAGGAAGGAAAAAAAAATGGCCATGTAGCCACTACATGGCACATTACACACCTTTCTAACAACTTTACTCAAACACATACACATTTGAAGCCAAAAACATATACAAGCCAAAAATCAAAGATGACCAAGGAAAAAATGCTTCACACTCATCAATTCTCAACTATCACATTAATTTTTTTTAGATATTTAGCAAACATAGTTATTTGAAAACAATCAAATCTTAGAAAATAGCCTGGAAAATGTCCAGTTGACTAGTCATGTAACCTGGTGCCAACAAATCAAAGCTTCCATCCCAAAAGCCAAAAATGGCTAGCAAGCTCTGAATAACTCCTAGAAAAGATCACTTTACAAAAGTGTAAATTTCTTGCAACAAAGAGATGATGTGTCAAACAAGCAGAAACTTTCAAACTCATGAATATTTCTCCTTGAGAGAATCCATGTCAAGTTGACACGTGTATTGAATCTCTCCTAAAAGGAAGGTGAAAAATGAAATCCATGTAGCCACTACGTGGTGCATTACACACCTTTCCATCAACTTTACTCGAGTACAGATACATATGACATTGAAAACATATACAAGCCAAAAATAAAAGATGATCAAAGAAAAAATGCTTCACATTTTTGGAAAAAGTCTAGTTGACTAGTCATGTAACTCGGTGGCAACGAATCAAAGCTTCCAT
>VDFB02353493.1:67245189-67332424 GCA_007258455.2 Sequoia sempervirens
TGGAGAAATAGTATGATAAAGGAAGCAATACAGTAAAGAACACTAAAACACTACAAAACAGTAAATGTGCTTACTCAACCAAGTAATAGAGGAGAGGAGTGGGAAGCTTACCACCTCCACCAAGAGAACTTAAGGCTAATGGGGGAGAAAATGAGAGTACTCAAGCCTCTGCTATAATGGTGTTGTCCCACACTTGCTCTACTGAAGTGATGGAGTGAAGTTGTTGCTACTATGGAGTGCAAGAGTGTTGCTTAGAATGCTAGAATGGAGACTAGAATGATTGAACTTGTGAGAGAGATTTCTTGAAGGGATGTAAAATAAGTTGTGAAGAAGTTGAAATGCATGTAGAAGGAGGAAATTTGAAGGAAATATGAAGAAAATATGAAGAAAATAGACATATTTGGGTTGATCAACCGAAGAGGGAATTACAATTCAACTACCAATGAGAAGTGTAATGCCTCTATAGTCTCCAGCCTTAGGAATCTTCCAGGGACATAAGCATGCTGCACAAACATATGTGTGTCATGTAGGCATCCTTGATAGAAATTCCTCCACTGATGCTCAAAATAGGTGCCAAGTGGAATGAAGGCAGTGGGCTTATGTGTATTTTAGTCTCCAAATTTGGTTTTCTAAAGTGGAGAAAGGAAAAAGGGGAATTTGCATAGGGGGTGCAAATTCACTCCTACAAACCTAGTTCCTTGCAAATGATAGTATCACCTTTTATGGGATGGAAGGCTAGTCAGGTAATGCCCCTTTTGTATATACTATGTTTGATTAGCCACCCAAGATTCGTTGAACTCGAATTGGTTCGAGTAGACCTAATCGATCTCCTTTTCAGCTATAGAACTTGATTCATATGCAATGTATTCGCACAGACCTCTTCCCAAAACTAGCTTGGTTGGTCTAATATCCACATCATACTATAGGATCTTGGTGATCCAATTTTCCGTCTTTTTTGTTATCTCACCTTCTATGATATACTCCCTCACACTGGGATGTGCAAAAAAGATAGTTATCTTAATGGTCAACACAAATTGTCAGAACTTCTTTAAGCTTTTAACAAAAAGAAAATGCCTTCTTTTCTACAAAATTGTACCTAGCCTCATAACCTTTAAGGGTCCTTGAGTGAAATGCAATAGGATGCTCTCCATTATCTCCCTCACGCTTTTGAGTGAGCATTGAAGCTATGCTATGTTGGCCATTGTACACATAGACAAGAAAGTCTTTGGAAAAGTTAGGGTTAGCCAATATCGAAGCAGCAAAGATGGTTATCTTTATCTACTCAAAAGTTACTTTTCCTTCAAGTGTCCATTTGAAAATCAGGTTCTTCTTAAGCATTAGAGTGATCAATCTCAAAATGCCTCTAGAATCTGATATGAACCTACTAACAAAATTGATCTGCTAAGAAAAGATTGCAATCCCTTCTGATTTACTAGAAAGGGTAATTCCATTATATATCTCACCCTTTTGGGGTCTATTGCCATTCCCTCCTCCGACACTAGAAAATCAGGTAGCTTACCTTGTGGTACTCTAAAAACACTTTTTTTGGGATTCAAATAAATCCTGAACTGTCGACATTTCTGGAAAACCTTATCTAGATGATCAAAGTGATCACCTTTCCACTTTGAAAAGACCGTTAGGTCATCTAGATATATTAAGATAATTAGGTTAATCAATCCCTTGAAAGCAATATCCATTGCTCATTGAAAATTCACACTAACATTTGAAAGTTTGAATGACATTTTTGATATTGCAAATGTTCCCTACTTGGTGGTAAAAATTTTCTTATGTTGGTCAGCTTTCTTTACATATATTTGGTTATAGCCTAAGAAACCATCTAGTAATGAAAAAATCTCCGATCTAGCCACTGTCTACAAGATCTACTCCATCAATGGAAAGGGATAGTGGTATTTTAGCGAGGCTTTATTCAAATCTTAGAAGTTGACACAAAACTTGATATCGCCATTCTTCTTCCAAACTAGTACCATATTTGACACCTAGGTGGAATTCTTAATCAAATATATGATCTTTGACTCGACTAATTTGGTGAGCTCTTGTGCCATCAATGCTTCTACTTTTAGATTGACCAACCTTTTTCTTTTTCCAGATGGGCTTAGATCCCTTTTCTAAGTCAATGGTATTGTAAATTATGCCTGGGTCATACCCTCTAAGATCATCATAAGTCCGGGCAATGACTCCTTCACATTTGAAACATAGATGCTTCAATCTCTTGTCCTTGTGGGGGACTTCCCTTCTAACCTTTAACTCTCTGTTGCTTCCAACATCAAGCTCTTCATAGTCCCTTGCATCCACTATGAACCTCTACTTACCATTTCTTATGTCTTCATAATCAAATAGATTTTCAAGGGATATTAATCCCTGAGGAAGCTTGTTTCCTTTTAACTAGATAACATGTTCTTCAAGAAATTTTTCTCTTAGTTGTGAATAGTCTAAAACTACTCTTGATTTTTGTATAAAGGAAACAATTTGAATGTCATCATCAAAAACTTTCCAATTTTGATCATTGTTGGGGATTTCTGGTCAGACAGTGACTTGTACTACATTTTGCTTGGCTAAATCAGAAACTAGTTCAAATTATGAACCGATAGAGGCCATTCAATCAGTGACATCATTTTGAGATTGGGGAATAACTTGTATATTAGAGGCTTCAAATCTCTCAATCAAGTCCCAAATTCAATGTTTGTATGACTTCATTCTTGTGTTCTTCGCATCTTCTTGCCCACAAACCTAGCTCACCACTAACTCAAGATATTTGAAAGCTTGTATTCTCTTTACACCCATGCATTCTACAAGGGTCAAGGCATGAACCAAGGCTTCATATTCCATGTCATTATTTGAGGATGAGATCTAAAAATGGTAAGATTTGAGGGTCTCCAATCCTATTGGAGACACTAGTTGGACACTTGCTCTAGAGCCAACTTTGCATTTGGCACCATCATAATGTAAGGTCCATATAAAATTATCACATAGATCATCATATTCCTCCCGATCCTTCATCAATTTCGGAAGGACTTGATCATTGTCAAAAATCACATAGGTTCCTATCCCTATTGCATGAAAGTTTCCAAATGGTTCAGAGTCAATGAATTGGTTGAGTATCACCTCTTCTTCGGGAGTCCGATCACTTGTGTCTTCTTCATCTTCCAACATCTCTACACAATATCTCTCTTGCTGAAAGATGGAGGTATGTGCCACTTCAAAGCATAGGAATACATTGTTTGCTATGTGTTCAAGATGTAAAGATTCATAAAACATACTCATCTTCACCTTGTGCTTGGTTCTCAATATCAGGTGGGAGTAGTTGAGCGCTAAGTATCTACCAAGCTTTGTTGTGAAATCTCTTGAAAGACACATTCTGAAGATCAGGGGAATTTATATCACTACTATTTCTTGTGTGACCATTTGGATTGGACATGAGAAGAGGGTTAGAGATAGATCTTTTATCTGACCAACGGTCAGAACCTTCTTCCCATCTAATTGCATGACTCCTTTCTCAAGGGGCTCATACTTAAGTTTGAGGGCATCAACCACTTGTTTTGGCATGACTATTGTGCTAACCCCAAAATCAATCATGTTATTATGTAAAATATAATCTCCCAAAATAAGTGTTAAAAGGAAAGGTGTGGACTTTGTATTTCTTACCTCTTTCTCTTTTGCATTACCCACATTGTTCGCATAAGCTTCTTTTTTCAGAGCTTGAGGGTCCAACACGGATCCTTTGTCTCCACTTTGACCACATGATGGAGTCACATTCTCTTTGTGGTATTTTTTCTTCTTTCTTTAATTCTTCTCAAAGAAATTTCTTTTGTTTAGGGATGGATATGGCATCCCACATATATACATTAGCAAGCGCCTTCTTCAATTTCTCCACCACAATGAGCATTTCAATTGGATGGGTCTTGGGCTTGTATGGTGGTATTTCTCTTACTTTTAGAAGAAAATGTCTCATCATGAATGGGCTCAGTGTTTTGTTTGTTTCCTTCTCTAGGGATGTCAGAGTGTATGGCTGAGGAGTACGTCAGATAGTGGGAAACAAATCCTACTTTTCTTGTGGAAGTGGTTGTCATGGCTATGGACATAGAAAAGCTTATTGCATGTATTCTCTTGTGAGCCTTCTTTTGGATCTTGTGTTGTAATCTGACTATACTTGTGGGGAATTAGTTAGCAGAGCTTCATTTGTGAACAACACATCTTCTTCTTCCATCCATGAAAATAGCACTTGGTTGGGTGCAATATCCAACTCCTGCTCCAAGGACATTCCTTGCATTTGTGCTTTGAAATGAGCATTTTCTATTTCAGCAGACTCATATTCATCCACATTCGGGAGCATGCCCTTGCTTCTTTGTTCCACTATCTTGTATTGCATATTCCCCCTTGGAAAATTTTGAGGCATATGACTATGGGAAGCACCATACATTCTCATTTTCCACCAATTTTTTTGGCTCGGGATTAACTCTTTACTTGGGCTATCTTTGACCATCTGTACCAACATGGTGATAAGAACTATCTAGTTTGCAGATACCATCTTCTAACCTCCTCCTCTAGAGGATACTTCATATGTGTTTTACTAATAAGATGACTTTCCTCTATCATAGGATTGGGTTGTATACCTCTGAGGTGTTGCTTGTTGTCATTTGATAATAACCAACTTGTTAGCAAAATTCCGCATGAGGTTCTTCATGTTGTTGATATCCACTGCAATGGAGAAAGAGCCTGACATGCTTGTCTAGGCATTAGGGTACACATACATAGACTATGGTATAGCCTACATCAATTTTGTAATATAAGAGCTTGGGACAACTTCTTTCCAAGGACCACCAGAGATTTCTACAAATACAAATGTTGGAGGTCATGGCAGAAGCTTCCTAGCATCAATCAAATTATTTTCTGCATGCACAACCAACTCATATGCATTGGGAAAGATATCTCCTCCCATGGAGATTATCATTACTACAATGTCCAAATTGAGAGCCTTCAGGTAGAACATAAATGCCATTACAGCTAGGGGTCAAGTAGTTACATGGATCCTTTGCTAGGTTTTGTGGAACCTAGTGTTAAAATTTCTCATGGCCTCTTGCAGAGCTCTCTTGATGGTGATTATTTTTCATAGCAATGAAGAAAAATCTCCTTTCTCTGAGAAGCGTTCGAACAACCTTTCTTCAAGCTAATCCTAGGAGATGATAGAATCGAGGCCAAAGATCAATACGAATCTTGGGCCTTTCCTTTGAAAGAGGTAGCTAATAGACTCAGAGCGATGCTTTCTTCCACTATTTTATGTACCCTATGTTGAAAAAACAAGGATAGATAACTGAGAGGGGGGGAGTGAAGTAGTTTTCACAAAATAATAAACTTTTCAAACTTTACTTAACTTAATCTCAAATCTAATGAATAAGTAATTAACCATAAATAATTAACACATCAGAGAGACAAAGAACACCAAGATATTTTACCTGGAAACCTTTTTAGGGAAAAAACATGGTGGATGTTAGTCCATAATATTATACCCTGTTAAAAGTATAATGAAATCAATAAAGGGGAATGCACATGCATTCAAGCACACTTCCTAGAGCTCACCGCTCAATTACAAAAGGGGCTCACTGCCCAACAATACAAAATAGGATTAAAATCCAGTGGGTATGGACTAAGAAAAAATAAGTTTTGCTCAAGCCTGATTACAGTTCCAATTAAGCATAGAAAAAATCCACTTTTTTACTCAAACTACTTCACACTTCACTCGATCTTCTTCACACTCTTCTCCGTAATTAAATGATATTCACACATACACACATAGGAGCACATCTAGCACACTTTGCACCAATGAAGCAATTGCTCTTATATATCCGTTACATGAGATTTCATCAACAAATTAGTCAGCCAGGAAAATAAAACATATTTGCAATGTTGGCCCAAATTTACAAATAAATTTTTAATACAAATCCACCAAGGTCAGCCACAACATAGTGGAGATCCAAATTAACATCTCCAACACAAAAAATACTTCAATTAATTTCACCTCGAAGATTCATAACATGCTACCATCATCATGTCAGCTAGGAAAATGAAAAACCAAACATGCGCAAGAAAAGATCTTCGACCACAAGCACACCAATTAATGTGGGTGTACTACAAAGATAGAGAATGATCTAGAGACATCCAAAAAAATCAAGAAACAACAGAGAAACATCCGCAGCAACTGAGATTTCTAGAATCACACAAACTTCACTCAGGAACACTAATAGAGATCACATATATACTATTAAACCACAACATGATCAAATATACACGTGGACCTATGAAACTTCCGATAGATGATCTAGATACTCTCAAGAATAAGCCCTTTAGTCCACAACAGGTGAGCTTCAATGTAAAGAACAAGATGCCTCCATGACCTGCACAGTTCCATTAGGAACTTGGAACACTTTATTTTACAATTTTATCAATATCCTCGACATATACAACCTTGGATACACAAAATTCTAATAGTGTTGACATAAATTACAGCCACATATTAGTAGCACATCCACAACATCCAACACCCTACATACCTCCACTATATCTTAAAGGTGTTCGAAGGGGGTTTTGAATTCTTCTCTGGAGAATTTTGGGATAGCGTTGAGGGCGTTAGCGGGTATGGTAGGCCATACATCTGGGGGCATAGGTGGTTGTAGTAGACTACCACTATCCCAGGTTACAAAATTTCTAGGAGTAGGGTAGGTACATGAGCCATAGAGAAAAGATTCCTATGAATTGGGTATATAGGTATTTTGATTTGGAAGGTTGAGCCTCCAAGTGGAATAGACAAAGCTCTAAATATTGGGCTCTTACATCTCACTCTATTGCTCCTTACAGGTGATACAGAACCTGTAAGTCTTCTTCTCCTAGGTACTGAGGTAGGTAATTGGGAGTACTGGAAGTGGCCTCTTGAAGATGATCTTCTTTGGATTCTAGGCATGAAACTTCTAGTTTCTTTTCTTAGCCTGATTTAAAAATGTTTTTGACTTCTAATCAGGTGTTCAGAGAACTTCATGTCCCATCGGGCATGCCAAAAAAATAACTATTGATCATCAAAGCTTGTGTCTCTCTGATAGTCTTATGGGAAATTCAGTGAGTGGGGGACTGATTTGTGCCTCACTAAATACCTCTAGGATTTTTATAGAAAGTTGTCTCTTCTTTGGGTTTTGGAGAAAAGGGTAGAAGAAATGTAAACATAAAATATAAAAATGGTGATGTGCCAAAGCTTTTACAACATTTCAAACATTATCTTTCCTATTAGTGATATAATTAGACACAGAATGTCACAAACCTTCATTATTGGAAAGAGAATGAACAATAAAGGCTAACAATAAGCAGAGTGTAGACTTTCAAATCTTTTCATAGGAATTGTTCATTAAGGTCCAATCAAACATAAAGATTTTGAAGGTTACAAGAAAACCATTCAAGAATTACATAAACTCTCTCTCCTAATATAGCACAACATAATAAAACAACAACCCTTCAAAAAAATAGAGAATTCCACTGACATAATCCAATTTTCACAAGTTATTATTCTACCATATAAGTCTACAACATAAAAATTAACAACTTAAACTACTTGAATTCAACTTGATTGACACAATGTTTTATTTAGAACAAAAGCATCAAGAAGGAAAACTTGATCAAGGCCATACATGCATAGTCTCAAGTATTTCTTCCCAATAATTCATGTTTAAATATGAAATGAACTTTAAAAAAAAGGTCGAATGCCAATCTGATAATAGTTTGAGCATAAACAATATAACATGCTAGAGAAAATTAGTTTTGCAACTCTACTTATGAAAATAGTTCCTAAAACCTAAGAAAACTAAAGAAACTTTTCCTAAGGAAAGGAAACTAAAACTTGGAACCAACCCTTTCCTTCTGTTGTTGTCTCTCATTTATAGTTGCAGAAAGAAGAAAATGACACCATAACATGGAAGTAATTATTTCTAGGTGTTGGAATTTGATAGAACATGATGTAATTGTAGATATTTAGTTAGGTCACAACAATCTTTTCTCATCAATTCTCAACTGTCGCATTAATGTCTTTTAGATATTTAGCAAAGATAGTTATCTAAAAATGATCAAATCTTAAAAAATAGCCTAGAAAAAATCCAATTGACTAGTCATGTAACCTAATGGCATCGACTCAAAGCTTCCATCCTGAAAACCAAAAAAGGCCAGCAAGCTCTAAAAAACTCCTAGAAAATATCGCTTTACAAAAGCGCAAACTCCTCACAATGAAGAGATGATGTGTCAAATAGGCAGAAACTTTCAAACTCATGAATATTGCTCCTTGAGAGAAAACATGTTATCTCATTACATTTCTTTACAATTTACCATATATAACAAATTGGATACACTTTGTGATATAATTAAACAATCTTATTAAGATTATTCAATAAATTATATAAAAATTATCTAATTGATATAAGTAAATAGATGACATGATTTAAGTAATCTATTTAATTAGATGCTACACTTAAGTTCCCACATGCTAAAAAGAATACAACTATGATCTAATTAACATGTCACACAAATTGTTGAATATTATGCCAACAAGTAGCAATCAAATTTGAGAAATTTACTCTAAAATCTAAGTCACACTAATATTTATCATGAATGAGGCAATACAAAATTAAATAGAAAATAAATATATCTAATCTAATCTAGATGCTATAAATAGAAACATACTATTCATAGTTTGAAATGAATTTATTCATACAATCTATGCAAATGCACAACATTAATAGGTTCCTTAAGAGACATACAATCCATCATAGAAATATTATATTCACTTGATCCATAGTCTTTAGTGATGATGTAGGGTCCTACAAAATTTGAGCTAAATTTTCTCTTTTTTCTTGGTGTAGTGTTTAAATTGTGTTGATTTTCATATAGCACCAAATCACTAATCTTGAATGAATGGTGAATAATGTTGTTGATCACGATATTAGTTGCACATAAATAGTGCAGATAAATCCTCATAGATAGACCGCGATAACCTATCTTTACTTGAAAGACTGAACCAAGACAACCTAAATCTTTAGGCTAACTCAAGTTAATCCCAAGGCTCATTTAAGTTAGGTCTTGACCATTCTAGGTTCACATCAGGGTTCATTGTGACAATATTGTTAATCACAAGGAGTAAACAGTAATTTCTGGTTCTAAAGGGAATCATAAGGTTCAGTGAAAGATGTTCTTAGACTGATCATCAAAAAATTCCATGAAATCGACAAATATATAATAATATTTCATGAATTTTAAACAATTTTGTTGTCACTTAAGTAGATTTAGCTTTAAGCATCCAAAAATAAAATGGAAATGAAATATTTGCAATAAATTTCTATTCATTCATCTATTTTTTGGTACATTTTCTAGAATTTAAACATTTAGTCTAAAATAAAACATCAAAAATACTTGAAAAGTAAAAGAGCTCTTGGGTATTATCCATGCATGCCCCAAGAATTAACCAAATCAAAGGAAACCACTCTATACTTCACAACTAGGCATAGAATTGTGCAAGATTTTAAAGAAAGGGGGCTTTAATTGGACACAGGGCAGGTTCTATATGCACCCTTAAATGATGTAGCATACAGTCTTGTCCAGCAGAACAAACAACTATCTACAAAAGATAATATTCGGTAGCTTTCAAATTAGCTTCGATATTGATTAGTTCTAATTGCATACACCTTTTTAATCTAGAATGATTTAAAAAATAGGAAAAAATAATAAAACTTAGAGAAGTTTTGGCTCTTCCGACATCCACAAATGTTGAACTTAAAATAAAAGTAAAGCATTAAAAAGCCTTTTATAGGAACTGTCGACACTAAAAAATGTCCTAAGTCTACGAGCGTTATTTTTCTTGGTCATTGTCCTTCGATAATTGAATAACTTTAATTATTCAATTAGATTTGACCACATTCCTCTATTAATTAAATAATTTTTAATTATTTAATTGCTTCACTAATATATCCCTTTCTTCAATAATTAAATAAATCATTTTTTTACTTTTTATTCTTCTATAATTAAATAATTGTCAAAATTATTTAATTGTGTTTCATTCCTCTCTTTTGGATAAATAATTCAAATTAATTATCCAGGTCTAATTTCCACCCCCCATTTAATTAAATTGATTAATTTAATTAAATGCGCATTTTATCATTTTATCTAAATAAATAATATGGATAATTTATTTATTTGCCACTTGTCATTTTCCTCCATTTTGAATAAATAATTTAAAATAAATTATTTATGCACCTTTGGACCTAGTTAAAGATGCTCTATCATAATCCCCCGTCATAACATTCATTTCTGTCATAGCCTGCATGTCTTGCATGTCTGTCATAGCTATCAAGCATCATAGCCATCGACATCATAGCTTTTCCATGCATGGCATATTCTTGGTGCATCAATTCTGGACCGTTGATCTTGGCATCTTTTATGAGACTTAATCTCAACCATCCATTTCATAACATCTCTCTCATGCATTCTCATCAATTGATCTTGGAATTTTTCTAGAGGATTAATCTCAACCATCCATTCGAAAGGTTGTCTATAAAAGCAACCTTCCTTCTCCATTTTTAGCGGGGCAAAATGTACACTTAAAAATGACCTAGGCCTACAAGCTCTATTTTTACCACTTTCATCCTAGCATAATTATGACATTTAATTATGTCATTGGTTCACATTTGACTATTGATTAAATAATTCATAATTATTTAATTAATTCATATCTCTTTTATTCTTCATGATTATTAAATAAATAAATTTTATTTATTTATTAAATACGCCATTAATTGTCTAAGTCTTCCTCTAATTAAATAAATTTCTAAATTTGTTTAATTATCTTTATTCATTAATTCTTCCTAATTATTAAATAAATAAATCTTATTTATTTATTTAATATGTCACTGATTCTCACAATTAAATAAATTCATTAGTTTATTTAATTCTTAATCATATCTGCTAAATTAAATAATTATCTTTAATTATTTAATTGACAAAATTAATATTCCTCTCATTTTAAATAAATGAAATCATTTAAAATGTCATCACAATCTTAAATTGACATTCCATTTTGGTAAATAATCTAAAAAGATTATTTATTTGTCTCGCAAAATTCATATTTTGAGTTGATTGGTAGCTTTCTTCCAAAAATCAAATAAAGCAAGCAAGTTCTTGATTTTAATCAAATTTCCTTTTCAGTCTGTCTTTTATGAATCTCACAAAGCAGGCTATCTTTATCTTTTTAATTTTGAAAATCTTTATTTTTGAAATTAATTATCTCATCTTTTCTCCACCGCCGATCTGATTTTCTCATATGACATCTTGATCACTCACTTAAGGATTTTACCCTAACCCTAATTAGGGATTTATCAAATGAAATATCATCATTTAATTTTAGGTTTCTGTCAAGAGTTGATCTCATCCATCCATTCAAAATTGTGTTTTCTATAAAATGTCAATTTTGTTCATAATTTTGGGACCACTTCATTATTAGAGGCATTATAGTCATTTAGTTCATAATCCTTCAAAGCTTGTTTAGGACAATGGCATAGTCAAAATTTCTCACACACTCGATCTGAGGGCAACAAAAATCAACAAGTTAGAAGGTGTAATGGAGATCAACCATGGAGACTAAAGACATTGGGTGAGATTGTTCTATTTTTTGTGTTTTCATTTACTTTCCTTTTCACTTCATTACTTCTTTGGGTTTTAATTGATTGAATCTAATCCTTAGAAATTAACCCTTAGTTACACAACTAATTGTCTCCAACTTTCTTGCTACCATTTGCAGGTTTTGTACAAGTGTTTCAACAAATCTGAGGGCAAAGTTGCATAACAAGAAGAAGGAGAGCAAGAGAAAGAATCAACCATAATGGGGAGTGTTTTCTTTTATATTTTGCATTTTTTATTTTCTCCATCATTTGTTTTCTCTTGTTGATGTGGTTTAATAGCTTAGAAGTGTTGGATGTCACTTTGTCTATGCTATTTGATTTCTAACCCCATCTTACATTTGGTGAACCTGACGTGAAAAATGGGGTTCACCAAATGTAATAGGGTTTACATTTGGTGAATCAAACCCTTCTTTTAAAAAATAAAAACAAGAAGATTAAACAAACCCTTCTTGGTTTAAAAGCAAACAAGAAGATTAATCAAACCCTTTTTGGTTTAAAAGCAACCTTCCTTCTCCATTTTTAACCTAACAGCTAATTGTCTCCAACTTTCTAGCTACCATTTGCAGGTTTTGCACAAGTGTTTCAACAAATCTGAGGGCAAAGTTGCATAACAAGGAGAGCAAGAGAAAGAATCAACCATAATGGGGAGTGTTTTCTTTTATGTTTTTCATTTTTTATTTTCTCCATTATTTTTTTTCTCTTGTTGATGTGGTTTAATAGCTTAGAAGTGTTAGTTGTCACTTTGTCTATGCTATTTGATTTCTAACCACATCTTACATTTGGTGAACCTGACGTGAAAAATGGGGTTCACCAAATGTAATAGGGTTTACATTTTGTGAATCAAACCCTTCTTCTAAAAAAATGCAAACAAGAAGATCAAACCCTTCTTTTAAACCAACACTTCTAAGCTATTAAACCACATCCAACAAGAGAAAACAAATAATGGAGAGAATAAAAAATGCAAAACATAGGAAATTTTTCGTTGCTCTCCTTCTTGTTCACCAAATGCAAATGGGGTTTACATTTGGTGAATCAAATAGGATATTTTTCACGTTGGGTTCACCAAATGTAAGATGGGGATAGAGAATCAAATAGCATAGATAAAGTGTCTTCCAACACTACTAAGCTATTAAACCACATCCAATAAGAGATAACAAATAATGGAGAGAATAAAAAATGCAAAACATAAAAGAAATCACTCCCCATTATGGTTGATTCTTTCTCTTTCTCTCCTTCTTCTTGTTATGCAACTTTTTCCTCAGATTTGTTGAAACACTTGTGCAAAACCTACAAATGGTAGAAAGAAAGCTGGAGATAATTAGTTGTTAGGCTAAAAATGGAGAAGGTTTCTTTTATAGACAAGCTTTCAAATGGATGGCTAAGATTAATCCTCTAGAAAAATTCTAAAATCAATGGATGAGAATGCATGAGAGAGATGTTACAAAATGGATGGTTGAGATTAAGTCTTAGAAAAGATGCCAAGATCAATGGTCCAAAATTGATGCACCAAGAATATACCATGCATGGAAAATCTATGACGTTGACAGCTATGACGCTTGACAGCTATGACAGACATGCAAGACATGCAGGCTATGACAAAAATTAATGTTATGACAGGGGATTATGACATAGCATCTTTGACTAGGTGGAGGTGCATAAATAATTTATTTTAAATTATTATTCAAAATGGAGGAAAATGACAAGTGGCAAATAAATAATTTATCCAAATTATTTATTTAGATAAAATGACAAAAGGAGTATGTAATTAAATTAATCAATTTAATTAAATGGGGAGGTGGAAATTAGACCTAGATAATTAATTTGAATTATTTATCCAAAATAGAGGAATGAAATGCAATTAAATAATTTTGACAATTATTTAATTATAGAAGAATAAAAAATAAAAAAATGATTTATTTAACTATTGAAGAAAGGGATATATTAGTGACGCAATTAAATAATTTTAATTGATCAGGATAGATTAAATATGAGAAGGTGAATTAATTAAATAATTAAAAATTATTTAATTAATAGAAGAATGCGGTCAAACCTAATTGAATAATTAAAGTTATTCAATTATCGAAGGACAACGACCAAGAAAAATGATGCTGGCGGACTTAGGACATTTTTTAGTGTCTGCATTTTTCCCCTCTTTGAGACAATGCAGCTTGTTGCATTGTTTCAAAGAAAAAGATTGATCAATTGATACATGCCCCAAAGATATCTTGGTAAGGATTATGATAATAATGATATTCCCCCTCGAGAGATTGATCAAATAGATTGTAAGAAGATTAATCTCTTGATAGATGTCTAGAAAGTGATTAGATGCCTAATATTGCGCAAGTGATAAAGCAGTGATGTACATTTTGATGAAAATGCAAAGTTGATGGGCGTATTTGAACAATTGATGGAAATGATCAGTATAGCCAAGTTGATGAGTTGATGAAGCTGATTGAGCTAATTAAGTTGATCGATAATTATGCTTACACAAGACAAGGTACTGCAATGATGGATTGATTGATTGATTAAGGGGACATGAAATTTCAACAAGCAGGTTGATTGATTTGAGATTTGATTCAAGAGACATATATTAGTGAGTTAAGCAATTGATTGATTTCTCTACAACAAGAAAGATGAAGAAAATGAAATGCAAGATGGAAGATAATGAAGGTGATGAATCCTCTTGTACCATTTAAGTGTTTTTATCATCATCGGGCTTATTATGTCGCAAATTAGTATAAGCATCTAGATAACATGAACATCTAGATGATCTAAATACTGTTTGTGTTTTTATTTAGTAATGAAATATAAGCATATAGGTATAAGAACCTTAGATGACCTGAATACTTATTGCATGGAAGACACTATCAAACAAGGAATGCTCTCATCTGCATTAGACTCATAGGTTCTCGGTGGTTTTAGACAACCATGTCCTAAGATGAGTCATCCTGTGAATAAGAAACAATCCGCAAACAACAAATAAATGAACATGCCCCATCCTTTCCTCTCTAGTCAAAGACATCTTGAAGAAGCTAAAAGACATGTCACCAAAGAGAAAATCATAAAATAAGCAAAGATCAACAAACAAATAGGGGTTCAACTTCGATGTAAAAATGATTCTTGTTATAGTTTATGTGTTTGGTTGGATTTGAAAGGTAGGTTGATATATATGTTATAATGTTTGCTTGATTGTGAACACTTGCATGTTTTGATTTTGTTGAAGTTCAAAGTTGTGTGGTGATCTGAAAGTGTCACCATTTTTTGGTTTTTTTGGGATTTTTGGAATATTTAATTTTTTGGATTTCTTCAAGACATTTTATGATTTTTTTGATTTTTCCAGGACATTTTATAATTTTTTTGGAGTTTTTTAGGACATTTTATGATTTTTTTTGGAGTTTTTAGGACATTTTATGATTTTTTTAGAATTTTTTTTTTTGGAGAGCTTGGATGCTTTAGATGACCACTAATTGTTTTGAATCCACTGACGGGGTTAGAAATCAAATATCATAGACAAAGTGACAACCAACACTTGTAAGTTATTAAACCACATCCAACAAGAGAAAACAAATAACATAGATAAAGTAAGATGGGGTTAGAAATCAAATAGCATAGACAAAGTGACAACCAACACTTCTAAGCTATTAAACCACATCCAACAAGAGAAAAAAAATAATGGAGAGAATAAAAAATGCAAAACATAAAAGAAATCACTCCCCATTATGGTTGATTCTTTCTCTTCCTCTCCTTCTTGTTATGAAAAATGCTATATGGCTATCACTTTGTTTATGCTATTTTATTTCTAACCCCATGTAGACACTAAAAAATGTCCTAAGTCCGCGAGCGTCATTTTTCTTGGTCGTTGTCCTTCGATAATTGAATAACTTTAATTATTCAATTAGGTTTGACCACATTCCTCTATTAATTAAATAATTTTTAATTATTTAATTAATTCACCTTCTCATCTTTATTCTATCTTGATCAATTAAAATTATTTAATTGTGTCACTAATATATCCCTTTCTTCAATAATTAAATAAATCATTTTTTTATTTTTTATTCTTCTATAATTAAATAATTGTCAAAATTATTTAATTGTGTTTCATTCCTCTCTTTTGGATAAATAATTCAAATTAATTATCCAGGTCTAATTTCCACCTCCCCATTTAATTAAATGCTCCTTTTGTCATTTTATCTAAATAAATAATTTGGATAAATTATTTATTTGCCACTTGTCATTTTCCTCCATTTTGAATAAATAATTTAAAATAAATTATTTATGCACCTCCACCTAGTCAAACATGCTATGTCATAATCCCCTATCATAACATTCATTTCTGTCATAGCTTGCATGTATTGCATGTCTATCATAGCTGTCAGGCGTCATAGCCGTCGGCGTCATAGCTTTTCCATGTATGGCATATTCTTGGTGCATCAATTCTGGACTGTTGATCTTGGCATCTTTTCTGAGACTTAATCTCAACCATCCATTTTGTAACATATCTCTCATGCATTCTCATCCATTGATCTTGGAATTTTTCTAGACGATTAATCTCAACCATCCATTCAAAAGGTTGTCTATAAAAGCAACCTTCCTTCTCCATTTTTAGCCTAACAGCTAATTGTCTCCAACTTTCTTGCTACCATTTGCAGGTTTTGCACAAGTGTTTCAACAAATCTAAGGGAAAAGTTGCATAACAAGAAGGAGAGAAAGAGAAAGAATCAACCATAATGGGGAGTGATTTCTTTTATGTTTTGCATTTTTTATTCTCTCCATTATTTGGTATCTCTTGTTGGATGAGGTTTTATAGATTAGAAGTGTTGGCTGTCACTTTTTCTATGCTATTTGATTTCTAACCCCATCTTACATTTGGTGAACCCGATGCGAATCTTACAATTTTGTAGAGAAATTTTTTTTGTTTTCTTGTTTATTTTTGTTGTTTTGTAGGTTACAGCCAAGAATTCCTACGAAATTCCGTCATCTTCTTTTGAGCATAGAAAAATGGGCATATAGAATCTTTAAAAATCATTATCTAATTTTTTTAGGTGTTGTTCTTAGCTTTCCGTAACTTCAAACCGTTTAAAATTTTGTTAAGATTTGAGAAAGTTATGGCTATTTTAGTATTTGTTGTTTTTTAATCTAGCTTTTAAAACCCGCGTTTTCTTTTACCTATAACAATTTTTTCGTGTAGAATTTTGAAAAAATACTTTCTGGGTTTTGAAGGTTTTATTTTCATCTTTCCATGGATTCAAACGATTTAAAATTTTGTTAAGTTTTGAGAAATTTATCGCTATTTTAATTTGTTGTTGTCATTAAACTTTTCTTTTGAGTTACTAATCCAGGTTTGCAGCATGTGGCGTTGGAATTTTTCGTGGGTCAAAGGCATATATTCAAACTACTAAAATGTGATTTTGCAGCTACGTATGTTGAATATTTGTCTCTCAAACCACTTGTTTGCAATTTTTAATTTAGGAACATTTCCTTTGGTGCTCTAAAATGAACTATGTTTGCAAGTGATTGATTATGTTTGAACAAATGGTAGGTGATTATGCTCTCACCTTGCAAAAACTTGGTGATCAAAAAATGAGACCCATTTTATCTGTTATACACCCTTAAGACTTAGTAATCGAAGTATCTTCTCCCCTTGCGCTTTCAGGCGATCCTAGGTGTAAGAGAAATGGTTACTGACTCTAGAACTTAGGCCTACCTTGGTGGGAAAAATTACTCACCCCAAGGCGACTCAGACTGACAATGGAGCTTTTTGGCCAAGCTACCCCCGATTGGTATATAAATGTGAATCCTAAGGGAAAGTCTAGGATTACAAGTGCGGATGTGCCATACAGACCAAGTAGTACTCCCACAAACCCTGTTGAGCTTAATCTCTTCAGGCTGGAGTGCCTTCTAAATGGAGCTTAATCTTGTGCCCCATGTATGGCCACTCGAACGGGGGTCCCAAATTAAACACCTCTGTGTAGTAGCCAAAAACCTTCTATTTGTTAGCGCAACACCGGTCGGTGTGAAGACATCCACATCTTCGCAGTCTGTAGTAGAGGTGATCAATCTTCCATGGGAGTTTCATGGGGGTTGGAAGCTTGGTTGGCCTGAGAAGAGAGTGCATTGTAAGGGGGAGCCCGTGCAACCAAGCTTCTGGATTCACACACTACTGATATGCGGTTGGGGAAACCCATGTGGAATTTGGCGAATATTGTCCTGGCCTAACCATAGGATTGTGCTTGTCTTATTTGTGTTTGTCCACATTCAAACATCGTGCTTGTCAAATTTTCAAACAGTATTTACCACATTCACAAATTTGAACACAAACAATCGACCTCAAACAAACATCACACATAGAAACTTGCAACACCTCAAAATTTTTTCCAAAACTTTCAAAACCAAACATGTCTAATTACTATCCTCCATATTCATCCACGACTTATGAATGAAACCAAAGGATTGAATATCTTGACCATCATTTGAAAGAGCTTGAAAAACAACTTGAATCCCAACATTTGAATGAAGTGATGCAATCATCTCATAAGCTTTCATCCTCATCCAAAACTACGTCATCCAAGTTTAATGTCCATGAATTTCTACAAAGGCTAAATGAGAGACCCAAAGCTAAATCCTCAAATGCAAATGATATTGTGCAATCCTACCATGTCATGCATCTATCTTCATCCCCCATAAGTCAAAATAAACCTCATGAGTCTTTCACCCAAGTTAAAAAATATATTCAACCATCCTCTCATATCATTCCATCTCCATCCAATGAGTCATTTCAATCTATTAGTCCAAAGCATGCTAGCATAGACTCCCCTAAAAATCAAGATCAAAGTATTCTTTCCATTCCATCCAATGATACAAAAAATCTCCAATGCTCTCCAATCTTTTACCAAGATCCCATCTCTCAAGAACCTCACGATGATCCCCTTATCTCTTTTTGTTTCATCCAAGATGATCCCCTTCCATCTTAAGAGAAAAGTATCTTTTCAAATCCTCCTTCTACCTCATCTAATGAATCCATACCATCTAATGATTCCATTGCATCCCAAGAGCATGATAGTTCTTCCATCACATCCAATGATATACTACCATTTGCTGATCAAGATATGCTTTCCACAAAATCTCAAGATTCCCTTCCTCATCAAGATCAAGATAAACCTCCATTCAAGGATACCCTTTCATTCCATGATGATGTCCATCCTTCTCATGATCAAGATATGCCTTTCATACCACTTCATGATGATTCCATCCCTAATAAAGAGCAAGCTACTCCATCTCCTACACCTCATGATCCTTTTCCAAGTCAAGATCAAAGTAACCCCTCATCCCCATGTCAAGATCCTATCACACATCCTAATTCCCCTCATGACCACAATCCTCCACAAGAGTCTATCAACCCTATTCAAACTATCCATGAACCTCTTACCTATGAAATGGGTTCTCTCACTTTTATCCAAGGTAGTTTACTCAAAGATCTTGTTATTCCTTCCATATCACATCCACCTCATGATGGACTTGCATCTTGATTCATAAACTATATATATCCCATTGGAAAATGAATGTGTCAAAGTATGAACTACAAAGGCAAAGGATTAGGCCTTCATGAACAAGGTATCCTAGAACCCCTTTATATCCAAGAAAAAACATACTATCATGGCCTTGGTTATACACCTTATGCTCAAGACATTTATACCCATCGTATGCCTAGATTCCATAAAAATAAACCTAAGTATCCTAGTCCATCAAATCTTCCATCTATCCTTGGTCCTTATCATCCAAACCCTAGTTCATCAACCCTTCCATCCATATTAGGGCCCTACATCCCTCCATCTCCTATTCATCAAGAACAACAAAGGCACACACCCTTGATGCCCTCTCAAAATTCTACCTGCATTAACCCATCCATAAGACCTCCATATCATTCATCTCCATCCACCCATCCCATTGCTTTTGGAAGCAATTTGGGTGCCAAATTTCAAAAGCTTCCATATCAAAATCCACATGTATCAAAGGATCAACATCTCCTTGAAGAGCCATGCAAAAATAAAAGAAAATTTGATCCCAAGTCAAAATAAAAATCCAAAAGGCCACAAAGGCCCATCAAATCAAAAGAAAAATCCAAAAGGCCACAAAGGCCTATCAAGCCAAAAGAAAAAAATTCAAAGGCCACAAAGGCCCATAAATCGAGAAGAAAAATTCCAAAGGCCACAAAGGCCCATAAAGAAAAAAGAAGAATCTCAAAGGCCACAAAGGCCCATGAATCAAAAATCAAAGTCAAAAGCTATGTGGATTCTTAAAAGTCTCGTAGAAGCAATAAAATCTAAATTGGCATCCAAATTTGCTAATCCAAAAGCTTCCTCCTATTGTCCATCTAAAAAACTATCACCTTCCAAATTCATTTTTCCTCCATCACTCCACCACCCTTCAAGGTGTGTGCCGATGTTGTTGATTTTCCATCCTTTCGATCCTTTCCATCTATCCATCAACAAGCCTTCCAACCTCCTATCCATTATCCAACATCCATCCCCCATTATCCTCCTTTAATCCAAGCCTTTGCATAAGTCCTTAGCTTCTTCCATCATACCATTAATATAACTATGTTTATGAGTCTAATCCTTATTTCCATGGTTTATTAGAGCACATATTCGAGGGATATTAGCCATGAAACTTGATGCTTGATTCCTCCCTCCATCTCCCTATCATGCATATATTACCTTCCAGATCCATATCCTATCTTCCATATTCCTCTTGTACTCTACACTTGGGGGCAAGTTTCATCCATCCTTTCATTCATATCCATTATCCTCTTTACGTTCATCCTTTACCTTTCCACCTTTGATCTTGACCAGGTTAAGGATCTTCTTGAACATCGTATATCTTATCCTATACACTTTATGCATATCTTTCATACCATATCCTTCATCGTATCCATATTCCACCATCCTATCTTAATGCATCCTTTCTTCCCTTCCTTGGTTTTGATGAGGAATAGGAACAAATACTTAGGCATTATGTCCATATCTTATCAATCTTTATCATCCTATTCATTATCCTTATCTTTGCATTCTTCCATTCCATATCTCCTAGCTTATCAAAATCCATGTCCCATTTCCTTCCTTTGTTCTTGATGAGATTAGGGGAAAAATTACAAATGCATGCTTCAGATTCCCTTTCATATCCTTATGTGTTACCATTCCATCATAGTTCACATCCTTATCATTTATCCATGATTAAATTACCTCCAATGTTGGTCATCATGTCCCTTTGCAACCTTGAATCTTATCATGTGAATCATATTTGAGCCTAGCTATAAAACATTATCCAATCTTCATATTTTTTTGTCAATCAATCATAAATAATCATCAATCTTATCGTACTTAGAGGAATCAATGATCCTAAGTACTTATCATCATCATGCCTTATGGAATCGATCATTCCTGACATCCAATCAACGAACCATTATCATCTTTTGACAAAGGATATGTTGCTTGTGTGACGTGTTTTGTAGTGAATTTTTCATTTTGATCTATCATTTATCCATGGTTGCTTTACCTCTACTGTGGAAGATCTTATTCCTTCAATTATTCATATCACATTTCATTCCATCTCCATCGTAGAATGTCCTAAAAAAATCCATAAAAAGTCCTGAAAAAATACATAAATAAATAAATCAAAAATAAAAATAAAAAATCCCAAAAAATAGTGACACTTTCAGATCAGCATACAACTTTTAACTTCAACAAAATCAAAGCGCACAAGTGTTGAAAACCAAGCAAACATTATAACATATATATCAACCCATCTTACAAATCCAACCAGACGCGTAAACTATAACAAGAATCACTTTTATATCGAAGCAGGACTCCTGTTTATTTGTTGATCTTTGCTTATTTTATGGTTTTATCTTTGGTGACATGCCTTTTAGCTTCTTCAGGATGTCTTTGACTAGAGAGGCAAGGATGGGGCATGTTCATTTGTTTGTTGTTTGCGGATTGTTTCTTATTCACAGGATGACTCATCTTAGGACATGGTTGTCTTAAACCATCGAGGACCTATGAGTCTAATGCAGATGAGAGAATTCCTTGTCTGATAGTGTCTTCCATGCAATAAGTATTCAGGTCATCTAAGGTTCTTATACCTATATGCTTATATTTCATTACTAAATAAAAACACAAACAGTATTTAGATCATCTAGATGTTCATGTTATCTAGATGCTTATACTAATTTGCGACATAATAAGCCCGATGATGATAAAAACACTTAAATGGTACAAGAGGATTCATCACCTTCATTATCTTCCATCTTGCATTTCATTTTCTTCATCTTTCTTGTCGTAGAGAAATCAATCAATTGCTTAACTCACTAATATATGTCTCTTGAATCAAATCTCAAATCAATCAACCTGCTTGTTGAAATTTCATGTCCCCTTAATCAATCAGTCAATCCATCATTGCAGTACCTTGTCTTGTGTAAGCATAATTCTCGATCAACTTAATTAGCTCAATCAGCTTCATCAACTCATCAACTTGGCTATACTGATCATTTCCATCAATTGTTCAAATATGCCCATCAAATTTGCATTTTCATCAAAATGTACATCACTGCTTTATCACTTGTGCAATATCAGGTATCTAATCACTTTCTAGACATCTATCAAGAGATTAATCTTCTTACAATCTATTTGATCAATCTCTCGAGGGGGAATATCATTATTATCATAATCCTTACCAAGATATCTTTGGGGCATGTATCAATTGATCAATCTTTTTCTTTGAAACAATGCGACAAGCTGTATTGTCTCAAAGAGGGGCAAAATGTAAATACTAAAAAATGTCCTAAGTCTGCCAGCATCATTTTTCTTGGTCGTTGTCCTTTGATAATTGAATAACTTTAATTATTCAATTAGGTTTGACCGCATTCCTCTATTAATTAAATAATTTTTAATTATTTAATTAATTCACCTTCTCATCTTTAATCTATCTTGATCAATTAAAATTATTTAATTGCGTCACTAATATATCCCTTTCTTTAATAGTTAAATAAATCATTTTTTAATTTTTTATTCTTCTATAATTAAATAATTGTCAAAATTATTTAATTGTGTTTCATTCCTCTCTTTTGGATAAATAATTCAAATTAATTATCTAGGTCTAATTTCCACCTCCCCATTTAATTAAATTGATTAATTTAATTAAATGCTCCTTTTGTCATTTTATCTAAATAAATAATTTGGATAAATTATTTATTTGCCACTTGTCATTTTCCTCCATTTTGAATAAATAATTTAAAATAAATTATTTATGCACCTCCACCTACTCAAAGATGCTTTGTCATAATCCCTTGTCATAATGTTCATTCCTATCATAGCCTGCATGTCTTGCATGTTTGTCATAGCTGTCAGGCGTCATAGTCATCGGCGTCATAGCTTTTCCATGCATGGCATATTCTTGGTGCATCAATTCTGGACTGTTGATCTTGGCATCTTTTCTGAGACTTAATCTCAACCATCCATTTCGTAACATCTCTCTCATTCATTCTCATTCATTGATCTTGGAATTTTTCTAGAGGATTAATCTTAGCCATCCATTCGAAAGGTTGTCTATAAAAGCAACCTTCCTTCTCCATTTTTAGCCTAACAGCTAATTGTCTCCAACTTTCTTGCTACCATTTGCAGGTTTTGCACAAGTGTTTCAACAAATCTAAGGGGAAAGTTGCATAACAAGAAGGAGAGCAAGAGAAAGAATCAACCATAATGGGGAGTTTTTTCTTTTATGTTTTACATTTTTTGTTCTCTCCATTATTTGTTATCTCTTGTTGATGTGGTTTAATATCTTAGAAGTGTTAGCTATCACTTTGTCTATGCTATTTGATTTTTAACCCCATCTTACAGGAACAAGGCCCCAAGAGTTTGAACTTAAAGTCTATCAAAGGAATCATAAACAACAAATCAAAACATAGCATGTGGAAAATGACAGTTGTCATTAGAATCTTCTTGACAAAGTCAAGGCTTTGACTTCTTCATTAGAATCCATCATCAACTCCAAGCTCTAGTATTCAAAACACTCTGCAAAAAACATGGCCACTGGTACTCTTCACATTTTGGGACAATACATTTCCACCTAGATCGGGAACAAACTACAAAAATTACTTTCAACAACATATCTCCACTCTTACTTCTGGTATTTGATATCTAGTGTAGTGTAGGAAAATAAATACCCCTATATTTTCACACTTGTTTGCACCCGCCATTCTTTGTTTATCCTTATTTATGTCATAATTGGTCCTATTTTGCATCTATAGGCCTAATAAACTATATCTTTTTTTGGGTAATCCCAACAAAGATCAATGGATAAATGATAATTTAATGATTATGTCTAAGTGTCCCTAATTTTTGGGTGATGGACTAAGATGCCACCTAGGGCATCTTTATCCCACAAATGTCTTGGGACCCTGATTTCAGGTGTTCCTTAAAGAGGTCCCTTTTTGAAGTCTATGCCCTGAGTTTCATGCCTTGAGACTAAGATGCCACCTAGGGTGTCTTACTCCCCATTAAGGTATTTTCAAATTTTAATTTCAAATCTTGGAAGGATTTAGCCTCCTTTAATTAATGAATGCATATGTTAGCTTGGTGTGGTGTAATTTTGGGATATTAAGCATGGATAAGTATAAATACAAGGTTCCTTCCTCTCATTTTCATATAACAAGATAACAAGCAATCTAAGCATCCAAGCATTCAAGTATTCAAGCATTCAAGAGCAATTCATCAACCATTTGGAGCCATCATCTAGATTCAAGCATCATATCAAAGATCTTCTTGCATCATGTGTGTTTTTGAGCTAACATTTGTGATGTAGGGTTTTTGATTGAAGCAACCAACTCAAGTTCATATCTATCAAGCATTTCTTTAATTCAAGATCCATATCCAAGCTAGCCATTTCACACAAGCTTGTAGACTTTATAGCATGGGTTTGGTGAGTTGTAACATTGCATGTTGTTCATTCATCTTTTCCCTCCATTTCATTTCATTTCAAGGTTTAATTACCAACAAGGGGTTTGACCAAGGAAAATCCCCATTCACTAACAATCAACAAGTTTTCCCCCTCTTGTGTGTTAGTGGTTATAGATTTAGGTTGAGGACTTGAAGATCATTTGAAGTGCAAATTTGAAAAGTTGTAAAGTTTCATTACAAAGTTGTCATCTTCATGGAAACTCACCTACAGGCCAAATCCACAAGTTTTAGAACCTGAGATCAAAGAAGAAGGAAGTGCAGACATCAAGCCTCATGATCACTTTCAGAGATTTCAAAAATTCAAATAAGGACTAAGATGGTAGCAAGGGTGTCTTAGTCCTCCAAGTGGAATTCTGCAGAGATTCTTTGAGATCCTGTTTTGATATCCAAAGATTCTACATCTACCCCAAAAAATAGCAATGAGACTAATAAGATGCTAAGGGCATCTTAGTCCTCCATAGCACAATTTTACAACTTCTTTGCATTTATGGAATCTACATTGCATTTCCAGACTTACCAGTTACACACATCTTCACTTGTTACATAATTTCATCATTAACACTCATTATTTAGCTTGCATTATTAGGTTTTGTGAGTTGAATGCTTACTTTTCTTTTACAAGCATTTGCTTGGTGGTGAACCCCTCAAAGCTTAAATAACCCCCTCCTAGGTCTTCCTTGTTGAGAATTGACTCACCTTGTGAGGTTGATAGTTAATCCAATTAGGACATCTAGGACATTATTGAATGACCAAAGGAAAATAAGTGGGCTTTCCCCCACCATATTTTTCTTATTGTTCATTTTGGTGAACCCAACATGTTTGAGCATTCATTTTCTGATTTGGAGTTCATTAAAGTTCTATATCTAGGTTGCATTCATTCTTGCATTGAATCTTGCATTAGTGAAATTGCATCTAAGGTTTCTCACATTGGCATTAGTGAAAGTGCATATAGGTTGAATTTTTTCTTTCTTGAATTATTTCATCTCCTTGAAAAATTGAAAAGTGCATTGCTAATAGTCCTAATTGCATTTAGAAGCATTGTTATTGCATTCAAAATTTAAAAAATCATTCACTTTTACATCCAATTGCTTGTTATTAGTTACTTTTTTTTGCATTCATTTGCACATTTTCCTAATTTTAAACATTAGCTCCTTGAATAAGCAACCTGTGAACACTGTAAACAATCCATAATTTGTTGTTGTTCTAAGAAAATATTTTTCTAGGACTAAAACGCTCTTCTTATTGTCTTAGTCCCTTTGTAGGTTTCTATCTTAGAACATTTTCTCTACTGTTTCTTGTCTGTTTGAGTCCCTAGAACCTCAGAATTTCACCAATAGGACCAAGATGCCCTTATTGGCATCTTAGTCCCTATTGACTTTGACTTTCTAGTTTTCATGGTTTCAAATTTCTTTTTTGTGCTTCTATTTGCTACTTTTACTTTTCTATTACAATTTATAGAATTGTTATCTTAATTTTTTTCATTTCAAGTGTAATTGCAAACATAGGATATTGTGTTCATTGCACTTTATTTGGTTTATCCCTTACATGATATGTACTACTTGGTGTCCTACTACTAATACTATGGTGAGATGAAGTGCAAGACTCATTGCATCCCATGATAAAATACTCATTGTAGATCTTGGGTTATCAAGCTCTCTTACTTCTAGTGTTGGTATTAGTTCACTAGGTATGGACCATACCTTTGATACCTCTTTTTCTATGCCTACCTTCCCTACAAGTGTTATGCTAAGTGTTAAGACAATGGTTGATCATATCCCTCAAGAAAACATAATGAAAATTCATGAAGACCTAGCCCACTTACAAGATAGTGTGAGTAATGAAAAAATTTCCAACACCGTTATGCCTACCATAGATAGTATCCACTGCATGATGGAAAGTGATGAAGGAATAGAAGTTGTGTGTAACATAGCTCACATCTTTGGAAAACATCTTCCTTCTACCACTAGTGCTCAAGCTTCAAACAATGTGCAAAGACAACGAGGAAGTGAAAGTCCTCCCCCTTCAACTATAACTTCCATTCCCACCTATACCATTCCTCAAGTGACCACAACAATGCAACCAACTAGTAATATCCCTCCTATCTCGACCATTTCCACTAGTGCTCCTTATACATATGTGGAATCTAATCTTATATCTCCTCCCATGAACAATCCATCCACTAGACCTTCTAACACACCACCACTATATTCATCTCCATCTCAGATCACAAGTCATGATCCCATCATTAACCACCTCTTACAAATCCTTTCATTCATTCAAAATCAATTTTCCACTACAAATCAAAATCAAAATGGCCCACCTTCATACTATGTCAAGTTTCCACTATAAATCAAAATCAAAATGGTCTTTCTCTTATGATGCTTGGTCTGTTTTTCTTTGATTTAATGTTGCAATGTAACTTATGCATTCACTTTAGGTCCTAAATATTCAAATTATGGCATCTTGTGAAGGTGTTGTGAAGTGTTGTAACACATTTCTACACTTTAATAGACTTTTTTCATTACAATTCACCTAAAAATCACCTTCTCATCACTTATCAAGTCCTATTTTGAAGTGTTTTAAAGTCTTGTAACAAGATTTCATGCTTTTCTAGGCTTAATTTCACTATTTACACCTTTCTTATCCTTTATTTGACCCTTTTATGCACTCATAAGGCTTAATTAAGTGTATTTTTGAATGTAAGGTTGACAAATAACATTAAATGTGACTTAATTCTTTACACCCATTTACAAGCCCAAGGTGGGACCCATTCACCATGGGTGGCGAATGAGTCCCTCTTGGCTCCAAAATCAAAATATTTCAAAATTTCTTTCGGGTTTTTATTCAAAATTACCTTATGTTGGTCTATGATGATGTATCACTGGGTTATTAGGGCACAAAAGTGTATAAATAAGTGTTTTTCACTTCATTTTGCATCTCCTAATTCATTCAAGTATCTCCCCATTCACTTGCATTCACTTAACATCAATTTGCATTTGAGCACTTTGCATCATTCAATCAAGCATCTTGAAGTAGCCATTGACATAACTTCATATTTCTCCAACAAGTGTGTGGTGAGTTTAGGATATTTGCATGTTGTTTATTCATCTTTCCTTGTTCATTTCATTACATTTCATCATTAAGGGTTGGATTACCAAAGTGGGATTTGACCAAGGAAAATCCCTATATCCTAACCCTTAACCATTTTTCTCCTTTTGCATGTATGTTTGCTAAATTTTGTATGTAGATTTATCAAGCAATTAGGTGTTGAAAGATGGTAAACAAGTCAAAAAAGTGTTTCAAGTCAACTAAAACCTATTTCAAGCTTGGAGACAACCTACAGTCTATTTTCTACATATTCGACTTCATCAACCTAACAAGAAGACAAGTGCAGATTTGGAGCTACAGAATTGACCTTTGATTTCATAGAATTTTGGGAGATGAATAATTCACCATCAATGGGAAATGAGTCCCACCTTAAGGTTGAATAAGAAAATTTTGTCAGATTCTAGTTCTCGACAGCCAAAAACTAGTTTTTAGGAGTTTTTGCCAGTAGGACTCATTTGCCATCAGTGGAGAATGAGTCCCACTAGTGATTTTCACTAATTTCTTCTAGCATTTAGATCATTCCAAATTCATCATCCATTGCCAAGGTGCACTCTATTCAGCTTTCTTTCAATTATGTTTTGCATTTGTTCATATTTTAGTTCATTCTTGCATATCACATTGTGTTTTCAAACATTGCATATTTCATAGGTTTTGCATATTTAATTAATCAATTTCAATACTTAGTTGCATTTACAACATTGCATTTAGTCATATACATATCATACAATCCTCTATTTGAATGAACTAGTTCAATTTTTTAGTTCTCTCTCTCTCTCTCTCTTTAGGTGAAAGATCCTAAGAGTGCAAGAGTAGCCAATAGAAAACCTTTCAAAATTGTTGGTTCAATATTAAGAACTCTGGTGCCACAAGACATAGAGATCCCTATATTTGAGAAATATGGAGGAAAGGGAGATCCTGTTAATAATGTTAATGCCTTTACTACTTTGTGTAGTGATTTTATCCTTGAGGGAAAACTTTTGGCTAAGCTTTTTCCTTGATCCTTGAAAGACGTTGCATTGGATTGGTTTTATGCATTACAAAATAACTCAATTCATTCATTTAATGAAATTTTTGAAGCCTTTATTAACCATTTCCATGTGCATATGGTTCCTTAAATAACATTGGCTGATTTGATGAGATGTAAGCAACATGAGGGTGAAAAAGTCACTGACTTTATTTCACATTACCAATCAATTTATTCCCAAATCAGTGTGAAGATTCATGATTCTCACCTTTAGAAGATGTTCATAGAAAATTTATATAGTAAGATAAAAGACAAGCTTACCATGATGAAATTCCCTTCCTTCATGCACTTGTGCACTATCCTTCAAGATTATCAAAATTTCATAGGTAGTAGTTGTTAGTGTAGGTTTTTTATTCCTTATTATAAGGTTTTTCCTACACATTTATTTAAGCTTGCTTAGGTTAATAAAGCATGTTTAATTAGGTGAGAGGATTATGAGGTGTCACCTTCCTACATGTGAGCATCCATTAGCTATCTTGGGAAGATACTTTACTATCTTTAGTACGATAGATGGTTGCTCCTCATTGGTCGGTGACGCCACCTCTTCCCTCTCTCTAGTCTATATAAGCATGCTACCTAGCTTGTATTTTCATTCAATATTGGAGATAGTTATCTAATGCTATTTTTCCATTTGAACATTTCACATCAATCTCTTGGTATCGTTGTTATGCTGTTTCAATTGCTTTTTGCATTTACAGTATATGTTTCTAACTCTTTCAATTGATTCTGGGTAATAATCTATTTTACGGATTTTAACATGGTATCAGAGCAAGTTTTGTAAGGTTAGATTCTTTGTAGAGATCTTGTAAAATCCTTTATTCTCTTCTCTTGCATTATTTTTGAAGATTTGGAGAATCAAAAAGGATTTATGAAGATTCAAAAATCTTGTTTCTGTCAATCAGCTTGCATATTTTGTGTTTCAATCAGTATTGCAGGTTGCAACATGCCTTTGTTTATCTTAGGTAGCTGATACATCCTTTGCATGCCGTTTTTTGGTTGTTGGAGTCATTTTTTGTTGCTAAAGGCAACTGATTTACATTAGATCTACATCTTCTGTACCTAATCAGGAAAAACGCCTTCTAGGTTTTGTTCACCGCATCAAAAAACCATTTGGGTATCTTTTATTTTTTGCATGTAGCTTATATATTTTGCAGAATTGAACTCAGAAAGCTTCAGCCGTACCCCTCTCCATTGGTAGTTTCAGATTTGAAGACAGTTTTCAAAAGCTTCGTTCTTGCTCATACGGACTCCGTTTCTCACAAATTTTTTTTGATATTGGCTATTTTTTTGTGCTCTATGCACTGGTGCAGTTGTTTTTTGTTTTGGATGTAGATATTTTTTAGAAATTACATATTCTTAGTTGTGACATTGCGCAGTCCTCATTTTGGGAACTTCGAAAAGGCATAAATTTTGCAAAAAACTCAGATCGAGGTGATTATTTTTTTGAAAGTGAATGTTTTTTCATGTAGATTGTAGTGGTGTTGTTTATTTTACTAGGTATTGTGCCTAAGTTGTATTTTCAGCATATGCTCCTTTTGAGGATCTATAATAGCATTGAGATCAATTCCACTCAGTATTTCTTGCTGGTGGTAATTGTAAACACACTAAATATAAAGTGCTAAATCAAATTTTCTTGGGGGGGTTCTTTGATTGAGTGAAAAAGGGGGGTGTCTCGTGCATGTTCTTTCTTCATTGAGCTTTCCTTCCTACACAACAACAATCTTTCTTTCTACATTAAAATGGATCAATTAACAGTACCTGTACTCACACCTTACAAATACTATGAGTGGAAATCCAAGATTACTATACAACTTAAGAAGTTAGGGTTGTTTAGAGTAACTATGGGTCTTGAAACTGAACCATCTTTAATTGCAAAAAAGCCTAAATGGTTTAACAAACTTGATGAAGCTTTTGGAGCTCTATGTATGTCTGTATCTCTTGATTTACTTTTCCATATTGAGTCTGTTACAATGCCTAATGATGTATGGACTACTTTGGAAAACCTCTTTGGTGCACAAGATGAACTTAGAGGACATTTATTGGAGAATGAGTTGATAGGGTTAAATCCATGTAATTTTGATACAATTCAGGATTTCTTCACAAAACTAAAGGCTTTAAGATTGCAGTTGAAACAGTGTGGGATAGAAAAGAAAGATAGTTAGTTAATTCTTAGCATTCTTTCCAAACTTGGTCCTAACTACTCTGTGTTTGTTTCTACATTCTATGCCACAAAAAGTGCCTTGCTAACCACATATAAGATGCCTTCTTTAGATGATTTTGCTAGTGAACTCACTAAGGAGCAAGACAAATTGGTTCAAATGGGTACAATTAAGCCCTCTAAATCTCATGCCTTGACTGCAAATCAGGGCACTAAAGATCAGAAGGGGGTTGCTAAGAAAGAGAAGAAACAAAAGAACCAAGAAGAAAAGAAGCAAGAACAAACATCAATTGCTTCTAAAGCAATGAATAATGCCTCTTCTTCAAAAGGCGACAAGCCTAAGAAGGAGAAAATTCAATGTTATTATTGCAAGAAACTTGGTCATGATGAACATAAGTGCTTGAAGAAATAGATTGATCACCTGTCACATCTTCTTGAGAAGAACAATATCCAGGTGCCTGATTTTGTCAAACAAGTCTCATCAGAAGGGTCTTCAAAGAACACAGAAAAGAGTAAGGGGAAAGGAAAGGGAAAGGCCTTAGTTGCAAGAGCTTCTCAACTAGATTCTTGGGTAATTGACTCATGTGCTTCTCACCACATGGCCAATAGAAAGGAAAGCTTCTCATCCTTGGAGTCATGTTCTGTGCCTGATATTAATATGGGTAATGATACACCAGAAGAAGTTCTTGGGAGAGGGTTTGTTGACGTTGGTGATGGGATATTCCATGATGTTCTTTGTGTGCCTTCTTTGTCAACTAATCTCTTATCTGTCTACCAGATCACCTATACAGGTTCTGGCAAGAGAGTTGAATTTACACCTGATTCTATGGTTATTAGTGATCTTCACAATGGGTCTATAGTTGCTATAGGAAAAGTTGATAACCATTCTCAGCTCTATCACTTTTCTCATTTTTTTCCTGATTCTCCTTCACTGGCATTGCTCACTTACTCAGATGAGGTGAGTCATTTGTGGCATCAGCGGTTTGGGCACTTGAATTACAACTACTTACAGCAGCTCAGTCAACATGACATGGTTACAGGGTTGCCTTCTATTCGATTCTCTGATGGAGTTTGTCAAGGTTACATTCTTGGCAAGCATCCTGAAGAAAAATTTGACAAAGGAAAAGCATGGAGAGCCACACAGCTCTTGGAGTTAGTACACAGTGATTTGGCTGGTCCATTTCAGCATCCTTCATTCAGTAGAGCTAGATATGTATTGACCTTCATTGATGATCTTTCCCGATACACCTTTGTATATTTTCTCAAACAAAAGTCTGAAGTCTTTGAGTTCTTATGATATTGCTATCAGGATTCAACCATGTAGTTTCGAGTCAAACTCATTGACCCATGTTTCATGGAAAAATACCTCCTACTTATCTTTGAGTCTTTTCAGGAATTTAAAGCTTTTGCAGAGAAACAATCTGGGAAGGTTGTCAAGGTTCTGTGCACCGATAATGGCGGGGAATATGTCAACCAAAGGTTTGAGTAGTTTTGTGCCTCAGAGGGTATTAATCTTCAGCACATAGTTCCCTACAGTCCACAACAAAATGGAGTTGCAGAATGAAAGAATCGGTCATTGAAGGAAATGGCCAATTGCATGATCCACTCCAAATCATTGGCACCTCAGTATTGGGTAGAGGCCATCAACTGTGCATGTTATATCCAGAACCGGGTTCCTCACCGAGCTGTGAAGGGGGTAACTCCTTTTCAAGCTTGGACCAGTCAGAAACCCACAGTCAAGCACTTCCGAGTGTTTGGGTCTCCTGCATGGGCCCACATTCCAGTAGAGAAACACAAGGGAATGGATCCGCAGAGTAGGCCTTGCATATTTGTTGGCTATCTAGATGGTGTCAAAGGCTACAGGCTACTCCACCCTACCACACATGAGCTCTTCATTGAGAGGAGTGTTCAGTTTGAGGAAGATACTTCTTCTACCACTTCTCCATCCTTCATTCCCATGGAGACACTGTGACTTCATGATGATAGTTCTTCTAAGGATCTTAATCCTCTTGAGGAGTCTTCTTCCTCCACTTTAGATGGTGATGATGAGGGTTCATCTTCCTCCTCTCTTAGTCATCATTCAGAGGATGATGATTCTCCTCCAAATTCTCCTGCCACTGGGCCTCTTTGGGCTCGTCTGACTTTGGAGTCAGCAGGTGATTGGGTTGGTGATCCTTCAGATGCGAGATGAACAAGGTCACAGTTCAAGCAGGCTCCTCATCTCTTCTTTGCTTCAGCTTCTGATCCACAATTCTTTAGGGAAGCTTTTGGTGTCCCCGAGTGGGATGCTGCTATGCAGGAAGAGTTCAGTTCCTTATAAAGGAACCATACTTGGGATTTAGTCCCACTTCCTAAGGGAAGAAAAATTGTTTGATGCAAGTGGGTCTATCAAAAAAAATTTGCTGCAGATGGGTCAGTTGAAAAATATAAGGCTCGCTTGGTCGCAAAAGGATTCTCCCAAGTTCCTGGGATTGACTACTTTGAGACTTTTGTGCCGGTTGCCAAGATGACTTCAATCCGGCTTGTCCTTGCCATTGCTGCAGCCCATTGCTGGGACGTTCATCAGATGGATGTGAAGAGTGCCTTTCTTCGCGGTGACCTTTAGGAGGAGATATATATGGAGCAGCCACAGGGGTTCATCCAGGATCCTTCACTTGTTTGTTGACTTCAAAAGTCTCTCTATGGTCTTAAACAGGCCCCACGAGCCTAGTATGCCAAGATGGACTCCTTTCTTCTATCAGTTAGGTTCACTCGGTGCCATTCTGATCCGAATGTCTACATTTTGCAGCAGGATGATACTCTCACTTTCCTTGTTCTCTTTGTTGATGACTTGCTGATTACAGGGAGTTCCTCATCCACCATCAAGGTAGTGAAAACTGCCCTTCATGATCATTTTCTGATGTCTGACTTGGGTCTTCACTATTTCTTGGGCATTGAGATTACAGTCTTTGGTTGGTATCTTTCTTTCTCAGCCCAAGTATGCTCTTGATATGCTCTCTCGATTTCACATGGTTGATTGTAAGCCTGAACCAACTCCATTTCTATCAGGGGTCAAACTTGAGGCTTCTTGTGCTTCACCTAAGTTGGTTGATACTACCTTGTATCACCAATTGGTTGGGAGTCTCATATACTTGACTCACACGAGGCCTGATATTTCTTAAGCAGTGGGCCTAGTCTTCAGGTTCATGCAAGAGCCACATGAGCTGCATTGGAAAGCAGCTAAGTGGATTCTTCATTATGTATAGGGCACTCACAATTATGGGATTCATTTTGCAGCAGGCGTGGATATTGACTTGGTGGGATACACAGATTCAGATTGGGCAGGTGATTCTCAGGATCACAAGTTTACTTCAGGGTATTGCTTCTCTCTTGGTTCTGGTCTGATTTCTTGGTCGAGCAAGAAGCAGTCTACTATTACTCTTTCATCTACAGAGGCTGAGTATCAAGGAGCAGTTAATGCTGCTACTGAGGCCATTTGGCTTCAACACATTCTCACTAAGTTTGGCATTTCCTTTCGGAAGCCTACAATCATCTTTTGTGACAACCAGAGTGCTATTTAGATCTCTCGCAATCCGGTCCATCATTAGTGGACCAAACACATTGAGATTCACATGCACTACATTCAGGAGTTGATTCATGAGCAGGTTCTTGATCTTCAGTATTGTTCAACATCAGATTAGATAGTGGACATCTTCACCAAACCCTTCACTGAGAGAAAGTTCATTCATTTGCGAGCTTTACTTGGGGTGCGGAAGGTGTCCTCCTTTTAGGGGGCTTGTTAGCTCCTTCTTTCTTTCTCTCTCTATTCTTGGGGGGGCATACTCTCTTTTGTGGGGGGGGGCTACTTCTCTTTTGGGGAGGGGGATTTCATTGTACATGGGTACCTCATTAGGCTTGATTTTTCAGGACCCATCTCTGTACCCACCTAAGCTATGCTTAAGGGGGGGTGTTAGTGTAGGTTTTTTATTCCTTATTATAAGGTTTTTCCTACACATTTATTTAAGCTTGCTTAGGTTAATAAAGCATGTTTAATTAGGTGAGAGGATTATGAGGTGTCAACTTCCTACATGTGAGCATCCATTAGTTATCTTGGGAAGATACTTTACTATCTTTAGTATGATAGATGGTTGCTCCTCATTGGTTGGTGATGCCACCTCTTCCCTCTCTCTAGTCTATATAAGCATGCTACCTAGCTTGTATTTTCATTCAATATTGGAGATAGTTATCTGATGCTATTTTTCCATTCGAGCATTTCACATCAATCTCTTGGTATCGTTGTTATGCTGTTTCAATTGCCTTTTGCATTTACAGTATATGTTTCTAACTCTTTCAATTGATTATGGGTTATAATCTGTTTTACGGATTTTAACAGTAGTGAACTGAAAACCACCTCTACCTATCCTAAAAAGTATAAATCTTCAAGCCAAAATTCCTACTAACCTTTTAGAAGACAACATAAAATTTTCCTTCAACTAAATTCCACATCCCAACCTACCCAACAAGTTGATACCCAAGTATCTACTATAAGGAAGAGTAATCCTTATATCTTTGGGGATCCACGAAGATAATTCACACCCTTACCTGACACACTTCACAATATCATGACTCAACTATTAAACAAAAACATGCTTACATTACCTCATGTTCGACCCCTTGACCCTAGAAAACCATTACCTCCTAGCCTTAGAAATAATGCCTATTGTGCTTATCACCAACAAAAAGGACATGATACAGAACATTGCAAATGTCTTAAACATCTTGTGCAAAACCTCATTGATTCTAATTGTATCCAAATTGGAGGTGTAAATGACAAAGCTAATAAGTCTGTAGCTCCTCCCAACCAAAACTTGCAAGTCTTTACCAATCCCATGTCCAACCATAATATTTCATTTGTTAAGGCTAGTGAAACTAAGCCCGATGTGATGAATGTTGGCACGAATGATGAAAACATGAGCAATAATGAAAAAAATCCTATGGATACTAATGAACAAAGTCCTATTAATACAATGATAAGAGTGATTGACATTGAGTTTCATAAAAATAACCAAAATTCTTATTGAAATTACTTTCTCTTCAGAAGAAACAATCAAGAATGCACCTGATGGTCCTCTTTACATAGCTAGTGGAATCAATAATAGGCCCACTCCTGGGATTTTGATTGATCCTGTCTATGGAGAGAATGTGATCATAGAAGAAATATTATATGTGCATGAACTCACTCAAGATAGATATGATACACCAAAAGCATGGATTAAAATGCATGATGGTTTTGCTTGTGCTACAATGGGCTCAATCACACTCCCTTTACAAGTAAGACCAAAGAAATCAAATGCATCATTCTCTATCATCTCTAATTTGGATTAATTTTGTAACGCCAAGAAAGTGCACAAAGACAACAAAGAAGATTAGAAGGAAACATGCAATACTAAAATCTAAGATGCAAATCTAAATGTTAAGAAACAAATAACAAAGGAAAGTAATAACATGAACAAACTGAAACAATCTTACCAATTTCAAACGTATTTCCATGATTCATCTCGATTGCCCTTCTCCATTTTGCTTATGTAGTATAATTGCCCTCAGATTTTCAAGAGTTTGTGCAAGTATAACCTAAGATAATGATTAGCAAAACATCGAAGATTCAAGACAAAGTTCTCTCAAAAGTCATAAGAATTCACGAGAGAGATTGGAATGAAGAATGACAGATCAATTTATAGAAAATTGATTATTCGAATGACAGGCCAGGATTGAAAGATCAACGGACAGTTGAGATTAACAGATTAGACATGCATTATGATAACTGTCAGTAGTGACATGAGTGATACAAATTAGAAATAGAATTAAAGATTAAATAAATGATTTAATCTTCAAGTTTGGTATTCAAAAACAGAAGAATTATCTTTGCATGACAAAGATGAAGATTGATTAAAGCAACTCTTGTTCGAATGCACGCACATGGTTTAATTAATTAAATAAGAATATTTAATTAATCCGCATGTATATGCAATTGAGTTAGCACTTTAATTAATTAAATAAGAATATTTAATTAATCTGTATGTACATGCAATTGAGTTAGCACTGGACGATTGAATGATTTGACGAAGAGATTACTCGAGAAAGCCACTCAGACATCAAAGCAAGAGTTAACTGAGCGATTTGAATAGATCTTTGAGTTGAGTAAAAGTGAATACTTAGATAACTCACATAATTATCTAAAATATAGAAGAATGCGTTAAAATAGAATTAATGAATTAAATAATTCATTTAATTCAAGATTTGATATTCAAAGAATAATTAAATAAATAAGATTTATTTAATTATAGTTGAAATATGATAAAGGTAAATTAAATAAGAATTTATTTAATTTGACAAGAAGGATAAGGTTAATTAGTAACATAATTAAATAAAAAAAATTTATTTAATTAATCAGATAGAATAAAGAAAAGTGTGAATTAATTAAATAATTAAGATTATTTAATTAATAGAAGAATTAACAAAAGATGAATTAATTAAATAATTAAGATTATTTAATCAATAGAAGAATTAATGTTAAGATGAATTAATTAAATAATTAAGATTATTTAATCAAATAGAAGAATTTATGTTAAGATGAATAAATTAAATAATTAAGATTATTTAATCAAATAGAAGAATTTATGTTAAGATGAATTAATTAAATAATTAAGACTATTTAATCATGACCATGAAGAATAGGAATTATGAAGAATATTGAAGTCGTAGGCTTAGACCAAATTTCAGTGTCTACATTTGCCCCTCTTTGATACAATGTCATTTCGACATTGTGTCAAAGAAAATTGATATGAAATATGCCCCAGTAATGCCCCAGTGTAAAACAGGTGAAGGTATGCCTCCTCAGGAGGATAGGCGGGTTCAAAGAACATGAGTGTGCTCTCGAAATCAATGAGAGAACTAGAAGATGAAAGAAGAAAATGATAGAAGAAAATAGATAATGGTGGTGAAGATGTAGAAAAGAAGAAATGTTAGTGCGAAAAGAAAGATGAATAATAAAAGACTATGATGTTAGTATTAGCAATCTTTGATGTTTTGTTGTATCACAAAAGGTGTTGCACTTTATCATCATTGGGTGGGACTAATACAAATGGAGAAAAACACCATGATATGGCATAGATCAAGGTGTGCAAGGTCATCCACTTGCTAACAACAGTTAGTCGCAGACAAGTAGTGTCGTTAACTCATACTAAGGACACAAGTTGCCCCAGTCTTTTTGTCAAGACAAACCATAGACAACAAACAAAGAAAAAAAGATGGGTCATGAGACGTCATCGCTCCTCTAAATCCTTCATGGGACATCCTTGAGGAAACTAGTAACTTGACTCAAAATCAAATTTAAAAGACAGTCGACAGACAACAGTCAAAGAAAATAGAATTATGATACATCGTTGCTTCTCTAAATCCTTCATGGGACATCCTTGAGAAAGCTAGTAACATAATTCTGAGTCATAAAGTCAAATGAAAAGATAAGATAAATAAGTCAGAAAGTCAAAAAGCCAATAAAATATTTTCCAAAACTTGATTTGTTTGTTTGATTTGTGTTGATTGATAGAGCCTGATTTCAGGAGATACACATACCGGATAAGACTATGAGTCTGGTTTCGATGTTATGACTATCTATATAAGGCATGACAAAGCCTAGTTTCAGAAAGACATGTATCGTATAAGACGTTGAGTCAAATGTTGTTGATGTGATAACCTATGTAAGGCTATGTTTGATTGTTTGAGAATGTCGATTATGCAGAAAGGACTCATCCTGTACAAGACATAGATTGTTATGCCGATAGCTGTATTCAGGAAGGACTCATCCTGAATAAGATACCAGATGGTTGTCGTGATGTCTATTTCTAGGAAGGACACATCCTGTAGCAGACATTTGTTGATTTGTTTTGACTGTTTTGTTTGGGAAGTTTTTTTATTTGACTTAGAGACATTTTTGACTTGTTCACCAAATTGATGCATGACTTATGTGTGATGACAAACCCTAAAGGATTGACCTAGTGCAGCCTTGAGGGCTCATCAATTGATGGCCTTGCCTACATTATACATGCAGAGACCTCGTAGTTCGACTTGAATTTGACTGACAAGACTAACTACAAATAGAAGATGTGTGTGAAAGTGAATGTGATGAACCCCAATGGACTGACCTAGTGTGGCCTCGGGGGCTCATCAATTGATGGCCTTGCCTACGTTATACACGCAGAGACCTTGTAGTTCGACTTGACTTTGATTGACAAGACTGACTACAAATAGAAGACTTGTGTGAAAGTGAATGTGATGAACCCCAATGGACTGACCTAGTGTGGCCTCGGGGGCTCATCGATTGATGGCCTTGCCTACGTTATACACGTAGAGACCTCATAGTTCAACTTGACTAGTAACCTTGCCATATAGACATATGGAGTGAATTATGATTTTATACAGACAAACCTAAACGGACTAACCTAATGCCTCAGGGGCACATCGGCAGATGGCCTTGCCTATGTCCAGTCACAGAGGCAATGTAGTTCGACAAACGACAAAAACTGATAAGTGCGACTGACTTTGACTTTGTTTTTGGATTTTTGAAATGTTTTGATTTTTTTTTCTTTTTGAAGTTTTTTGATTTTTTTGTGTTTTCTCAGGTCATGTTGTGATTTTTTCGGAGTTTTCTATGGTTTTATGTCTTCAACAGAGCCAATATAAGAACCAATATGATGAATGTCAAGTGTTTGCCCCCAGTCGAGTATAAGACCAATCAATTATGAATAGGGTAAAATGGGGGATATGAAATGCACTTGATGTCAATCGTTCCAGGTTATGGGAAAGACTACCACTTATTATGAATGGTATATACAAGTGATGGATATGAAAGATAAGGGATATGTACAGGGATAGGTAGTATGTATAGGGATAAGGACTATGTACAAGGTAGTGGACTATGTACAGGGAAGTGGACTATGTATAGGGATAGATACTATGTATAGGGTAATGATGCCTATAAGCAAGTGAGCAAGCATGCACAAGAATCCAAGGACAACCATGATCTTGCCCCTAATCAAGTTGAAAACCAATTGACATGTGATGAGGATGGTGACAATGTTGTTTGGCGTGGGAAGGACACATCCTGAAACAACATGAGGATAACAATAATGTGACTAAAGGATCAAGGTTTGCAGCCAGGCTAGAAACAAAGCCAATGAATGTTTTGAATGATGCACTAGGATGCATAGAAAGATTGTATGGATTGGGCTTGTTGCATTTGGAATGACTTTTCAAGATTGGATGGTATGATGGAAGATCCTGAGACCATTGACAAGGTAAAAACCAAGGCATGTGATAGGTATTTCATATAAGGATAACTCATTTGAAAAAATGCTATGAAGGCTATGACATGATATTTCATGGATAGTGTATGACCAAAGGATAGACATATCAAGAGTTTTTCCAAAGCATGATTTATGTTTGCACCCCAGTCCTTATCAAGATCAAAGTAGGTGGGAAAATGGGCATGAGTGGAAGGGCTTAGATGGATAGAGGGAAATGTCATAATAAATGCCATATGAAGGGTATGGGAGATGAGACAACTTGCCCCCAAGTGTAATAGTCCACATAGATAATTTCTTACACATGACGTCTGTTTGCCAGGTTTTCATCATGGTACTTATCCAAAGTGCCATAAGAATGGTTTTCACTATTGGATGAAATTTTTGTCAACTTTTTTTTTTTGTTCTTTTGGTGTCACCAAGATGCCTGTTTGCCAAGTTTTCATCAAAGTGACTTTTTTTTCTTTTGCTGGATGGCCTTGATGCTTTAGATGATCACTAATTGTTCCAAATCCATTGTTGGTGTTGATGTAGAGACTGGTGCCATGATATGCTAATAATAACCTTGATGAAGTAGTTGTCTCGTCAGGATCATAGCACTTGCATACAATTGATTGATGTCATTGTGATCGTTGTTGACATTAAAGTTGGCCTTATCAAAATACACACATCGTGATAGAGTGCCATGGGAGTCCTTACAATAAAGAGTTGCTGCCAAGATGCAATGGATTTGTGATGTAGGATTTTTAGACTTTAGGCGAGATGTAGGATTATGATGGATGATGGTAGATGCATTTGGCAATTTAGATGTAGGAATTTTCATTTGCCAAATTTGGGGTGATGGATGATGGAGACTGGGTTTCAAATTGGGATAATTTTTGGAACCATAACTTTTATATGCCTTGTATGATGACCATTTTGAAGGAGGTGGGAATTTATTATATGTGGGAGTCCTCTTTTCTTGTAGCTCCACATTTTGATTGACTTTTACTTTTGAACTATTTTCTTTGCTTGATCCATTTTTCTTTGGGATCCATTTTAACTTTATTTGTCCACTTGGATTTTTGATTGATTCAATAGCCTTTGATATTTGATTTTGAACATTGAATTTGTAAGACTTTTTTTTTTGTTGGTTCCAAATGGAAGGTTTATTCATGTTGGAATGACAATTTATAAGATGGATGGAAGGAGTGTTGGAAACAGCCTTATGGTAAGAACTACTCATGTCCTCCATTTTGATGTTTGTATTAGATAAATTTTCCCCCAATATCGAGGAGGTACCATTAACATCATTAGATTTATTGATTGAAGAATAACGAAGACCTTGATGTCTAGGATTTGCTTGAAACTGTACTGGTTCTAGAATTCCTTGCTCGTGTATGCCTAGTCCTTTTCCTTGATACTGCATGCTCTGACAAATTCTGTTTGCGATGGGGTATTTTTTGTTTTGAAAGAAAGATGCTAACGCATCATTGTTCATGTGGAAACTGTTACTTGGAATCTTCTCCTCTACAAGAAAGCCTGATTTGATAAAAGTGGATGATCCTAGTTGATAGGATGTCTTAGCTTCATTGACATGTTGGATATCTTTGATGTGATTTTGTGACATATTAGATTCAGAGGATTCTACTGGTGCTTCCAAGTCGATATTGAAACTGTCTTTATGGTCATTGTCATAGAGTCCAATGAACTCAGCTATAGCTTGATCATTTGCAAATATATCCAGAGTAGGAGACTCTCGTTCTAGAGGAATATCATCTATGTGTCCAAAGGAGGCAAGTGTCTCATTTTGGGAAATGGATGCACTTGGTACTTGGATAGGGTTGTCTTCAAATTTTTGATCATGAATGGCATAGAGGTCAAGGAGTGGATCATTTTGGACTTCTTGCTCAATAGTTGTGTCTTGATCAAAGACATGTTTGTCTTGAATAATATGGTTGGGAATGGAATCTTGATCAAGGATAGGTGTATTTTGGATGCCATGATTATCTAGAAGGACTTCTTGGATGGACTTAAAGATAGGGTCATGGGATAGACTACTTTGATCTTGACAGGAAGGTGAAGCCATGAAGTCATGCTTTGGACTTTCCATTTGACATGTATCCTTAAGTTTAGTAGATGGGATGTGACGTTGGAGACCATGAATATATGCATTTCCATGACTAAATGTAGATTGAGATGGAGTGGCTTGGAAGGGATTAGTGGATGAAGGACTATGATAGGATGTGGAAGATTGGAAGGGATTAGTGGAAGGTTGGTTTCCCTTGTCAAGGTTAGGATAAAGGTGATAAGTGGACATTTGTTGTGGATTCATGGCATGGATTATGCTAAGGGACTCTTGATAGTGAGGGTAGATGGATGGAGGACTAGGACATATGAATTGTTGGTAGGAAGAGTATGTAGGTAGTTGACCATGGGTTGACATTGGTTGGCATTTGGATTGGATATATTGTCTTTTGAAGTCTGTGGCTTGTTGGAATTGACCATTATGGAGTAACTAGTATTCAACTTGACTAGCACACATATCAAGGTAAATTGCAGACATGGTGATGAGGTTATGATGAAAGGTGGAGTATGAATAAGATATGTGATATGAGAGCTAAGGTATGACAATGCGAAGAGTGACTTAAGTCTAAGGTATGCAACCTAAGCTATGTTTTTTGGATTTTGTAAATGCAAAATAAGGAATGTTCTAGGATGACACTAGTCTAAAATCTAAAGATGCAAAGTCTAAGAAAGGTTCTAAAATAATCAATTCTATAAACCCAATACGGAGGGACCAACTACCTAAAGTCTAACCAAGGCGTCAATTTAGTTAAGTCAAGGAACCAATGTAGGATGAGGATCAAAGACAAGTTGAGTTTCCTAACTAGAGTGATGAGCTAGGAGGACTCTCTGTAGGAAAAAGGATAAATTGATAAAACTAGGTTCAATGACAAATTTCGTTGACACTATAACTTTTCTAGAGTGTAGATGGTGGACTAATCCTAAAGCTTATAAAAGTGACATTTCTGGAAGTTTAATGCAAGGTAATATGTATTCTAAGATGAAGCTAAACCCTAAATTAAGACAACTATGGTAATGACCAAATGAACCTAAAAGATGCAAAATTGAGCAAATCATTTCAGGTTTCTGTTCAAGGACTATTTGTGTAAGGATAACTGAAATTGGTATAATCGTGTTGACTGGACAGTGACGGTGAATTCTGGTTTTCTGATAAGCAGACAGATACATCGCAGGATCTCACAGATGCAGCCAAGTTTACTAGTTGTGGTTTTCTAGTGATCAATTGCATTTCTCTGGTAAAGTTCAATGTGTGACTCTGACAGATGCGGTTAACCTTCTAATAGATGCGACTCTAATTGACTGATACAACTCGAAGTTAAATAGATGCGACTCGTAATAACATATGTGACTCAAAGTTAAACAGATGTGACTCTAAAAATCAATTGCGACCTTCTGGTGAACAGTTGTGACTCTCTATGAAACTTTTAGTGACCTAAGATTTAAACTAACTCCGTTTTCTGTGATCAAATTTTGGAAAACAAGAACAATCATAAGACAAAGTGTTTTTAGTTTTGATTTTGGACTCAAAAAATGTTTAAGTTGACAACAGACAAACACATCCTAATAGGCCAAAGGCCTAGGGTTTTTATACTTAGTATAGCCCACCGAAAAACCCTAGATTGGTGATAAACACCTTTCCTTCTCAAGAGCAGATAGCTTAGAAATTTGGTGGCATTGGCTCCCCTTCACGGCTCATTAACGTCTTTCGAGCACACTAATTTTGAATTCTTTAGTCAATAACCTCCCAAGAACTGCTATCTCTACTCAAGGGGATCAATAGTGAGTAATCTTTGGGCATGATACTGTACCCTACACTATATCAAGCAACGGCCAATAGAATGGTTGGTCTCTAAAACAAAAGGTGTTTAGTACGGGCATTCCATTCATGGGACATGATCCATGCGGCGGAGTCCCCTTTCAGACCCATCTCGTCAGAACCACACTCGTGATTCTTGGGGTTTGCCCAAGAACCCACTTTTATATACCAGCTGGAAATCCCTCAGGTTCAGGGTGCTACCAGTCTAAGTCGTCCTAGGGTGAGTACTTTTTCCCACCAGAACAGGCCCAAATTCTAGAGTTGGTAACCATTTCTCTTACACCCAGGTTCGCACAGATGTGCAAGGGGAGAGGATACTTCGATGTACCAAATCATGAAGGTAATACACAATTGTGCTTTCACACCAAACACAGTAAACACTTGTTAATTTTAATCCAAATGAAAGATTTGCTACACTACCAAACAATTTGTTTCAAAAGTTTAACTAGGGTCTTTGACATGCATTCTACAGAAAGATTCATTAGTAGTTTTCAATATTGTCTTCGTTAATCGTCCTGCAAAAACTTGTTAACTCCTCAAGATACATGCTGAAAATAGAAGATTAGTACAAAAAACTTAAATGAAAACAACAAACTAAAACTAGTGATAACTTCCTCAAAGCTAAACAAAATTTTAAATCGTAGATATCTATGGAAAGCTAAAGAATAGACCTTCAAAACCCAGAAAATGTTTTGCAAAATCCTACAAGACAAAAGCGTTATAAACAAAAGAAAATTCGCGTTTTAATAGTTAAAGCTTTAAAAACTCCGATCACTAAAATGACCATACCTTTCTCAAATCTTAACAAAATTTTAAACCATTTTAAGTTCTGGAAAGCTGAGAACAAGATCTACAAAACCCAAAAAATGTTTTAAAATATTTTATTTGCCCATTTTTCCGTGCTCAAAAGAAGGTGATGGGATTTTGTATGAATTCTTGGCTGTAACCTGCAAAACAACGAAAATAAACAAGAAAACACACAAATTTCTCTACAATTCACGTCAGGTTCACCAAATGTAACGCCAAGAAAGTGCACAAAGACAACAAAGAAGATTAGAAGCAAACATGCAATACTAAAATCTAAGATGCAAATCTAAATGTTAGGCAGCAAAGAACAAAGGAAAGTAATAATGTGAACAAACTGAAACAATCTCACCAATTTCAAACGTATTTCCATGATTCATCTCGATTGCCCTTCTCCATTTTGCTTATGTAGTATAATTGCCCTTAGATTTTCAAGAGTTCGTGCAAGTATAGCCTAAGATAATGATTAATAAAACATCGAAGATTCAAGACAAAGTTCTCTCAAAAGTCATAAGAATTTGCGAGAGAGATTGGAATGAAGAATGACAGATCAATTTATAGAAAATTGATTATTCAAACGACAGGCCAGGATTGAAAGATCAACAGATGGTTGAGATTAATAGATTAGACATGCATTATGATAACTGTCAGTAGTGACATGAGTGATACAAATTAGAAATAGAATTAAAGACTAAATAAATGATTTAATCTTCAAGTTTGGTATTCAAAACCAGAAGAAGTATCTTTGCATGACAAAGATGAAGATTGATTAAAACAACTCTTGTTCGAATGCACGCATGAGGTTTAATTAATTAAATAAGAATATTTAATTAATCCGCATGTCCACGCAATTGAGTTAGCACTGGACGATTGAATGATTTGATGAAGAGATTACTCGAGAAAGCCACTCAGACATCAAAACAAGAGTTAACTAAGCAATTTGAATAGATCTTTGAGTCTAGTAAAAGTGAATACTTAGATAACTCACATAATTATCTAAAATATAGAAGAATGCGTTAAAATAGAATTAATGAATTAAATAATTCATTTAATTCAAGATTTGATATTCAAAGAATAATTAAATAAATAAGATTTATTTAATTAAGTGATGAAGGGATTTTAAATGAATAATTAAATAAATAAAGAATTTATTTAATTATAGTTGAAATATGATAAAGGTAAATTAAGATTATTTAATTAATAGAAGAATTAACAAAAGATGAATTAATTAAATAATTAAGATTATTTAATCAATAGAAGAATTAATGTTAAGATGAATTAATTAAATAATTAAGATTATTTAATCAAATAGAAGAATTTATGTTAAGATGAATTAATTAAATAATTAAGATTATTTAATCATGACCATGAAGAATAGGAATTATGAAGAATATTGAAGTCGCTGGCTTAGACCAAATTTCAGTGTCTACAAATTTCATGTGAAGTTAGGCTAGAAATGGCTTTGCTCCATGAATGTGGTCTCATTCGCTGTCCACAAGTGCTTAAAGTTTCTAGTCAACAATGGAATATTCACTGTGAACCATAGTGGCTTTAAACCTCTATCTTTCCATGGAAATTTTTCCTTAGATTATTTTTTTCCTGAGCCCATGGAACCTATAAGACCCCGTGAATACTTCCTTTACCTACCCTACCAAAATTTCAAAGAAAAATGCATAGCCAAGTTATCCCTTGAAAATATGCCTCCACCTATACTCAAACCTCCACCCCTTGAAGAAAACATTAGCGAGCTTAAATCCCCCCCGACAAACCAAGACCCATCCATAAAAATTCTTTTCCTATTTCCTAAAAAAAACCAAGAGAAAACCAAAAAAGTCCTATTCTACCTCCTAAGCAAATTTATAAAGCCAAAACCAAGAGAAAATCAAACAAGCCCTAATCTACCTCCTAAGAAAATTTATAAAGCCAAAGAAAAGTGGTTGAACAACCTTCCATGGTTTCTTTCATTCTTCCCTCACAAGAAGAAAAGGAACCTATGGTGTAAAAACCTGCTCTTACACAAGTACAACTTGAAAACCGTAATAAAAGAAATAGAAGTGCTAGAGAGCATAGGCGTAGATGTCGTGCTATTGCTCAAAAAATGAATGAAGAGAACATTGAAAATAAAAATTCAAACTTGATAGAAGCAATAAATGATGACCATCCTCTCTTACTAGAACAAACAAAACTTATGTCTCCAACACGACAAGGACCAACACCTTCTATGGATATTATAATTCATCCTCCTATTGCGGTTAACTTGGATGAAGATGAAGAAACAACTAAAATTGATGAACAAGTGCATAATGAGCTGAATTTATTATTTTCCTCTTCCATGAGCTTAGACAATAAAAACCATGATGATCCTCCTAAACCGAGTGATGCACCACGTGTTGAACTTGGTGAATCTCCTAGTACAACACTTGATCTTGTCCCTCTTGCTAGTGATTTACATTCTGCATATTTTGAACAAGACTAGGATGTGAATGAACTGCTGGATGGTTGACTTGAATATGCTTTACTACTCTTTTTTATTTTCCTATTTTTCTTTCTTTTAGTTTCATTGCATGTGCATATTGTGATCCCCCATGCTATTTTATTTGATGTTTCCTCTCTATGTGCATTCCTCTATTTGTACCTTCATTCTTCTATATGTCATAAACTTTTTCCTTTTCATTGATCTTTTCCTTTCATTTACATGTTTCTCTTGTGTTTTCCTTTTTGGGATGATGCAAGGTATCGAGACACCATATGTCTCTTCCATGTTGACCCAAAATATTTTTCTTTTTTTTTTGCTCTCTTTGTGTCATTCTTCTAGTTCTATGTGTATTTGGGGAATGATGACAGTTCTGAGCTCTCTAATATCATTGTAGCAAAGATATATACTGACCCTGAATCCATAGATCCCTTATGTGTTTCTAGGGGCAACCCTCTTTTCCCTTTTCATGTTTTAACTACTTTGAAGTAATTTCTCACAACATGGTGTTAGAAATTTATTTAAAGTGGGGGCATACATTGGCATTATTTTGGCATTATTTCATTTGCATTTTTCTTTTTCATGTTCCTTGATGTGATTTTCTTATTTCATGTGCGATGTATTTTTCTATTTGTGGTGACATTGGGAGTAATTTCCTTCAAGAGCTTGATTTATCCTAGCATATTACATTCCTCTTAGTGGTGGTGAAATGCACTACATCCCCTAAGTTGCAAATATTTTATCCTTTGATTGGTCCTCTCTTGGAGACATTAGGAACAATGTCCCCTTAGATTAAGACATCACATGAACTAAGCAAAATCCCTTCGAACATCCCTCTTTCTTATTGCATTTCCTTTTTGTACCTTATTAAAGTCATGGAGGTATGGGTTTGATATGGTCCCCTGGGGCTCACCTAGTAAACAACTAGCTTCACTAGCCCTTATGAGCATACCATTTTGTACCTTATTAAAGTCATGGAGGTATGGATTTGATATGGTCCCGTGGGGCTCACCTAGTGAAAAACTAGCTTCAATAGCCCTTGTGAGCAAGAATTTTTGTCTTTATCATAGTCATGGGGGTATGACTTTGATATGGACTTCTTGGGGCTCACCTAGTGGACAACTAGCTTCACTAGCACTTGTGAGCATTTGTTTTATTTGCATAGTGGATAGCACATTCCACTTGTAAACCTCTTTTTGGACAAACAATTTAGACCCGGTCCATAGTGTAGTGGATGACTAGTTGAAGCTTAATCTGTAGAATTTTTCTTTTCCCTTTTTTTCCTTTTTCTATCTTTGATGGTGTATGTTTGCAATCTGGTTATGGATTCATATATCATCCACATATGTTTTCCTTTGTTCTTATGTTGGTTTTTGTTAGGATCTTGATCCTAGAGGCTTTTCCACCCTCTTGGTTATTGTCATCCTATCTTACCAACATTTGTACATTGGAACCCCTCTTGATTGCGTGGTTGGCTACTTTAGTGTGAGTTTGAAGAAATTTCATCCTCTCACTAAAGTGGGGGCTAAATGTAGTGTAGGAAAATGCATACCCTTGTATTTTCACATTTTTTTGGGCCTACCTTGCTTTTTTTATCCTTATTTATGTCATAATTGGTCCTATTTTGCATCCACAATCTTAATAAACTATATCTTTTTTTGGCTAATCCCAACAAAAATCAATGGATAAATGATAATTTAATGATTTTGTTGGAGTGTCCCTAATTTTTGGGTTGGGACTAAGATGCCACCTAGTGCATCTTTGTCTTCCAAAGGTCTTGGGATTCTGATTTTAGGTGTGCCTTAAAGAGGTCCCTTTTTGGAGTCTGTGCCCTAATTTTCATGCCTCTGAACTAAGACACCACCTATGGCTTCTTAGTCCCCCTTAAGGTATTTTTGGTATTTAATTTCAAATCTTGGTGGGATATAGCATCCTTTAATTAATGAATTCATATGTTGGCTTGGTGTGGTGTAATTTCAGGATATTAAGCATGGATAAGTATAAATACAAGGTTCCTTCCTCTCATTTTCATATAACAAGATAGCAAGAAATCTAAGTAAGAATTCAAGTATTCAAGCATTCAAGTGAAATTCATCAAGCATTTGGAGCCATCATCGAGATTCAAGCATCATAGAAAATATCTTATTGCATCATGTGTGTTTTTGAGCTAACATTTGTGATGTAGGGTTTTGATTCAAGCAAGAAACTCAAGTTCATATCTATCAAGCATTTCTTTGATTCAAGATCCATATCCAAGCTAGTCATTTCACACAAGTTTGTAGATTTTATAGCAAGGGTTTGGTGAGTTGTAACATTGCATGTTGTTCATTCATCATTTCCCTCAATTTCATTTCATTTTAAGGTTTAATTAGCAACAAGGGGTTTGACCAAGGAAAACCCCCATTCACTAACAATCAACAAGTTTTTTCCTTGTTGTGCGTTTGTGATTGCAGATTTAGGTTGAAGACTTGAAGATAATTTGAAGTGCAAAGTTACAAAGTTGCAAAGTTGCATTGCATAGTTGAAATCTTCACATAAACTCACCTACAAGCCAAATTCAGAAGTTTTAGAACTTGAGATTAGAGAAGAAGGGAGTGTAGACATCAAGCCTCAGGATCACTTTCGAAGATTTTAGAAATTGAGATTAGGACTAAGATGGTAGCAAGGGATTCTTAGTCATCCAATAGAAGTGGAATTTTGTAGAGATTCTTTCAGATCCTATTCTGACATCCAAAGATTGCACATTTTCCCAAAAAAATGGCATTGGGACTAATAAGATAGTAAGAGTGTCTTAGTCCTCCATAGCACATTTTGATAACTTCTTTGCATTTTTGGAATCCTCATTGCATTTCTAGACTTCCCAAGTACACACATCCTAACTTGTTGTTGCATAATTTCATCATTTGCACTTATCATTTAGATTTCATTATTAGGTTTTGTGAGTTGAATTCTTACTTGCATTTTCCAAGAATTTTCTTGGTGGTGAACCCATCAAATCTCAAAAAACGCCCTTCTAGGTCTTCCTTGTTGAGAATTGACTCACCTTGTGAGGTTGATAGTCAATCCAATTAGGAACATTATTGAGTGACAATAGGAGAATAGTGGGCCCTCCCCATCCAATTTTTCTTATTGTTTATATGGTTATTCATTGCCTTGTATCAGACTCTAGGCTCAATAACTCTTCTTTTCCTTTCTTCGATTGGTACTCCCGAAAGGTAGCCAACACTTGTTGCATCCACTCTTTAGAAATTTATTGATTTACCATCCAACTATATTTGAGCTTGGCATAATTTTCTGATATCTAGAGGATGTTTTCATTCCTTTGCATCTTCTTTGTTTCATACTTAACCATGGCATTTCTGCACTATATAATCTTATCAATGAATTCCCTATTTAACAACTAAACAAGGTCTTTATTTACCTTTTCAAGCCATTCCTTGAAAGCTTTCAATTCCTTGCCATCCTATTGTGCTAGTGTTTCAATGAAACTTTGATCTCTGTCGATCAATTTATTACATTTGTCAGCGACTTCTTCAAATCCTTCCACACATTGCATTAAGGTGTCACCTTCCCAATTCATTTGTTTCTTCCATTTGGCACACATTGTAATCTCTTGTTTGGTGATTATTTTTCACTTATCAATTCTTGGACATTTGTCTAAATGATAACTTTTAAACTTCACCTTTCAACATCAATTTTATCATAGAGAAACTTGCATTCTCCTTCTAATCTCTTAGATTTTGGACACCAATGGTATTCCTCCTTGTATTTCTTAGTTATGTCTATGATCAATTCTTCTCCTTGTTTTACCAAGTGCTCCATCTATTCTTCATACACACTCATTTTATTGTGAAGTGCTATTATAACATCCACTTGCTCTTGTGACATGACCACTAGATTCTGAGGCAACTCAGCATGTGCTTGGCCAGATTGGGCTAATGATACTATAAAACTTTCCAAATGGGAAATCCATTATTTTAGTTCTCTATTCTTTTGTTTAATTTTTTGCAACCTGGAAACAATTGTTTCCAAATTCGTCTTCATTTCTTCTAATTCTTGTGTCCAAGATGAATATCCAACATTGATACTCATTAATCTCTACTCCTTAGGCATTATTTCATGTTTTTTTATCCACAACTAGAGTAGCTATATGGAGTGTTCTACCTCCATCTGCATTTTTCTACAAGACATGTTTCATTTTCACTCTTCACCTAGGTTTAGGAGTTTCCACTTCTTGGGTTAAGCTCTTGAGATCTAGAGGTACCAATTCCACTTCCAATGGGGAATCCAATTCTCTAATTAACCAATTAGGTGCATCTTCATTACTTTCTACCTCTGTAACATTTATTTGTTCTTGGTTTTTGGTACCCTCAAAAAATCATCCTCTTATATTCTCAACCTCGCCTATCACATTCTCCAGGATGGGAACATTTTCAATATTCAATGGCTTGGATTCTGGATTGCTAGGATTCACCACTATCTCTTCATTTCCAATACTTACATTTTCCTTTCCAGCCATGTGTTCTATATTAGTCTTCGAGGCTTCACTTCCTTCATGTTCTTCTATATCAAGATTCTCCTTATTCATCACCCTATCATCGATACCTTGTGAAGGTACTATTTCTTCAACTTCAACCTGGTCTTCTCTTCTCTTCAAATACCTACAGTTTTTCAACATCCTTTTCAATATCCCCTAGTAGAAGCTAGGCACTAATTGTGTCTCCAATAACAATATCATCAATAGGAATATGTGCTGCAGTTTCCCTTGTTTCTTTTCCAAAAAGTATTTCAAGGTTTCCTACCTCTGGGGCAAGTGTTTCTCTTAAAAATTATTCTTATTCTATATCCATAGGAATTAACCCTCCATTTATCATTGCTTCCACCATTGGTTGTACCATGGGCTCCTCTTTAGATTTCTTCTCTTTAACTCACTCCATCATGGCACCTTGTTTTTCCATTTTTTCCCTGATTTGATTTTCCTTAAACTTTGAACTCTCATCTAGAGCCATAGGAGTCTTTCCCAATGTTTACTTTACTACAACCATATTGAATAAAGGGGGATAAGTAAATAATGATGCAACCCTAAAGGATGTAGACCTTGTTTGAGCATGAGTATTCATCTTCATCCTTACCTCTTCATCAATCATTGGTTGAATCTGTGGCTTTTCCATAGAAGTAGGTGTCGCTTTCAGCTTCTTGACCTTACTTGGTCTAGTTTCTTTATGCCAGCTAGCTAGCACTGTAGACATGCAAATAATCCTAATCAACATTATGCATCTAAATCTGATCAATTAACATCACTTCTACTATTAATTAAGTAATTAAGTTTATTTGATTAATTCACTTCCTGCTCACTAATGTTCATCATGTTTAATTAAATAAATCAATTTATGTAATTAAAACCATAAAGTCCTCTCATCTGATTTAATAAATCAAAATATTTAAATCAAATGTCATAAACTCCTAATCCCTTAAAGTTGATTAATTCTTAATTAATTAACTCCTAAACATTATTACCCATTCTCTAGCTTTTGACTCAACCCTGGTCAAACTAAACCCCTAATTAACTAACCAAGTTGCACATGAAATTCATTTCTTTTAATTATCTAATACCTTATTTATCCTCGTAATGGCATATTCCTAGGAATATTCCTCTCAACTATCTTATTCAATTTCCCTCCAAAGGTTTCAAATAACCTCTTACACATCCATAAATACCTCTTACATTCATTTACTTCTGATTACATCCTTTCAAATCCTCAAATATTTTCATTTATTCCTCTTACATGCATGCTAATGGGTGTTTTTGCACCTTCTCAACATATGAAACACACAAGTATGCTACCTCTCTTGAAAGGTAATTTCTACAACTATGTTTTTATAAATCACCCCAAGGTCTCTCAGGTGTCAAGTCATGACAATGGTTTGAATGATTCAGTTGGTTGATGTGATTTGTTGGTAATCACCAGGTTGCCTTTATGGTTCACAAAGCATGGGAAGTTGGGTTTGAAAATGGATTTTCAAAGTATTGGAGGTGAATGAACAATGGCTACCCACTCAGAATAGAAAGCTAAAACTCACTATGTTCATCAGATTTAGTATTGTTGTGATGCTTGGAATCCTACTCTAACAAAGATCTAAAAGAAATAGAAAAAGAGGAAAGGGTTGATAAATTTGTTCTAAATCTATGCTATGGATGAACAATAACAATGGAGGATGCTATAGTAGAAAAACTCCCATAAAACTAAGTTTTTCTTGACCAAGAGGGACCTACAACTACACAAAACTAGTTCAATCTGTTCTGCATGTTTTGCACACACACCCTGCCGAGGGCAAGGATCCCCTTTCTTTCTCTCTTGATAAATCATTTTCACTCCTGACCAACTATTTTACTCTTGCCTCATTTTGTGTTCTTCTATTCCTGAGCCTAAGCTAGTCACATGCCTTAAAACAATCAAGCATCCCTTGACCAAACTCACCTACCTAAATTTTTCTAAGTCTTTTACCTTTATGGAAGTTTCGTTGTGGGTTTCCATGTGCAAGTTGGTGGCTATGGGTTTTTGTCTACAAAATTCCATCTATGTGTTTTTGTCTGTGAGTTTATGTCAGTTTTCTTCTACTAAGTAGTGGCCAATGTTGAACTTCCACCCACATGGTGGGCTCTGCACCTAATTTCTCCATCCAAGCTTCGACCAAGTGGCTATCACCCCTGGTGGACCTGCATCTATGGGTCTCCCTTAGCGGGCCAACATGCTCATTTCATTGTTCCTTGTGACCTTCAGCGTGTGCCTTCCCAAAGTAGAATTTTCACTCATTTCCTCTGCCAAGGGTGTCCCGGCAATGGACCCTTTGACTTCCACTTTTAAAATGTTTGCATCTTAAAGAAGGGTGTGAAATTCAAGTTTTCAACATCTACAGCCCATAAAATGAATTTTTCCACATACCCAAGGAGGTTTGAATCAAATTCATAAAGTTTTTAGACATTGTGGAAATTTTGCTATAGGTTTCCATCTGCGGGTTGTTGGTTGTGGGTTTCCATCTATGGGTTTTCGTATACGGAAATATGTTTGTGGAATACCGTTTGTTTTACTACACTGGGCCCTCTAGCTTCCACATCCTAAATTTCCACATTTATCAAAATGATTCAAATATTAAGGAAATATGTCTAGGAACTCTTTCTCCCCCTTTTCCCATGTGCTAAAATTGAAAATCTCAAATTTACTATGTTTGTGACTTTGTAGAAATTTCATTGTGGGTTTTCGTGTGCAAGTTACTGGCTATGGGTTTTTGCTCGTAGGTTGCCATTCGTGGAGATGTACATGTGGGATGTCGTCCACCTTTAGCTGCTACTTAATAGCCAAACATCAATTCCCTTCCCATTAGCTACACACACACTCCTTGTACCCACATGAGCAAAAGAGGTTTGTTTTGACAAAGGGAAGAAAATTGAAGGTGGTCCATCACTTATTTTTGCACATGCCAAGTGACCTCAAGCCAGATTTACCTTGTGATCATACCATGTAGAAAATGGCATGTGTGTTGACCTATGTGGACTTTCATCTATGGGTAGCCCTTACTCCATCACCATTCCCTAACATCTAAGCACTTGTGTCTTCCCATATGGTGAGTTTCATAGGACTAGTTTTCCTTTGCTCTATTGAAGTTCAACAAACACCAAAACTTAATTTTAGGAGCTTGATGTGGGCCTACCTATGTGGAATGCCGTCCCTCTGAGGTCGTTCCTTAACAACAAACATTTGACGATGGCCTGACAACTTCCATCTGCATGTCCCAGAATGACCACACTTTAGAAATAAAACCTAGTTTCCAAAACCACCCACGTGTTCCACAGTGCAGAACTCTGTCTACACATCTCTGTCCCCTAAAATATGCTAACTTAACAACTAAGTTTAAATGTCCTTCCATCTAGTGGCATCCACACATATCTAACCTACAAAACATTAGGATGAAACCTAACGATGTCAGCCATCCTGCAACCTAACATCTACACATGCCAAAGTTCCTCATGAGGAATTTGATCACCAACTTACTAATGTAGAACCTTTGTTGTAGGTTTCCGTGTGCGAGTTGTTATCTGCAGGTTGTTGGCTACGAGTTTATGTCTGTCGGTATCCATGGCTTCTTAGATAACTACCTTCCTTCTAATGGCTTCCAGCTTGGAAAAGCCCACACTATTGATTGTACATTAGCCTAAGTGATTTAAATGAACTATGAGTGCTAAATAATGATAAATTTTATGATCTTTCAAGAATGCATGAGTGGATCTAATGCTCGATTTATAGGGTTTGATTAACACTTGCTCTAATTTACATATGAAAGCACTTACTACATCTTTTTCATGCAGGATTTATGGAACCTATTGTGGTTCCATCAGGGAGGCCTGTTGAGAAAGCCATCAAAAGAGGAGGGTAGAACAAGGGGAAAACACATTGCTCCAGTCATTATTCATTTTATTCTTGCCTCTCCTCCTAGCACCTATCAATATAACAAGCGCTAGAAGAAGGAATAGCTAACATATGAATGTGAAGTTAGTGTCGAAGAATTAAAGAGTTGTCCACCGAGATCAGGAGTAACATATCTACTTTTTAGTGACATGAATCTGCAACAATATTCAATGAAGAAATGTTCTAAACACATCAACAAAAGGGCATACTTTGATAGTTTCAGCTAGAGTAGGGAAGACAGTCACTATAGGACAAAACTGCTACAACAAATAAAAGAGAAAATAGGCTACAAGAAAAAACAAAGAAGAGGACAAAATATTCTATTTTAAATTGTGAGATATTGGGGCTAGGTGAAACCCTAACTTGTAATTAATCTTGGCCACACAATGTAAATCAATCCTGGCCATTCATTCTCCTTTTGGAAAACTATAAATAGGGGCTTTCTCCTCATTTGTAAGTTGTTGGAGAATTGGTGTAAAGGGAATTTTGCAGCAATAGAGCCAAGCATTGCATGATTTTATGAATGTTTCTTTTCAGTTTGTTCATTTTGCATGGATGGTTCAACTTCCAAGTTAGTTTTAGCTTTTAGTTTATTGAATGGTTGTGATAATGGTGTTTGTTGGTATGGTATTTGATGAATTTCCAACCCATACTTTTGTCACTTGTTGATGACAAACTCTTGTGTAAAGTTAGCCAAGGCTTCCTTATTTCATTGCTGCAACTTAGTTCAATTGTATGTTCATGAAGTGAATGCATAATCTGAAAATTCACAAACCTTAGGAGATTGCACTAGTTTTTGTGTAGCTGTAGGTGATGAGCCTAGTTTTTGGTCTAGTTTTGGGTAGAATCTATAGTCTATTTGCTGGCTGATGACATGAACTATGATGATTAAATGTTGGTATTTGCATAATGTTTCCCTCAAACCATTGATATTTGACATTATCCTATCTCTGCAAGCTTTCATGACATTTGACATATTATGTGGGTTATCTATATTGATTTTGCATGTGATTAATGAATGATTCTTAGAGTGGTTATACATGTGTAGTTATTATGCGTACTGAATTTTCCATGCAGATTTAATATGCCAAGTTGTGGAAGACACCGCTAGCTAGGCATGCACCATAACAACTAGCTGAGGAATTGCTCCAAGTCAAAGGAAGCTGATAGAAAAAGATTCTCCATGCAATTGAACGAAACCACCTTGTAGTGGACCTTAATGATTGAGCATGCATGGGTGTTACTACTATGCTGGATCTACATCTGGACTTCCATGTCTAACTAGATTCCATGCATGCATAACCGCCATCACTCCACTTTCCCCCTTTTTCCCTAAATGGCATCCTCCCAGTCGTGGAGTTGACTACCTTGTTTAGCTGTAGTATAAATAATGATTTGATGCTCTTTATTTAGGAGGTTGCACAATTTTATATTGTACTCTCATTCTCTAGTTTCAGTGATACAAATATATTACTTTCTTGTATACATGATTTACAGTGAATAAAATAAAGTTCTAAGTTTAAGCACTTGAGTTCTTATTAGTTTAGAGGATACTTATCCAAGGGGGCCCACTTGGTGATTAATTTATCTTATTAGTTTAGCATTAGTTTAGTATTACTTGTTGTTTAGTACTTAGTTAGAAATCTAGCATTGACTATTCCTGCAGCCAAAGTAGACAAAGTAGTGTCTTGTTCGTTGCTTAGATTTTAATTTCTGATATGCACTTCAGTTTAGCATAGTCGTTGATTGATATTCAACATTTTTCTCTTTCCCTTTCAAGAAATTTACTTTTAGTATTGTGTTTCTTAGATGTAGAATGCAATGGCTACTTTGAGTTCCTAGTGCACATACTGTGCTAACCCATTTCAAGTTCACTTCCCTAGGTTGATAAGTTAAATGCACCTTCATGATGATTGAGATAGTTATTCAGGTTAGATTTCCAATCTTTGAGTCATGGTCATAAAGGATTAGTTATTAAAATCATTGTAGGAGGCCAACATTTTTGGCGCCATTTTTGGGGATGGTGTCAAGCTAGGGAGTCTTTTGGAGTCATTGGTAGTTTTTCTTGCTGTAGTGTTTCTGGAAGGTGTTCTTAGCATATCCTCATCTAGGAAGTAAGGACCCCCATGATTCTTTACCAATTCTTTGTGTGTGTTGACTAATAGTGAGTGATATCACATGCATAGAGGAAGGAGAAGGGATGCCTATGGGAGATTTCTTCCTAACAATCCTCATCCATTCTAGCTAGTTGAATATCAAAACCTACCAGAAGAAGAGGAGGAAGAAGATCCAAACCCCTTTCTTGATATATATCCTTATTTGACTAATTCTGAAGTGTCCTCTAAAGATCAAAATCAACTTGAAAACCCCTTTGTCTTGGAACCACATCAAGTAGGCATGGGTGATGAAAATAGGAATAGACCAAACCAACCAAATTTTCCTTTCCCCATTGCCCATCAAAATGAAGTTTACAACATCAAGAACATTCCTACCTTAGCACTCCCCAAGTTCTATGGAATTGTGATAGAAGATCTTGATACCTTCTTATTTGAGTTTGACCTACTATGTAGGAGTTATGATTATACTACGATGCCCATAGGATTAAGCTATTTCCTACCACTCTAAAAGAGGTTGCATTAAGATGGTTCATGAGCCTAGGTAGAGATATTGTGGAAACTTGGGAAGACATGAAGACAAAATTCCTTGAGAAATACAAGGAATACTGCAGGAGTAGTGACATGAGAGGAGGTGACATTTTTAGGATGCAACAAAAGGAAGATGAGAGCCTAGAAGATTACATTGCAAGGTTCTTGTTTTGCTTGCAAAAATCTCCACACCATGCACTTAATGAGGACTCACAAAATTTTATTTTCCTAATAGTAATTAATGACAGCTGCATTGATGCCTTGGACCTCATGGTAGGAGGAGATATCTCTCAAGCTCCTTGGGAGGATATCAATAAAATATGCTAGAATTACTCTAGGGAAGCTTCAAAGAAAGGGAGAGCTTATCAATATTCCATGGGTAAGTCAACTACCTATGGAGTTTAAGGAATGGAGATCACTCATTTGTTGATAGACTTCAAGTAGGAAATTATCAACATTCTAACTACTCAACTAGATACACTTTAGGCCAAGAAGAAGCAAGAGGAGGCAGAGGAAATGTTGATAGAGTATTGCCCCCACTATAGAAAAAAGAAGAAGGATTGTAGATGCAAGATGGTAGCTAACCTTGAAAGAAAATAGGTTCCACCTGAGTTCAATCCAATTCAGATTGAAGAAGACCAAGTCTAATATGTTGCACCAAGGAGACCTTGGGCTCCAAGACAAGGTATGCCACTAGATCCACTATATTATGCTAGACCATATTTTAACTCCTATTCATCTAGCAACCAACAACAGCCCCATATCCACCCAGTCATAGAGGATATCCATGATGCAGACGGTCAGGGACTTTGAAAGAAACACCAAGTTACAAGACTACAATGATTCACTCTCAACCTTTCAACTAGGCACCAACATGGAGATAAGGCCTCAACTTTACATTCATGACTTATTTGCTTCCCTTATGGTTCCAAACCATTGGAATGATCTCAAAGGACTCAACCTAACCTGAATCAAATGGTTTTCAAGCCCTAACCCTCTGTCTTGAACAAAACTCACCTTTGTTCCTCAACTAGCCTTCTAGCCCTATTAGGCCTTTAGCGAAGGATTCTTGATCTTTTCCTCAAACTTTACAAATGAACCCCCAATCTAATGATTTTTTCAAATGTGGTTTGTGATGAAAAACATCATAGCAACTTCTTGGTATCACTTGTTTCAGATAATCTCTCTTTAAAATCTATTGTTTCCTTAAAACTAGGCCTAATTAGCCCTTTTTTTCAAAGCAACCCCTCTTTAAAGTTGTCCCCTGACCATGAAACTCTAAACAGTCACTCAAAACATTCCCAAACCAAGGATTTTCAGACTCTTAGTCTTCTATATCACCCTTATCATGCCCAAATGCCCTCCTTAAATTGGCTTAAAACTAGGGCTTCTTGGTTCTAGGTCTTCCAAACACTTCCAGATCTTAATTTTAGACTTTTCACCATTAATTCAACACATATTAACTATTTCAACTCAAAAAAATATCACTTGTTAAGGCAGATCCTTCACTACTATACCCTAGGGTCCATCTTCATGCCTTTTTCTTTGCTAATTCACTATGCACACATTAGTTTTCCTCTTCCCTAGACATTTCTTTGTTAGTTTCTTATGGTACATGTCAAATGTGATCTATTTCATAGGTGTTCAGTCATAATACTCCATGAAATGGATCATTCCTTCATTAAAACTCTCAAAATAGTGCAAAATCTAAACTTTTCCTGTGGACAGTCAGTTAAAACGTGCAATAATTAATCTCTTATGCTTATCAAAACATGTAGGGGATGTTAAAACATGTAAATACAAACTACTAAGGCATCCAACAATGTATACCTTCAATAGGAATCAGTGGTTCATCAAAAAGACACCAAATAATGCAAGAAAATTGTATTTTTCCCTTATTTCCAGAAACAGTCTGTACAGTACCTTCACAAAACTGATCAACCCCATACAAATGAATATTTTTGGGTTATATATCCCTTCCCCAACTGATCCAACTGAATTGGATTGATTACAATTTACAACTAACTCTAAAACACTTAAAACTCCTTTTCCCGCCTAAAGTGAAATTCAAAAATTTGAAATCGCAATCTTGAAATTTATTAAAATCTACCACCTGAAAACTATTGGATCTTCAATATCCAAATTTATTTGACCTACTCAAAACATTAGATTACTAATTAAATCCCTATAACATGATATTCCCAATTTCATAGCATTTTGGTCCTAGGATCCTTATCAGGACCCTTAGGAAAGTTGACTCTCTCATTGCATTTATCCTCTCCAAATGCCATTATAGGCTTCAGAAGGTCATAGTTGATGTTTTGATATAATGGATAGGTCCTCCTAACCCTTGAAAACTCCTGGATCTTGAACAACTCCTTGAAGGCCTTGGGTGCCCCTGCACCATTCTCCCCAAGAAATAAAGAACTCTTGCCCCAAGAAGTGTCCCATGTGTTACCACCAAAAGACCCCTTGCTCTCATGTGTTTTCATCTTCCAATGAGAAGGTATGTAGTCTCCCAAAGTCACTATCTTCCTCTTCTGCCAATCTGCATTCTTGACAGAATCAAAATATGGATTAGTGTGTCCTCTTTGCTGCTTAATAACAGTAGGTTCTTGTGCCCTACTCCTACCCTCATTCCACTATCTCCTTTGTGAAAGAACTCCACCATTATCACCCTTAATTATAGGGCATTCAATGCCTCCAACCCTGATACTATCCAAATCCCACTAAGCCTGATTTGAAGGACTGTCCACCTCATAACCCTGCTGCAACTTGTCTTTTTTCAACCTACCAATGTCTTCCCCTGTTTCACCCTACTTTTTCACCTACAAACTCTTCCCAAAAAAAATCACAAAACTATCATTAGATTGCTCCAAAGGAAAAGGAACTAATTTGTATCTAACATCTCCTTTGTGAACCAAATATGTGTTAAGAAATGCATCATGCAATGTCCTTCTAGCATACTACCATGGTCTCCCCAAGATAATATGAACACAAGTCATTGGAATGACATCACAAAGCACCCTATCATGATATGATCCAATTGAGAAATCTACAAAAGCTCTCTTACCAATCTCTACATGTTGTCCTTGAGTTACCCAAGTGGCCTTGTAGGGAGTAGGATGATCAAATGTTTCAATCCCTAGCTTGGTTATCATATCAAGTGAAACTAAATTGCTATGTGACCCTGAATCTATGAGCAATCTACAGAACTTACCGTGACTGAGACAATTTGTTTTGAAAATAGTTACCTTTGGTTCTTGATGAAGTCTTTCTCCTTGCTTGATCATAAGAAACTCACCATCAGTCATAGGGTCTGCCATGAATGTTTTTGGTTCCTCCTTGTCTTCTTCTTCTTGTACCAAGTTAGCTCTCCTTTCTCTACCACTATCAACTTGTTCCCATTTAGGACACTTGAAGGAAGGATTCCCTGGTTCATTTCAATTGAAACATCTACCTATGAATGGTCCTCTACCTTGTCCAAATCTGCCTCCTCCTCTTGGAATGTATCCACCTCTTTGATCAGAAAATACTTCCTTGCCCTTGTCATTGCTGCTTTTATCATTACTACCTTGTCCTTGTTCTCTATTACCTCTACCCCTGTTTTAACTACCTCCTCTTCCACCATTGCTTGACCTTTCTTGCTTCCTTTTCACCTTTTCCTCTGCTCTAATGGCCAACTGAAAACATTCTCCCAATATCCTTGGCAATTGCAAACCAATCTCATCTTGTAGATTGTACCTCAAGCCATTGATGTACCTAGCTATTTTCTCATCCTCTTCTTCATAATATCCTCTTATACTAAGCTTGTGAAATTGCTCAGTATAGGACATAACATCCAAGTCCCTTTGCTTTAAATTCTGCCTCATCCTTTTCACATGAATGGAATAATTAGATAGTAGGAACTGCTCTTTGACCAAACTCTTCATCCTTGCCCATGTAGAGACTTTTTCCAATCCTCTAGCCATCTTATCATTCTCAAAACTAGTCCGCCATGTCAATGTTGTGCCTCTCAACTTGGTTTTGGAAAACTTAACCTTCCTCTCTCCATCCATCTCCTCAAACTCAAAATAGTTCTCTAAGGCATCAAGCCATCCCAACACCTCTTCACTATCCATCTTCCCTTGATAGATAGGAAAGTTTATGTGACTCTTCCCTCCATGACCTTGTACTGCCTTCAACAATCTCAGTAACCTCCTTTCCTCAGGGTCCTCTGTCTCATTTGCTTGTTGTTCCTGATTTACCCTCACATGCTCTTCATCTTCATGATTATTTTCTTGGTCTTCTTGTTCTTCTCTCCTCCTACTCCTCTCAAGGTTATTTATCCTTGTTTGCATGGTCTCTCTCTCCCTTCTCCATTTCCTTTCTTCTCTTGCTCTTGCTGCTTCTTGTTCCCTTCTTTCTCTTCTCTCCCTTTCCAAGATTTCCTTCAACTCTTCCAACTCTCTTGCCAATTGGTTTTTTGGTGCCATTGTTGTTTCTCCAATCCATAAAGGACCTACTCACTACTCTGATACCACTCTGATGTAGAGGGTCAGGGAATTTGAAATAAACACCAAGTTATAAGACTACAATGATTCACTCTCAACCTTTCAACTAGGCACCAACATGGAGATAAGGCCTCAACTTTGCATTCATGACTTATTTGCTTCCCTTATGGTTCCAAACCATTGGAATGATCTCAAAGGACTCAACCTAACCTGACTCAAATGGTTTTCAAGCCCTAACCCTCTATCTTGAACAAAATTCACCTTTGTTCCTTAACTAGCCTTCTAGCCCTATTAGGCCTTTAGCGAAGGATTCTTGATCTCTTCCTCAAACTTTACAAATGAACCCCCAATCTAATGATTGTTTCAAATGTGGTTTGTGATGACAAACATCATATCAACTTCCTGGTATCACTTGTTTCAGACAATCTCTCTTTAAAATCTATTGTTTCCTTAAAACTAGGCCTGATTAGCCCTTTTTTTCAAAGCAACCCCTCTTTAAAGTTGTCCCCTAACCATGAAACTATCAACAGTCACTCAAAACATTCCCAAACCAAGGATTTTTAGACTCTTAGTCTTCTATATCACCCTTATCATGCCCAAATGCAAAACCCTCCTTAAATTGGCTTAAAACTGGGGATTCTTGGTTCTAGGTCTTCCAAACACTTCCAAATCTTAATTTTAGACTTTTCACCATTAATTCAACACATATTAACTATTGCAACTCAAAAAAATATCACTTGTTAAGGCAGATCCTTCACTGCTATACCCTAGGGTCCATCTTCATGCCTTTTTCTTTGCTAATTCACTATGCACACATTAGTTTTCCTCTTCCCTACACATTTCTTTATTAATTTCTTATGGTACATGTCAAATGTGATCCATTTCATAGGTGTTCAGTCATAATACTCCATGAAATGGATCATTCCTTCATTAAAACTCTCAAAACAGTGTAAAATCTAAACTTTTCCTGTGGACAGTCAGTTAAAACGTGCAATAATTGATCTCTTATGCTTATCAGAACATGTAGGGGATGTTAAAAAATGCAAATACAAACTACTAAGGCATCCAAAAATGTATACCTTCAATAGGAATCAGTGGTTCATCAAAAAGACACCAAATAATGCAAGGAAATTGTGTTTTTCCCTTATTTCTAGAAACAGTCTGTACAGTACCTTCACAAAACTGATCAACCCTATACAAATGAATATTTTTGGGTTATATATCCCTTCCCCAACTGATACAACCAAATTGGATTGATTACAATGCACAACTAACTCTAAAACACTTAAAACTCCTTTTCTCGCCTAAAGTGAAATTCAAAATTTTGAAATCGCAATCTTGAAATTTATTAAACTCTACCAGCTGAAAACTATTTGATCTTCAATATCCAAATTTATTTGACCTACCCAAAACATTAGATTACTAATTAAAGCCCTATGACATGATAATCCCAATTTCATAGCATTTTGGTCCTAGGATCCTTATCAGGACCCTTAGGACAGTTGACTCTCTCATTGCATTTATCCTCTCCAAATGCCATTATAGGCTTTAGAAGGTCATAGTTGATGTTTTGATATAATGGATAGGTCCTCCTAACCCTTGCAAACTCCTAGCTCTTGAATAACTCCTTGAAGGCCTTGGGTGCTCCTACACCAATCCACCATAGCCTTGGAGTAACCCTCCAAATGCTTGGCCTAGTCATCAGAGTTTTCCTCCCTAGTGGCAACAACCTCAGGGGAATTGGCAACAATTTCAAGGGCACTGGCAACCACCTCCAAGAAATTGGCAGCAAAAAAATCAATGGATAGGACAAAAATGGACTACTCAAACAAATAGTTACATGCAACCACCTTCTCAGCCCCAAAAACTAGCTATAATACCTCCACCTACTAATCCAAGCTCAAATTCACCTAAACCTACTCAACTACCAGCTCAACCCACACCCAATCCAAATAACAAACCATAGTAGTAGCCTACATACTCTGTTGATTCAAATCAATTCCTTGCATATGTTGTGAGTGTAAGTGATATCCACTTGCATTTAGGAACTACTCTACTAGCCCCTTCCAAGCCCATCACTACTGAGCTTCATTTGGAAGAGGAGGAGGAACCTTTGAATGATCCTATTCAGCCAAATGCACCTAAAAATTTTGAACCAGTCCAAGCCAAGTAGACCAAGCAAGAACCACCATTCTCTCAGAGATTGTAAGTTTCCAAGAAGAAAGAAGAAAACAAGGATACCGCCTTTGATATATTGGATTAGCTGAAGCATATATGTGTTCAGCTACCCCTATTTTAGGCCATAAAGGATGTTCCAATCTACAAGAAAAACAATCAAAGAAGTTTGTTTCAAGAAGCTAGGTAGGAAAAAGAAAGACCTAACTACAGTTCATGTGGTGGGCCAGCTAGCTAACATCATGCTATCAAAAGTGACTATTCCCAAGTACAGTGACCTAGGCAGTCATGTGGTAGCAGTTGTCATAAACGATATTCAAGTGAAGAATTCTATGATTGATTTAGGGGAAACAATCAATGTAATGACCAAAGAAATTCTACAACAACTAAACATTACAAGCATGAGATCTACTCCTATTGTCCTATAGCTTGTTGATAGCTCTATTGTTAAGCTTAACGGTGTAGTAGAGGATCTTCTCATAGTTATAGACTCCTAGGAATATCTAACAAATTTTATGATTCTTTCTCCTAAGGCTACACTAAGCGGGTATCACATCATTCTTGGAAGGCCTTGGTTAGCAAATACAGATGCATACATTGGATTTCAGTCAGGTAACATGACCATTTCAGATGGGAGGAGCACTAATTTTTTTTTTCTTTATCCACCTACTCAACCATCTCATGATGAAGATAATCTTGTATGGCCACAAGTTGGTGAAGAGGCTGAGGAAGTTAATTTTGTGGCACAACTTATGATGCTAGGAAAAAGATCTTTCATGTAGCTCCAAGATGAGGATGAACTATTGGCTAACGTCATTTAGAACCATTATGAAGTGGAGGAAGCATCATCTTCTACTTCGGTTAGGACACTTCTACCTGCTCTTTTTCCAGCCACTGTTCCTGCAAACATTCTTCCTACAGATGATCTTCCTACAGCCACACTTCTTGTAGCCACTATTCCTATAGAAATACTTCCTCCAACAATAGGTATGTTCCATACATTGCTACTATATGAACTAAAGGTACCATGTATTAATGAAGCATCCATGATAAAGATAACTACACAAGTCCATGTGTCAAAGGGAAGATATCTGAATGTTAATAGTAAATTGAATAAAAAACAACAATTGTTATTAGCAAACCTATTAAGGGCCCATCATCATGCATTTGCATGGTATTATCATGATATGAGGGGATTGGATCCTAAAATTTGTACACACATAATTTTTATCAAAGATGATTGCACTCCAGTTAGACAACCACAAAAAATAATTAACCCTACACTACGAGAGATTGTGAAAGGATAATTGTAGAAATTACTAGATGTAAGATTTATCTACCCAATTTCAAATAGGTAGTGGCTGTCTCCATTAGTGATTGTGCCCAAGAAAGGAGGGAAATGGCAAGTTTGTGTTGATTATAGTTAAATGCTACCACCAAGAAGGATCACTTTCCTTTACCCTTCATTGATCAAGTTTTGGACACACTTGTAGAAAAGAAATACTTTTCTTTTCTAGATGGATTTAGTGGCTACAACTAGATCCAAATTGCACCAGAGGACTAAGAGAAGACAACATTCACCTGTCCATGGGGGACCTATTCCTATTCAGTACTCCCATTTGGCTTGTGCAATGCACCTGCAACTTTCTAGAGGGCAGTCATTAGCATATTCTCAGAAATTTCTCATGATTGCATGAAGATTTAGATGGATGACTTCACCACTTATGGTGTTGATTTTGATCAAGCATTGGAGAATCTCAAGAGATTCCTATAGATATGTGAAGATAAAAAAAATTTCCTTAAATAGTGAAAAGTGTTTTATGATGATGCAAGAGGGTTTAGTCCTTGATCACTACATCTCCCATAAAGGAATTCAAGTAGATCCTACAAAACTTGAGGTAATCACAAATCTACCTACACCTACAAAAAAGAAGGATGTTAGGAGTTTCTTGGGTCATGTAGGATATTATAGGAATTTTATCAAAGATTTCAGAAAGGTAGTAGTGCCATTGTATACCCTTCTCACTAAGGATGTTGAATTTTAGTGGACTAAAGCTTGTGACAAGGCATTTTTTGACTTGAAAGCAGCTTTGACTCATGCTCCTGTACTCAAGGGACCTAATTGGGAGCTTCCTTTCCACATCCATAGTAATGCATCAAATTATTCCATAGGAGCAGTCTTAGGACAAAAAAGAGGGAGCTGTTGAAAATGCTATTTACTTTGTCAGCAAAAATTTACAAGGAGTTGAATTCAATTATACAGTGATAGAGAAAGAGATGTTGGAAATAATCTATGCACTAAACAAATTCAGACATTACATAACAAGTTACCAAATCTTTGTGCACACTGATCATCTAGCCATTAGATATCTCATGAATAAACCTTTGATCACAAGAAGATTGGAAAGATGGTTATTGTTGATGTAGGAGTTTGATTTAACCATTTTGGATAAGCTAGGGAAGGCTAGTGTTGTTGAAGATTTTCTTTCAAGACTAACTATATTAGAAAACAATCAGCCCATAGATGACTCTTTTCCTGATGAGCATCTATTCTCCCTTAGTGTACAAAAACCTTGGTATGCTGACATAGCCAATTACTTGGTCATAGGTAGAGTTCCTACTCATTTCTCCCCAAAAGAGAAAAGGGCACTTATTGAAAAATCCTTTCCTTTCTCTTGGATTACTAGATGTGTTTTATACTGGACCTACCCATGTCATGAGGATATGTGTGAGAGAAGATGAGACATATGAAATTTTTCATGCATGTCATAATGAACCATGTGGAGGACACTTTGCAGCCAAAAAGACAACAATGGAGATTTTGAACATAGGGTATTATTGGCCAACACTTCACAAGGATGCAAGAAGATATACTAGAAAATGTGATAGATGTCAAAGGATACGAAGACCTATTAGATATGATGAAATTCCACTTTTCCCTTAGGTAGTAATCACACCCTTTGACAAGTGGGGATTGTATTTTGTGGGACCAATTGACTCTCCATCAAATGGTAAGTCTTATATATTGGTATGCACTGATTATGTGACAAAATGGGTAGAAGTTAAGGCTATGAAACATGCAAGAGATAACAAGGCTGAAAAGTTTTTTTGTGAAGAGATTTCTACAAGATATGGAGTACCAAGAGAAATAGTGACTGATTAAGGGCCAAAATTAACATCAACCCTTGTTGCAGCACTAGTGAATGAGTACAACATAAGGCATAGGAAGTCTACTCCTTATCACCCCTAGGCTAATGGCCAAGTTGAGGTGAAAAAGAGATAAATTGAAGCTATTCTAACTAAAATAGTAGCTATCCATAGGAAATATTTGGAAAACATATTACCAGAAGTTGTTTTGGCCTATAGGACAACATGGAAAACAACTACGGGCTTCACACCATTTGAGCTGTTATATGGAAATATAGCTATGATACTAGTTGAATTTGAATATAAGACTCTACAAATTTTAGTGGATTTGGGGATAGATATTTTTGAGGCACAGAGAGAAAGGATCATGCAACTAAATGCTTTGGATGAAATAAGAAGAACAACCTTGCAACATACAAAAGTAGTGCAGAATCAAAAGATCAAGTGGCATGACAAATTTATAGGGACAAGAAATTCAAACCAAGAGGTTGGGCATTGATCTATGACTCAAGATACCAAGACAATGTAGGAAAATTGCAAACAAGGTGGCTAGGACCATACGGAGTTGTTGAGGTCTTTCTTAATGGAGTTGTTCAACTTACTACCATTGACTCTATCAGATTTGAATTACTTGTAAATGGTCATCACCTCAGGTTATACCACAAGCCAACCTCCAAAGAAGAGTTCCTACAACAATTCATCCAACATTTAGCACTAGATCTTTCTATAGTCAAAGGAAGTGGACCTAGTGTCCCTCCTTCTAGCTAATTAAGGTACATACTTTTCATAATAAAGAGTTTCACTTATGTGGAAGTCCATTTCTTCATCCATCTGCCCATCCACCCATCTATTACCACCCTTCTCTCTCTTCCATCACTTCATTCCACCTCACCTCATTCCACTTCATCATCATTTATTGCTCAATTTATTCTCTAAAAAGGCGAGCATTGCTTTATTCATGATCTTTGCAACAAATCTTCCACACATTCAGGTATGTGCACATTAATTGCTATCTTTAATCATCTTTTAAGTGTGTTCATTTAATCATTGTACATTAGTATGGATGTTCACATAAATACCATCATTACCTATCAATCACCACTCCCATCTCACATGTGCGGATACATGTCCAAATTTAGGTTGGGGGAGGGGAAAGAAAAAGATGCAAATATTTCATGAATTTATTGCCCATGTGTCAAATCATATTAGGTTACATCAAAATTTTTAAAATGAGCTGATTTGAAATACGAGTGAAAGGACGACTTGCATGTGTGAAGTGACAATAACTGAATCCGCTATTTCTTCCTATCATAATTTCCCTTTATCACTCTTTTTCTTGCCATTATTGCCCTATCGTAATCTTGAGTTGCAAGCAATAAGGAAAAACAAAAGAAAGGAAATTCAGTCGACATTGGCACTAGAAATTTAGCGAGTTGGTACTAGAATTTAGCAGATATTGTAGGAAAGTGAATTTGATTTTCAGACAGGAATTGTAGAAAATGGGAGGTGGGTTAATTCGGAACAAATCCACGGTGCATGATATTTTACTGTAGGATGCACAGTGCCTAGCATAATTTCAAAACTATGGATGGATATATTATTTTTTGAAGTTGGATGGTTTTGATGAAGGCATTGCCCTCAAATTTTCCCAGATGTTTTTAGAAGGAAAATCCATAGTAAAAGGGTTGGAAGTTGTGGAAACAAAGGAAAGAATTGTAGAAGTTATAGGGTTACAAGTTGGTGGTGAAAATTACCCTACGTCTAGAGATGCTAGGTCAGCTAGGGCCAAGTTTGCAAAGCCAAATGACCCCCCATTGAGCATAGAGAATCAAGGTGCAAAGAGAATGTCTCTACCCAAGCCGTGGAAGCATATAGCTGTGCATGTCATCAAATACATCACTTGTGAGGGTCACCAGTCAAACTTGCATTTTGTCCACTTCAAGCTTTTGAATCACATGAGGCACAGAAGGAGGATGAATGTGCCCCACGTGCTGTACAATCTTCTCTCAATTATGGTGGCTGAGACCCAAAAAGGTAGGGATATTTTTTTTCCCACCATTGCTTGATTAAATTGTTGGTTGAAAAGTCTCTACATGATGTATCTGGGATGACTTGGGAAGAGTTTATAAATGTTGATCAAATTAGCACTTGCAACCTAGGGCTTTGCCTCAATCCCGCACGTCTAGTAGGAAAGTAAGCATGGCTGAAGCCAATCCTAGTGCTTCAACCTCTAGTGTTGGATCTAGTGTGAATACTCCTACAACAGAAGAAACTATAGAAATTAGTTCTTCTAGAACATAGCACTTAGAAAAAGAAAGCTCTTCCTTAGATTCTGATGATGACATCCCACTTGAAATACTGATGAAAACTAGGGTACAACAGAGAGAGGTAGAAACAAGAAAAGGGAAGGTTAATACATAGCCTGTAGAAAGAAAAGTGCCAAGTTCTAAGAAGAGGAAGGCTGATACTGTTCATCCTGTAGCCAAAGGAAAATGTGAGAGACCTCACAAGAAATCAAGACCAGCTGAGCCTGTGATTGGTGCGCTTCCACAAGAAATCCCCAAACCTGGTGAGTCCTCACATAAGGACCCTGAAGCTCCAATGGAGTAGGAGAATGTTGAAGAAGAAGAAGACATATTTAGGAGAGCAGAAAATACAACACTGGCCGATCTTGCTAACATTGCAGAAGAATTGGAGGAAAATCAGGACTTCTTGCAGCATGAGCAAGAAGTCTTGCAACAACAGCCAGAACCAGAGCAAGAGTTCTTTAGCCACAACAAGAACAAGAGTCCTTGTAGCAAAAGGAAGAAGAAACGACACCCTTGCATCCAAAGATAACTGGACAGCCTGTGTCCATGCAGATAGTGCTTTATGAGGAGTCGTCATCAACAAAAAGGCTAGTAGGCATTCATAATCCTATTGGTTTTATAGTACATGCAACAATTTTGAATTTATGGAAAGAAATAAAAAGAAGGGAGGAAGAATGGAAAAAGGAAAAATGAAAATTAAAGGAGGAAGTTCAAAATAAGGATGAAGAGATTGAGGATAAAAATGCAGAGATTTCCACCCTGAAGCAGAGGGTGGATGATATGGCAGCTTTGGCACCAAAGATTCTGGAATGCAGAGACCCTCCAAGGGTATATACTCTACTCCTAAAATAGAAGTACCTCTCTTTTATGATGTCAAGAATTTCCTGAGGTATGAATCTTTCTATTGATACCCCTATGGAATTTTTCAATGCTTATAGGATTGCCTCCCTTGAAATGAAGAATTTGCTATGTGAATTTTATATGCATAATTACACTATCACAAAAGACCATGATTGGAATACACTATTGTATGTTGGGGATATTCAATTGAGAGCATTCATGTATTGGGTACAAAATGAGATTAGTTGGGGACAACAACATAGTGCTTATAAGCAATTGGAATTTGATATCCCTCTGCCTATTAGAGTTGAATCAAAGAACCCAAGAGACATTTATAGAGGATGGCATAGAATGTTGCTCAGACCAAGTTATGGAAATAGGATTATGCCTTGGATTGAGGTAGATTAAAATGAGTATGAAGTTAAGAGAACATCAAAGGAGGAGACCATGAGGAGATGTTTATCACAGAGATGGAACAGTTTGATTGATGAGTTGAAATAGGTTGAGCCTCATTCCATCCACAATTATGTTGCAAACTAAAAACAATTAAGAGGTATATTGAGATTGGGAGAACACAAGGATGAATTTGGCTTCCCCTAACTTTCTAGCCACCCATGCTCATGTGGCCCATGCCAAATTTCAGATTCTACCATTATGAAATTTCTATAGAGAGGTAGAGATGGAACAAGTTTAATAGATTGGGAGGATTCTATTGGGACCCTGATTCACGCATTACAGCCACTAATGTTGGACAACGTTCAGTTAAAAATTTTAGAGCTTTGACTAAGTAGAAGAACAACTCTTCCCCTGCTGGACCACCAACAAAACATTAGGTTGGGGGGAGTGATGAGCCTAATTTTTTGTCTAGTTTTGGATAGAATCTATAGTCTATTTTCTAGTTGATGACATGAACTTTGATGATTAAATGTTGGTATTTGCATAATGTTTCCCTCAAACCATTGGCATTTGACATTATCCTATCTCTACAAGCTTTCATGACATTTGGCATATTATGTGGGTTATCTATATTGATTTTGCATGTGATTAATGAATGATTCTTAGAGTGGTTATAAATGTGAAATTATTATGCATATTGACTTTTCCATGCAGATTTGATATGCCAAGTTGTGGAAGACACCGCTAGCTAGGCATGCAACATAACAACCAGCTAAGGAATCGCTCCAAGTCAAAGGAAATTGATGACAAAAAAATCTCCATGCAACTGAACGTAACTACCTTGTAGTGGACCTTGATGATTGAGCATCCATGGGCATTACTGTTGTGCTGGATCTACATCTGGACTTGCATGTCTGACCAAATTTCATGCATGCGTAACTACCATCACTCCACTTTCCCCTGTTTTCCCTAAATGACATCCTCCTAGTCATGGAGTTGACTACCTTGTTTAGTTGTAGTATAATAATTATTTGATGCTCCTTCTTCAAGAGGTTCTAAAATTTGATATTGTACTCTCATTCTCCAGTTTCAGTGATACAAATACATTACTTTCTTGTATGCATGATTTATAATGAATAAAATAAAGTTCTGAGTTCAAGCACTTGAGTTCTTATTAGTTTAGAGGATACTTATCCAAGGGGGCCCACTTGGTGAGTAATTTGTCTTATTAGTTTAGCATTAGTTTAGTATTACTTATTTTTTAGTACTTAGAAATTTGGCATTGAATATTCTTGCAGCCACTAGGATTCCATTATGTGACTGTTCTTGCAGCCAAAGTAGATAGAGTAGTGTCATGTTTGTTGCTCATATTTTTATTCCTATTATGCATTTTAGTTTAGCATAGTCATTAATTGATATTCAACATTTGTCTCTTTCCCTTTCAAGAAATTTACTTTAAGTATTGTGTTTCTTAGATGTAGAATACAATGGCTACTTTGAGTTCCTAGTGCACATACTATGTTGACCCATTTCAAGTTCATGTTCCTAGGTTGACAAGTTAAATGCACCTTCATGATTATTAAGATAGCTATTTAGGTTAGATGTCCAATCTCTGAGTCATGGCCATAAAGGCTTAGATATTAAAATAATTGTAGGAGGTCAACAGTAGGTCCTCTTGTTCAAACAAAACTCAGTTATGGGAGTCTATCTACTATAGCAGCCTCCATTTTTACTGTTCATTCATAGCTTATATTTAGGACATCTCTCTTAACTCTTTCCTTTTTCTATTTCTTTTAAATCCCTTGTTAGAGTAGGATTCCAAGCACCATCATAGTGTCAAATTTGTTGATTGAAGTGAGTTTCAGCTTGTTGTCTTGAGCGAGTAGCCACTGTGCATTCACTTCCAATACTATGAAACTCCATTTGCAGACCCAAATTCCCATGCTTTGTAAACTATAAAAGGCCACCCTGTGATTACCAACAAATTACATCAACCAACTGAACTATTCCAATCATTGTCATGACTTGACACCCGAGAGACCTTGGGGTAGTAATCTCAAACTTTTTGTAGATTTCTACCTTTCAAGAGAGGTAGTGCACTTGTGTGCTACTTGTGTTGAGAAGGTACAAAAACACCCATCACCATAGCTGGTTCTAGAAGGAGGGCATGGTTGTGGACAAGGATACAAGGTTGGAAGTTGTAAAGAACTTTTAAGTAAAAAATTTGAGATATGAAGATCTCATCACATGATAGAAATTCAAAATCAATAAATTTGAAGGAAAATAAAAGTTGAACTGAAATGGAGTAGCACTTGAAAATCAACATAGCTCAGCTAAAAGAAGATTTAAATAGGAGATTGAGGAATCCATTGAAGCACTTTGCATTCGAGAACAAATGCAAAATCCATGGTACTCGTAGGCACAACGAATTGGGATGCCTAACATTTTTGGGTAGAATTGAAATGGTTTTGCAAGGAGAGATTCCTTTTTGGGAAATATACCAACCCTTAGCTCCTATAGACCTAGAAGAAAAATTTATTAATATGGTAGTCAAAGCCTTCAAGGATTTTATCCAAGAACACTTGAGAAACAAAGATGGATTAAGATAAGAAGAAGTGCTAATGTCTAGATGGTGTAGATTCCCCAATGCACCTCATTCAAAATTCACTTTACCATCATGTGCAAATGTCATTACCCAAGTTAGCAATTGTTTAGACAAGATAGAACAACCAACTCTCAATGAAGAGTTATCCCATGAGGCAGGAGAGCTATCAACATCTGGAGGATATCATATTGAAGTTGAACCAATAAGCTCCACACAAGTCAGTGCTAGGATAGCATACACTATGACTGAAAGTCAAGAGGAAGGAGTTGATTTCCTTACAACAGTAGGGGGCTTTGATGAAAGGTTAATGAGAAGGGAATTAGAAAGCGTTTTCTCCATCAGTGAAGAGTATTCCTTCAATCAAGAAGACGAATCGTTTGAAGTTAAAGATGAATTAGCAAAATCTGCAACACTATATGTTGAGACAACCAACACAAATGCTGAAAATTAGAAAGAAGAAGAGGTTGAAAGCCTTGGGGTAGTAGAAAATAGTGATGAAAGATCTCGAAAAATGGAATTCAAAGACCCATTCTCAATGGATGAGAGCAATCAGACAGCTGAAAAAAAAGATTTAGACGAGTGGGAACAACCACAAGCCACAACTGTCTACCATCAAACTTCCTTCCCAACTAAAGATAAAGATCCGATAGTGAAAAGATATAACAAACTTGTCTCAAGATTCACAAGGGATTGGTCAAATCTGAAACACCAAGTGGATTTGGAGTTTTTTTGCTCCCAAGATGGTGTAGGCTCCATGATTCAGCACATTCTAAGTTCACGTGCGAGCTATGTCAAGAGGCCATCAAACTAGTTAAAGAATAAGTGGAGCAACCAATTTCCCCATCTCTTGCAGTTGCTACTAGGATCAAAAAAGAGGTCCAAGAACATGAACTAAGTGATAACTTAGCTAAAGGCAGCCCTCAAGATGGTGTTCAGACAACAACAGAAGAAGAAGAACATATTCCAAAACCTCTAGATGATAGGCTTTATGAATGGCTTTTAGAGGGAAGTCAGATGTCATACTATGGCCCCCTCAATGAGCCAGTGTCCCTTGCTGATTTCTTCCCACTTGGAATTATACCACAGAGATATAGTGACACCGAAGAAGAATACATCTCAAAGGTTGGTAGCAATGAGGAAATACTCCCTGAAGCTCTTAATGATGAAATATTAGAGCTCTTGGATTGGGAGAGGAACTAATTTTCCATCTATAGTGATAGTGAACAAGAGGAAATGGGTGAACATCTTGATGAGCTGTGTGAATTGTAAAAAGAAGAAGACCAAGGTGAGGTTGTCTTGGTGGCTGCCCACAAAGATAATATACCTTTTCAACTACAGACCACAATTGGGATTCTTTCCTTCTTGTCCATTGCTACTCCTCCTATGCATTTTGAGAGCTAAAACTAGATAGATTCATCCATGTCATGTTTTTATGGCATAAAGCATAATATCAACATGAGGGAAATGAGATAGCACAAAATGTTTCCTTTTGAAGGTGATAGTCAAGTAGACACCAAGACTCTGGAGGATTGATGAGATGAAGTGCATCTCCTTGAAGAACAACCAATGGAGGCTATGGGTCCCATTGGTAGCTTGGAAGAGGTGTTTTCTATCTCATTCTCTAAGCCTTATGCAAGTCCGAGATCAAGTACAAGGTTCCTTGCATTTGGAAATTTTTCTTCATAATGTGTACTTCCTAATCAATTTTATTTTGATGCACAAATTTGTAATGCAAGAGGGATGTTGCACCATCCATTGCCTCCACCAGAGACTGCTAATGCAATGACTGGTGATTCAGTCCTTGCTCTCAACTGTCAAATGTTGCCACCTTCGCATGGTGACATCTAGGTTCTATCTTTCCATAATCCTATGAATACTCACAACTATATTTATCACTTTGACTATGGGAACAAGGGGAGATAGACTTGTTTATGGATTGACCATGGGTTTAATGAATAACCTCAACTGCTGGTTTTTCCTAAATGTGTTATCAAATTTGAATGCTGCAATGTTGAACTTCTTTTTTCTGAATATAAGGACGATTTTGCATGGCTTAGAACTGTAACAATTTCCCTACTGCTTGTGCATGCATTACGAAATCCAATAGGTGTAAATGACAATTTTCCTTTCTTGAATGTGATCCTTTGTAAATATATTTGTACATAGTTGTTTTATGGTAGTGGAGGTTTCTTGTATATATCTCACTTTCCTACTTTCCTTAGGGTAGTTTCCTTGCCATTTGCTTTCGCTTTCTCACTTTGGTTAGTGTAGGTGTTTACTTTTTGTTTTCTTTCATTTTGCTCATGCCTTGTTGCTTTGCTCAGGATCCCCTTTTCCTCTATTGGGAATGTTTGCTGGAACAATAATCTATTTTTATTGTCTAGGAGTGTTCGAAGTATTTCTACGATAAATTTCAATCAAGTTTTCAGAATAGATGGTGAAGATATTTTGCTAGTGTCAAGTAACCTAGATGTTTAGTTCAAAGGGGATGAGTTTTTGGTCCAATATGATTATGATGTATTTTGAAATCTTATATCTCTCACGCATCTTAAGATTCTAGAGGTCTCTGTAGGTCCTTTCTGAAGTCTAATTAAGTAAAAAATCTAAAAAATTTCTTCAATACCATTGTGATTGTTAGCCCTGAGTGTGAGCTTCACTGCTTGTAGGTTGAAAAAAAAGAAGAGAAGGAAAATAAAAAGAAACAAAAAGAAAGAAAAAAAATGAAAATCAAAAAAAAAAAAATTCAACTTTCATGAGAATCCGAGCAACTCTACCAGGGCTATGTATTCCTAGCCAGTAGTAGAGAAATGTTTGGGATAATCACAACGATAACCTCATCAGGTCTATGGATGCCTGACTGGCAGTGAGGAAATGTCTAGGATGCTTTTGGAGTTAGAGTAAATCATGTAGCTTAACTTTTTAGAGCTTAGGTTCCTATAGTGGCTAAAGGATGGGAATTAACACACTTGCACACAATTGGATTTTTAGCATACTTAAGGTTGGGTTGAATAGTGGTTTTGATCCTTTGGTCAAGTGTTTAGTTTGTTTGTCCTAGCATGAAGGCCAAAACCAAAGATTCTAGGCTCATGATTTTAGTTTTTCATCAAAATTCTCTAGAGGATTTCCCTAGTGATTCACCATTTTTTGTGCTTTTTCACACACGCCCCACTAAGGGAAAGGACCCCCTTTCTTTTTCTCTCAATGGATCATTTTCACTTCCAATCGGCTATTTTTTTCCTACCTCATTTTGTGTGCCCCTATTCTTGAGCCTAAGTTGGTCACATGCCTTAAAATGATCAAGCACCCCTTGACTAAATTCACCTACATAAATTTTTCTAAATCTTTTTCCTTTGTGGAAGTTTCACTACAGGTTTCCATGTGCGGGTTGCTAGCTGTGGGTTTCCATCTATAGAAGTCTATTTGCAGGTTTACGTCAGTGTTTCGTTGTTAAGTAGCAACTGACACTTAACTTCCACCTGCATGGTGAGCTCCACACCTGACTTCTCTATCTGAGCTTTGAACAAGTGGCTATCACCCCTGGTGGACCTGCATCTATGGATCTCCCTTGACAAGCAATCATTCTCATTTTGTCATTCCTTGTGGCCTTCGGTGTGTGCCTTCCCAAAGTAGAATTTCTGCTCATTTCCTTTGCCAAGGGTTTCCTAGTGATGGACCCTCTAACTTCCACTTTTCAAATGTCTGCATCTCAAAGAAGGGTGCAGAATTCAATTTTTCAACATCTAGGGCCCATAAAATGAATGTTTCCACATGCCCAAGGAGGTTTGAGACAAATTTGTAAAGTGTTTAGACATTGCAAAAATTTCACTGCAGGTTTCCATTTGTGGAATGTCATTTTTTTATGGCAGTGGGCCTCCAATTTCCACATCCTAAATTTCTGCATTTATCAAAATGATTCAAATCTTAAGGAAATATGTCTAGGCACTCTTTCTCCCCCTTTTCCCATGTGCTAAAATTGAGAATCTCAAATTTACTAAGTTTGTGACTTTGTAGAAATTTCACTATGGGTTTCCATGTCTGAGTTGTTGGCTACAGGTTTCTACCTATGGGTTGCCATCCGCGGGGATCCACATGTGGGACATTGTCCACCTTTAGCTGGTACTTAATAGCCAAACATCAACACCCTTCCCATTGACTGCACCCGCACTCCTTGCACCCACATAAACAAAAGAGGTTTATTTTGATAAATGGAAGACAATTGAAGGTTCTCCATCACTTATTTTTGCACATGCCAAGTGACCTTGACCCAGATTTACCTTGTGATCATACCATGTGGAAAATGGTATGTAGGCCAACCTCTACAGACTTTGGTCTGTGGGTATCCGTTACTCCGTCGCAATTCCCTAACATTAGAGCACCTGCATCTTCTTGTATGGTTGGTTTTGCAGGATTGCTTTTCCTTTGCTCTCTTGAAGTTCAACAAATGTCAAAACTTAAGTCAAGGAGCTTGATGTAGGCCTACCTATGTGGACCATCTCCTATAGACCACCATCCCTTCGAGGCCATTCCTTAACGATGAACATTTGAAAGTGGCCAGAAAACTTCCATCCACACATCCCTGAACGACCAAAATTTAGAAAGAAAACCTAGCCACCAAAACCACTCGTGGGTCCCATAGTGCGAAACTCCATCTGCTAGTCTCTGTCCCATGAAAGCTGCTAACTCAACAGCTAAGTTTAAACATCCTTCCACCTAGTGGCACCCGCACATGTCTGACCTGCAAAACATCAGGACAAAACATAATGACATTAGTCATCCTACAAACTAACTTCTACATGTGCCAAAGCACCTCACAAGGAATTTGATCCCCAACTTATTAATGCAAAACCTTTGTTGTGGGTTTTCATGTGCAAGTTGCTTGTCTGCGGGTTGTTAGCTATGGGTTTCCTTGTGCAAGTTGTTGGCTACATGTTTTCGTATGTCTATCTCCATGGCTTCTTAGACGTTATTTAATTTCCTTCCTTCTGACAGATTCTATCTTGGAGAAGCATGTATTTTTGATCCCACATTAGCCTAAATGATCCAAATGAACTTTAGATACTAAACAATGATAAATTTTATGATCTTTGAAGAATGTATGAGTGGATCTAATGCTCGATTTGTAGGGATTTTGCTCTAATTTACATGTGAAAGCACTTACTGAATCTTTTGCATGTAGGATTTATGGAACCTGTTGTGGGTCCATCAGGGAGGCCTATTGAGAAATCCATTAAAATAGGAGGGCTCAACAAGGGGAAAACAAATTGCTCTAGTCATCATTCATTTTATGCTTACCTCTCCTCTTAGCACCCATCAATAAAACTGACACTAGAGGAAGGAATAACTAACATATGAATGCATGCCAAAGAATTCAGTGCCAAATAATTAGAGAGTTGTCCACTAAGATCAGGAGCAACATATTTTCTTCTTAGTGACATAAATCTGCAAAAAGATTCAATGAAAAAATTCTACAAACACATCAACAAAAGGGAAGACTTTGGCAGTTTTAGCTAGAGCAGGGAAGGCAGTCAATATAGGACAAAACTACTACAACAACTAAAAGAAAAAATAGGCTACAAGACAAAACAAAGAAGAGGACAAAATAGTATAGTTTAAATTGTGAGATATTGGGGGTAGGTGAAACCCTAACTTGTAACGAATATTGTCCACATAATGTAAATCAATCCTGGCCATTCATTCTCCTTTTGGAAAACTATAAATAGAGGCTTGCTCGCCATTTGTAAGTTGTTGGAGAACTGGTGTAAAGGGCGTTTTGCAGCAATAGAGAGAAGCATTGCATGATTTTATGGATGTTTGATTTTGTTCATTATGCATGCATGGTTCAACTTCCAAGTTATTTTTAGCTTGTAGTTTCTTGAATTTCTATGATAATGGTGTTTTTTGTTATGGTATTTGATGAATTTCCAGCCAATACTTTTGGCACTTGTTGATGGCAAACTGGTGTGTAAAGTTAGCCTGTGCTTCCTTATTTCATTGTGCAACTTAGTTGAATTGTATGTTCATGAAGTCAATACACAATCTGGAAATTTGTAGGCCATAGAAGATTGCACTAGTTTCATGTAGCTGTAGGTGTTAGAACATAATGATCTACTGAGAGGGCATGAATTAGTAGATATTAAAAATTTTAGTTTTTCAACCCTTTTGTAGATTCAACCTTAACTTCAAATGTGCAGATTAAAATACTAACATATATAATATCCACAAGCACAAGAGAGATCAACACATAACACAATATGTACATGGAAAACTCAAGATGGGAAAAACCACGGTGAGAAATGATACTAGGATCTACTATCCTAATCCAACCTTACAAGGTTCAAATTTTAGTTACAATGTTTAGGGTTGCAACCCAAGGAAGCAACAACTCCCTGTTTAGAAGCTACAACTTCAAGGATGCTACTAAACCCTATTATGAGCTACAACTCAGTGCAAAATGGAGGCTACAACCTTGTACAAAGTTTTGCAATATACTATGCATAAAATGGTTCTAGAAAACCTGAGATGCATAAATACAACACAAGCTCTTTCTCTATCTCTCTCAGTTCTCTCTTACTCCACTGTAACCAGCTACATGAATTTTTAGATTTTTCTTTTTGTTATAATTCTCCTTCCTCTGCATTCATACACTCTCTTCATTCTCCATATCTCAATAATTCCCCTCATTCAATTCATATACATTGGAATCACTGTTAGGGTTTTTCACCTACTTCCAAAATTGTCAGAGCATCATGCCCAACACATACTGTCCAGTTCGTTAGAAATCACTATACCTTTGCATCGAGTCGCATAAAATTTTATTCTGTAATGAAGAATTTTCTAAGAATAACATTCTGTTAGACCCTAGAATTTGAGATGCATTTAATGCATTCTTGTGATCATTCGATCTGATTCGATCTTTAAATATTTTGCAAATTTTTCCATTCTTAATAGATCAAATCTTCATTTACATGGTCCCAGAGATAGTTGGACAAATTAATTCTTTCTCCTCTGTCGATTTTCATACCAAACCCTCATTTACACTTGACATAGTCATTTCAAATCTCTGCATTTGAACTTTGTCTGTCGATCAACTCCTTCACACCTTGATCCTATGATCAACATTCATTGTTGTGACTTTAAACCCTGACCATTGGATAATCAGTCACTTAAACCACTATTGTTGATCTTTCATATCATCACCTTTTCTTCTTTCTTTGTTGGGTCTCACCATCTTCATTGATGGTCAATATCCATCCATCATGGATTAATCTCCACTATTCTTTGCTGACCTCGCATGACATGGCCAGTATCCTCCAAAATATTAGTGGAACTAATAGGAATCGTCAGATCTTCTTAACCGCAATCATTGATCATGCACCATTACTGATGGCATTGATGCAACCATTCATTGCCATATGTTAACCATCGTTACACTGGGTCCCACAGTTGGCATCATACTCCTATCACGCAGTCATCAAAAACCTGAACCTTAGAACCTCAATTCAAAGGTTACAAAGTTATTATAAGTAGTGACTCACTGAAAATAGAGAGAACCTATGAAACTCCTTTCAAAATGACTAAGTCACTTCAATGAAAATAACAACACCCAAAAAATCATTCCAATGTGGGGTCCACATGATGTCGTCATATGGCCACGTCATCACCATGTCACAGCTCAAACCCATCATGCCACGTGTCTGCATCATCATTAAGGCTAGGTCCCACATGGAGTTCTTCCTTACTCTTTATCGCCCCATTGCTTAGTTGCCAAGTCAGGAAGTTTCAAAATTTGAGAACCCCACGACAAGGTTAGTAAAATTTAGAACCCCGTGATACCATTCACTTTTATTGACAACAAGGAGATCACTAAGTCAAAAGGTTTCCAAACTTGAGAACCCTATGACATCGATTAGAAAATCTTGGAATTTTGTGACTCCATTCATTTTCACCATCCTTATCACTCCATTAGCTAAGTCACCAAGTTGGGATGTTAGGAAACTTGAGAACCTTGCAGCATAGGTTAGGAAAACTTGGAACTCCATGACTCCTTACAACTTTGGCCTTACATTGAGAGCATGAACCAATTAATGAGGAATTTTTTATTGAAATCACAACCTACCCAATACTTTTCTAAAAAGCTCTCAAGAAACCTAGTCAATATGCCAATAATCTCCCTTACATGATTTTCACTTTTTACATCAATGACAACAATATTCCAACAATCTCCCCCTTTGGCATTGATGGAAAAATTATAACTGTTCGATTAGGCACCACTGAAACTCAGCACCAATTTGATTAACAAACTGTAACACTACAAATCCCCCTAAGACATACATCTCATCTCATCTGTTTAGTAACACATTTCTCCCCCTTTGACATCAATGGAAAAGGGTACACTCCAACTGAAGAAAGGCTTCAATTTTGAATGCTACAACCATCAAGTCATTAGAAATGTTCCAATTTTGAATTTTGCAATTTTCATGACTTGATCATATTAGTCTTAACCAGGGTTGAATAACTGATCAATGAAGCTCGCCCTGGATACATTCCCTATCACTAGAGATTAGTGATATGTGTAGACATCCAAATTTGACCACTTCCATATGGTCAAATTTGTCTCCTTAATCATCCCTTTGCTCATTTAAATTGTCCACTTTTCCAGTATTAATTATATCATTCATTTAATAAATATTTTGGTATCTTACATAAGGTTTCCCAAAGTATTTAATTTAATAAATACTTTTCCCCTCTTTCCTCTTTAAATTAAATAAATGCATCACTTTATTTAATTTAGTCATATTATCTTTTGGAATTTTAAATTTATTTTTAAATTCCTTATTTTCTCTCTCATTGTCACATCCTCCAACTTTTGCAAGTTGGCCTCTAATCCCTCTTAGAAATCTAACCCTCTTTCTTAGTCATAATTAATTTATGATTAAGATGTGCACACTCTTAATCATCATTAGGGTCACATCCTCCATCATTTCCCACTTGCCTCTAACATGTCATTAATTAGTCTAATCAAGTACTTGCACAACCTTAATCACCTAATTAGGTAATCTCTAATCCCCATATCATTTATGGAATGTGTCCTTAGTCAACTTCATCAAAAACTTTCTCTTTTTAAATAAGGCACTCCATTCCCTATGTGAATTTTTTAATGCACATTTAATCCCCCAATGTATTTAAAGGAATTTTAACATCCTTCTCTCATCCACATGAGAATATTTGAGCAATTTTTAATTCCTCACATGTTCTTTTACCCACAAGGGGACAAGGACCTCCTTTATGAGGAGATTTTGTCCCAATCCCAAGGTACTATGTACCTCCTCTGTGTCATATACTCTCTTTCCACCTCATGTCCATATCACCTTTTTTGAACCACTTCACTTGCCACATGTCAATATGTGAGGGATTGTGGGTGCTCAACTCACCTTAGCCCTACATCTTGATCTTGGTGGCTCAATCTTGACCATCCATTTCCCTAGAGAGTCCAAAACTCTATAAATACCCCCTCTTTTCTATCATTTTGCGAGAGGTCATTCATAGTAGCTAAACTCTTGCAATTTTTTTTCTCAAACCATACTTAGCCATTTTTGCATTTGCAATCCACTTTCACTCATTTTCCATCCTCATTCCACCTTATAGCTTGCATCTTCTTGCCATCCAAGGAGCATACAACACCAAAGATCGAAGAGCCAACCAAAGGATCGATTTGAGACAAGGTAAAAGGTTTCATTTTGTCATCTTTATTTTGTATTGAATCCAACTAGGCTAATCTTAAGGTGTAGAGTATTTTTAGTGTTATTTGCTTTTCGTTGTTTGTTCGTATTCTAACACTAAAATTCACCCTATCACAATATGAAGTGGGATAAACTACTCCCAGGTTCTACCTCAGGTATTCAAACTACTTTGTAGGAAGGGGTTTTATAAATATATCAGCCACTTGTTCCTTGGTGGGAATATACTCCAATGTGACTTCTTTATCTACAACTTTTTCTCTGATGAAGTGATACTTGATTGATATATGCTTTGTTCTAGAGTGCATCATTGGATTCTTTGAGATATTAATGGCACTTGAATTGTCATAAAGAATCAAAATGGGCTCATTGTACTCTACCTTGATGTCCTTTAAAGTTTGCTTCATCCATAAGACTTGGGTGCAACAAGCTGCTGCTGCAACATATTATGCTTCTATAGTAGAAAGAGTAATAGACTCTTGTTTTTTTCTCATCCAAGAAACCAATTTGTTCCCTAGGAAGAATGTGTCTCCACTAGTACTCTTTTTGTCATCCACACTACCTACCCAACCCACATCTGTATATGTTAATGTGAAAACTTTGCATTTGGAATACCATAAACCATAGTAAACAATACTTTTGATGCATCTAAATATTCTCTTTACTGCATTGACGTGTGATTCTTTTGATTCTTCTTGAAACTAAGATACCATACAAACTGTTTGCATTATATTAGGCCTTGATACAATTAGATATAGTAGACTTCCAATCATTGATCTATACAAAGTTTGATTTGCATTAGGTGACTCATTTGATTTACTCATCTTGTAGCTAGTAATCATTGGAGTACTGACTGGTTTACAATCCTCCATGCCAAAATTTTTAAGCATTTCTTTTGCATACTTGGTTTGCGATATAAAAATACCTTTATAATTTTGTGTAATTTGCAAACCAAGAAAAAATTTGAGTTCTCCTAGCATGAACATTTCAAACTCATCTTGCATGTTTGTGGAAAATATTTTTCACATTACATCACTGCTACCACCAAATATAATATCATCTACATAAACTACAACAATGATCATTTGCTTACCCTCGGATTTGAGATACAGATTGCTATCAACACAACCTTTCTTGAATCCTTATTTTTGTAGATATTGATCTAATCTTGAATACCAATCCCTTGGTGCTTGCTCCAAACCATACAATGATTTCTTCAAATTTCAAACATAATCATCATCATCTGACAGCTAAAAACCTTCTATTTGCTCAATTATACTTCCTCTTCAAGGTTTCCATTTAAAAATGTAGATTTAACATCCATTTGATATACCTTAAAACCTTTATACACATAAAATTCAAGGAACACTCTAATAGCTTCTAATCATGCAACTGGAGCAAATGTTTCTTCAAAATCAATTCCTTCTACTTGTGCATATCGTTTGCACACTAATCTTGCTTTTTTTTTACCACAACTCCATCTTCATTCAACTTGTTTTTGAATACCCATTTTGTGCCAATTATATTCTTTCTTGATGGTCTAGGAACCAATTCCCAAGTTTTGTTCTTTTTGATTTGATTTAGTTCCTCTTCCATTGCTCTTAACTAGCTTTCATCCTTACTAGCTTCATCAAAACTTTTTTTGTTCAATCTGAGACAAGAGAGAAAATTTTACTTGTTCCTTGTCCTTTGCAAGTATCCTTCTAGTCTGCACTCTTACATTCTTGTCACTAATTATCTGATCTGTAGGATGATATTTTTGCACATATTTTGTTGGAGCACATTCAACCTATTTCCCATTCTCTTCTTCTTATTCCTTGTCTTCAACTCGTGCACCTATGTCATCTTCATCTGAATCACTTTCAAGATTGTTTCTGCTAGGTTGACCCTGATTTGCACTTTCATCAACCCTGACATGTACACTCTCTACAATTCTATACAATATTTTATTATAACACTTATAAACTTTTCCTTGGTTGGAATACCCCAAGAATATCCCCTCATCACATCTTGACTCAAAACCTCCTAAGTTTTCATCTGCTATTTTAATATAGCACTTACTACCAAATACCTTGAAATGCTTGACTGATGCAGCCCAACCAAACCATAATTCACATGGAATTATACCACTGTTAGATCTTATAAGTGTGTTGTTCTAAATGTATACAATAGTTTGTATTGCTTCTTTCCAAAATGTATCTACCAAGTTTTCCTCATTCAACATAGACCTGGTCATCTCCTTCACAATTTTGTTTCTTCTCTCTACCACACCATTTTGTTGTGGTGTTCTTGGGGTTGAATACTGGTGCTTGATTCCATGATCTTCACAATATTCCATGAATTCTCTTGACATGAATTCTCCACCTCTGTCTAACCAAAGAAATTCTATTTTTCTCCCAGTCATATTTTCTACCACCTTCTTATAACTTTTAAATGCTTTAAAATCCTCATCCTTCTCCCTAAAAAATGTAACATATGCCATTCTAGTATAGTCATCAATCAACAACATGAAATATCTTTCTCCTTGAAATGATCTTTCCCTCATTGGACCACATTGATTAGCATGGATTATTTCCAAAGATTTCGAAGTATAGTAATCCTTTGTGGGAAATTTAGACTTTGTTTGCTTTCCTTGCTGACAACCTTGACATATGATGTTATCAGGCTTTGCAATCTTAGGCATATTTCTAACTAGGCCTTTTGAAATTATTTTTACCATGTTGTCAAAATTTACATGTCCTAGTGTTCTATGCCACAACTAAATTTCATCTACTTGATTGATTAGACATGTTTGGCCTTCCACTTCACATAGATTGTAGAGATTACTATTAGTCCTTATCCCTTGAGCAATTGTTTTACCATTCAATCTTACCTTATAGCCTTCATAATCAAATACAACTTTGTATCC